>OY756946.1:38400379-38795379 GCA_963580275.1 Crataegus laevigata | reverse complement strand
CCCTAAACCCTAAACCCTAAACCCTAAACCCTAAACCCTAAACCCTAAACCCTAACCCTAAACCCCTAAACCCTAAACCCTAAACCCTAAACCCTAAACCCTAAACCCTAAACCCTAAACCCTAAACCCTAAACCCTAAACCCTAAACCCTAAACCCTAAACCCTAAACCCTAAACCCTAAACCCTAAACCCTAAACCCTAAACCCTAAACCCTAAACCCTAAACCCTAAACCCTAAACCCTAAACCCTAAACCCTAAACCCTAAACCCTAAACCCTAAACCCTAAACCCTAAACCCTAAACCCTAAACCCTAAACCCTAAACCCTAAACCCTAAACCCTAAACCCTAAACCCTAAACCCTAAACCCTAAACCCTAAACCCTAAACCCTAAACCCTAAACCCTAAACCCTAAACCCTAAACCCTAAACCCTAAACCCTAAACCCTAAACCCTAAACCCTAAACCCTAAACCCTAAACCCTAAACCCTAAACCCTAAACCCTAAACCCTAAACCCTAAACCCTAAACCCTAAACCCTAAACCCTAAACCCTAAACCCTAAACCCTAAACCCTAAACCCTAAACCCTAAACCCTAAACCCTAAACCCTAAACCCTAAACCCTAAACCCTAAACCCTAAACCCTAAACCCTAAACCCTAAACCCTAAACCCTAAACCCTAAACCCTAAACCCTAAACCCTAAACCCTAAACCCTAAACCCTAAACCCTAAACCCTAAACCCTAAACCCTAAACCCTAAACCCTAAACCCTAAACCCTAAACCCTAAACCCTAAACCCTAAACCCTAAACCCTAAACCCTAAACCCTAAACCCTAAACCCTAAACCCTAAACCCTAAACCCTAAACCCTAAACCCTAAACCCTAAACCCTAAACCCTAAACCCTAAACCCTAAACCCTAAACCCTAAACCCTAAACCCTAAACCCTAAACCCTAAACCCTAAACCCTAAACCCTAAACCCTAAACCCTAAACCCTAAACCCTAAACCCTAAACCCTAAACCCTAAACCCTAAACCCTAAACCCTAAACCCTAAACCCTAAACCCTAAACCCTAAACCCTAAACCCTAAACCCTAAACCCTAAACCCTAAACCCTAAACCCTAAACCCTAAACCCTAAACCCTAAACCCTAAACCCTAAACCCTAAACCCTAAACCCTAAACCCTAAACCCTAAACCCTAAACCCTAAACCCTAAACCCTAAACCCTAAACCCTAAACCCTAAACCCTAAACCCTAAACCCTAAACCCTAAACCCTAAACCCTAAACCCTAAACCCTAAACCCTAAACCCTAAACCCTAAACCCTAAACCCTAAACCCTAAACCCTAAACCCTAAACCCTAAACCCTAAACCCTAAACCCTAAACCCTAAACCCTAAACCCTAAACCCTAAACCCTAAACCCTAAACCCTAAACCCTAAACCCTAAACCCTAAACCCTAAACCCTAAACCCTAAACCCTAAACCCTAAACCCTAAACCCTAAACCCTAAACCCTAAACCCTAAACCCTAAACCCTAAACCCTAAACCCTAAACCCTAAACCCTAAACCCTAAACCCTAAACCCTAAACCCTAAACCCTAAACCCTAAACCCTAAACCCTAAACCCTAAACCCTAAACCCTAAACCCTAAACCCTAAACCCTAAACCCTAAACCCTAAACCCTAAACCCTAAACCCTAAACCCTAAACCCTAAACCCTAAACCCTAAACCCTAAACCCTAAACCCTAAACCCTAAACCCTAAACCCTAAACCCTAAACCCTAAACCCTAAACCCTAAACCCTAAACCCTAAACCCTAAACCCTAAACCCTAAACCCTAAACCCTAAACCCTAAACCCTAAACCCTAAACCCTAAACCCTAAACCCTAAACCCTAAACCCTAAACCCTAAACCCTAAACCCTAAACCCTAAACCCTAAACCCTAAACCCTAAACCCTAAACCCTAAACCCTAAACCCTAAACCCTAAACCCTAAACCCTAAACCCTAAACCCTAAACCCTAAACCCTAAACCCTAAACCCTAAACCCTAAACCCTAAACCCTAAACCCTAAACCCTAAACCCTAAACCCTAAACCCTAAACCCTAAACCCTAAACCCTAAACCCTAAACCCCTAAACCCTAAACCCTAAACCCTAAACCTTAACCTCTAACCCCTAAACCCTAACCTCTAAACCCTAAACCCTTATGGGCACATTCATCTCTCACTGTCGAGTACTTTGCTGGGCAGTCTATTGATAAGATAAGTGGCTGTAAGAACTTATTGGGCACATTCATCTCTCACTGTCGAGTACTTTGCTGGGCAGTCTATTGATAAGATAAGTGGTTGTAAGAACTTATTGGGCACATTCATGTGAAACATGAGTGATCTTGTCTTTTAGAAAATATCTCTATTTTTCCTCTCAGCCATCCCATTTTGTTGGGGTGTACCAACACATGTGGTTTGATGTAAGATGCCATGAATACTCAAGTATTGAGACATGTTATGGGACATGTACTCAGTGCCATTGTCGAATCTTAACACATGAATTTTTGATGAAAATTGAGTACCAACTAGTTTATGGAAATCTTGAAAAAACAATAGAAAGTTCACTCTTATATTTCAAAAGATATAGCCAAGTTATCCTTGTAAAATCATCGACAAAGGTTACAAATTACCTATATCCATCAAAGGATTCTAGTGTTGGACCCCAAATGTCTGAGTGAATGATTTCGAAAGGATGACTTGCTCTAGAGGTTGAGGAATCAAAAGGCAACCTAGCAAATTTAGACAAGTGACAAACATCACAGTGTAACTTGTCTTTACATAGACTTGGAAACAAAAAAGACATCATTTTCTCAGAGGGATGTGCCAAACGTTGATGCCAAAGCTGTGGATCTTGAGACATACTTGAACTGACTTGAAAGACCTTGGGATCCTTGGTGTCTTTGGCTAGGTAGTAAAGACCATTCAAAAGAAAACCTTTACCAATCGTTTTCTTGGTGATGATATCCTGAAAGATAACATTGTGAGAAGATAAAATGGCAAGACAATTCAAAGAATTGTTGATGGTTGCAACTGATAGAAGTTTGAAAAGAAAAGAAAGGATATAAATGGCTACTGACTCGATGTTTTTTTTAGAGTAGAATGACTTTCCCTTTTCCTATAACTGAGGCACCTTCACCATTAACTAATGACACTTGATTGGGTTTTGCTATTTTTCTAAAATCATGCAAGCTGGTAATCTGATTTGTCATGTGATCCGTGGCTCCTGAGTTTATTATCCAATAGTCATGTTCATTACTGGCATTTAAGGCAGTTAAAAAGGCACTTGAAATACCTGGGATGTCTTTATGAGAGACATGATCATGTTCAGCCAAGAAGCCAGTAAATCTTCCAAGTAAGGCTGTGTTCTTCTTTTCAACAGCTGCAGGTGCTTCATCTCCATTGTTGTGCACTTGTTTATTTTGAAGATATGCTGCAAATTCATTGATTAGTGCAGCAGGATTAGCGGTGAAGTTTACCATTCCTTCAGTCGAAGCAGAAGTGGCATGATTTGCCTTGTAAGAGTTGTTCAGATTTCTTTGTGAACCCTTTGTATCCTTTAGGAACTTGGGTTTCAACTCTGGATGGAGGATCCAGCACTTGTCTCTTGTGTGTCCAAGTGTGTCACAGTAGCTGCACTCAGGTCTCTTTCCCTTGTAGATTTTGCCATCATGTCAGTTGTTGTTGGAAACAAAGGCCCTTGTTTCGGAGATAGCGTCTTTAGTCTCTTGAATCATGACTTTCTTCCTTACTTTTTCCCTTTGGATAATAGCACAAATGCCAATGAAATATGGAAGCTCACCATTCATTAAAATGTGGCTTCTGAGATCTTCAAATTCTGGACCTAAGCTTGCCAAGAACTGAAAGATCTTATCTTCTTCTGCTCTCTTGGTCAACACAGTGGCATCAGTGGTATGAGGACGGTAAACATCGAGCTCATTCCACATGCTTGTAAGTAAGTCTGCCAAGGTGTTGCACAAAGTTCTTTTCCTTTTGTTGGAGACGAGAGATATCTTTCTTGAGCTGGAAGACACGTGCAGCATTATTTTGATTTCTAGACATCTCATGAACTTGTTTCCAGAGATGCATCGATTACTTGGAATAGCTGAAAATCTCAGCAATCCTACGCTCTATAGAGTTGAGAAGCCATGACATGACCAGCTGGTCTTTACATAGCCACGCCACATAGGTAAGAGAAGTGACTGTAGGAGCAGCAATGGCACCATTTACATAGCCTAACTTTGATCTTCCTCCAAGTGCAAGTGAAATAGCACGAGTCCAAGGAAGATAATGGACAGCATATATAGGAAGAGAGGTTACAGAGGACAACACTTAACCTTCCTCAAATCACTCCTAATCTATTTACAATATCAAGACTCCTTGATTTAAGGTTGATTACAACACAAGTAAACGCAATGGATAAAAGACTAAACCCTAGCTGTCCTACACATTGAGTAAAACCAGTAAACCCTAATTAACAAACCGATTAGACTTGGTGTCAATGAGACTCCCGATATCCTTCAATCTGTCATGTTCCAACAGTGAGGATAAAGGACGTACGCAGTGCCAACAGTGGACGCTCTATAGATCATATAAGCCAGCTTCTTCCCTCCTTGAAAACAATGTCCCTCAACAATGTTTGCTTTGATAGGCACGCCCTCCGTTCTTTAATTTGGGAGTGCCCTTGTATTGAATACTTGTCATTAACTTCATGTTCTTTTGAAGATGATCAAGAAGACGCACTCTCCATGTTTTATATTTCAAGTTACAGTCTCAAGTTCTTGGAAGTCAAGTATTGCAAGGCTCAAGATATTCTAGTTGACCACACGGTAGATCTTGAATCTTTTACGTTTGTTTCATCAAAGTTTCTTCCCGTTGAGACGATTATGTTGACTAATTCCCATAACTTGAAACGTATCAACATTCATGCTCATCACCTGAAAAACTTACGCTTAATTGAATCTCATCGTAGTTTGGAGGCCACCATCAATACTCCTAATCTGACTTCTTTATATTTCATTGGTTACCTAACGGCCAAGATTTCTTTGAAAGCTCCAAATTTATGGAAGGCCACCATCTTACTGTTGGACTTCTGGGACATACAATTTCCGACTGCCTTCATCGGGCCATGGTAACATTTACCCGTACTGGCAGGTTTTCTTAAAGAATTTGGTCGCTCCAAGAATCTGGACCTCGTCGTCGCTGATTTGAAGAACGTCATATTTCCAACAGAATTCAGAAATACCTGCTCTTCAGCAATATTGCCTCGTCTCAACAACAGATTTGTGCTCAAGATGTCAAATGATCTTGAAAAGGATTCAGATACTTGTGATTTGGAGGACTCTCTGACTTGGATAGCAACTTCTGCAAGGAATATTTCTGTTGAAAAAATCATTGGACGCTGTTTTTTGAATTTTGAACTAACCATGAGTTGCCCCAGCCAGCCCCAGATTATTCCAAATTTAACGCTGTGCAGCTTCACCAATTGTACTTTATATACCATACATATGCATCTTAACCATTTCGTTAATTTCCTTCGCACTTGGGAAAGGACCAACGCATGTAAGATACTTGGAAAATTAAGATGGTTAGACATAAACTGGAAAAAGTTCTAATGGTGAGACATAAACTGGAATTAAGATTGTTAGAGATATTAAAACCCATATCCGACAACAAAAAGAAAAAAATAATAATAATGTGCCCACATAAATTCTTTGGGAGATTATATTCACACACCCCAAATTATTTCTCCCACACCCTTTTAATTTTTTAATATTTATTATCAAGTGCTAGTGGTGTGTAGAAAATATTAAAAAATAAAAAAGGTGTGGGAGAAATAATTTGGAGTGTGTGAATATAATCTCTCAAATTCTTAATGTCGAAAGCGATTAAAGGTACTATTGGGTCAATTGTAACCTCATAGAACATTTTTTAAACATTTCAATTTCATATATTTAGTTATATTTCTTTTCAGTTTCATACATTCGTTAAAAAAATCTGTTAAATTAACCATTAAGTGATGACGTGACATATGTAGAGTCCACATTTATTCTAACATGGTTGCCAACTTTGTAACATATGAATAAAAAATGTAAGGTTCACATTTGTGCTGACATGGTTCCTCATTCACCGTCGTTGTCAATCACTGTCTTGGCGAGTCTCTCGCGACCTCATCAGCTGCGAACCGCACAGAGGTCCAGCACAGGAACATTGAGGCATGGGGGTTGTTCACATCCACCTCGTCGAACGGAATCGAGGTGTTGGGGTTGAACCGGGTGGAGCCTCGCCACCAAATATGCCTCTCGCCCTACTGAGTCATGTCGAGATCGAACTAGAGATTGGAATGGACAGAGCTGCAAGCGAGTTGTGAGATCGTTGATAGACTTGTTGGAGTCAAATCGAGGAGGAGGCAGCGACGGAAGAAGCTTCCCAAACCAAACCAAGAATCAAATTCATGGATGAAGACAAGCACAGAGGAGATGGGATGGAGTCGAGGAACAGATGGGGTTATTGGGCCAAGCTTTGCCCATATCCTCTTTTCAATTTTTTTTAGTTTTTAATTATAATTTAAATTGATTTTTTATTAAATAATCTTTTTTATTATTTTTTTATTCACATGATGCAAAGTTGGCAGCCTATATCTGCCATGTCATCACTTAACGGTTAACTTAACAGATTTCTTAACGGATGTATGAAACTGAAAAAATAAAAATAAAAATAAACCTAAATGTATGAAATTGAAATGTTTTAAAGATATTTCATGAGGTTGCAATTGACTCCATGCTTGAAAGGGTAAAAGGTAATTTACCTTATACAAATCTTAAAGGAAAAAGTTATACATGGTTATAAAAAAAAATTAGAAATTTTTTTTTTTACAAATACTAGTATAGAATAAAATTTGGGAATATGGGTTAAGGAACAAGAGAAGAGAATGTACCCAATGAAATTAAAGTTGTGTTCATGGCAATGTGATGGTCATTTGTCATGACTTTGCAATTTGAAGAAGAAAAAATTCAAGTGACGGGTACAGTTGCTGAACTAGAGTACTGTCTATTGACATCTGACACCTAAGATGACTTATGACACTTATTATTTATTTTTAGAATATAATTTAAATTAAGTATATAAAGAACTCAAATTCATCTTTTTCTTGATTAAAAAAAGAACCCATATTCCTCCCATCTTATGTTATGCCCCACCCCATTCCTCATTTTCCCACGGAATTGGATCCCATCCAGTTGAATTTACCTTGTTCTTAACCAATCGACTTTATGGTACAAATCGGCTTTTTTTTCTTCTTTTTTTTTTCCAAATTTCCTATTAAGAATAGAATTATAAGAAAAACTAATGAAAAAAGTTTTAACATTCTTGGAATATATAAATGTTTTGTATCCTAGTCGAGTCTCTAGTTTCCTAATCCTAATCAGTTCGGGTTTCCTATATGTTTGTGTAATCCTATTTCGTTCAAATAATTTTATGTATATATGTATATACATGTAGGTGCGAGTGTTCATACAACTACATTGCACTGTTACGCTTGTATAAGACGATTCAGCGGCAAGTAACAACCTCCAAATCTTCCTCGTGTCATCGTGTGGTGCCAAATTAAATATTGGTTCAGGTATGCTCTTTTGATTTCAGTTCTCCAAGCAATTTACTTACTTTTCTATCAAGATTCAATAGTCTAATTTCTAATACTGTAATTTTGTTTTGTGTTTCAGCAGATTGGGCACAGTTGCGTACCAGCCTTTTGGATTTAGTTTTGGAGACATTAGTGTCACCAGCAGACTATTTGCACTTCGGCTGCGTTTGTAAGTCGTGGAACCATGCAGCAAAGGCTAATAAAAAGCAACGTGCTCTTGTGTCAACTTTTTGTCCTCTGTTGCTCTTGATATCTACCGGAAAAAAGGGGACGTGGAGGTTATGTGACGCAATGAATAACAAGGTGTTTGATTTGCAACTCAAGTTGTCGAACAAGCGGTTTTGTAGTTCTTCAAAGGGATGGTTAATAGCGGTGGACCAAAAATATCGGGGTTACAAATATATCAAGATAAAAACAATTATTTTGAAAGAACCTGATTGCGTGATGATATGGATGAACTGGTTTGTGTAGAAAAATTCTTCACCGTCAAATTCGTAAGCGCAGCGATAGGAGCGTGCTGATAACGTGTTGTGGTCTATTTATCTAACAAGGTTAAAGGGGGTCGACGGCAAGAGTGTAAAGAGAGATGTGTTTGTAGAATTGTAGGGGAATTTGTGTGTTGTTATTCCTCTTACATTGTGCCTTTATTTATAGTAATAAGAGTATAGAGGATATTCCTTCGTCCCCAAGGAATACAAGTCCATATAAGAAATGATAACTAGAATCAAATCTAATCTAGGATTTACACAATCACACTTAACTTAAGAATGTTTACAACACATTCCAAATTTTAAGTTCAATATATTAAATTTATGTGCTTAATTTCTATATGAATAAAATAAACAGTCAAATATTTGAAAAATTAGAAAAATTGAATTTTTTTCCATTCAGTCTTCAATTTTTTTCAAACCATATACATACTTAATAAATCAAGAACTTATTTCATTAAACCATTTGTGCATAATTAAGTACTATAAATATTTATTAAAATGCATTAATTTTATTCAAAATGAACATCAAGTACATTTTTAAGTAAACCATTCATAATATAAAAAAATGTCTAATTTATAACTCATTATTAAATAAGCACCAATGTGACATCCCACATCGCCCAGGGGAGTGATCCTTAAATGTATATTCCCATCCCTACCTAGCACGAGGCCTTTTGGGAGCTCACTGGCTTCGGGTTCCGTAGGAACTCCGAAGTTAAGCGAGAAGGGGTCTAGAGCACTCCCATGATGGGTGACCTCCTGGAAAGTTGCTCGTGAGTTCCCAAAAACAAAACCGTGAGGGCGTGGTCGGGGCCCAAAGCGGACAATATCGTGCTACGGTGGTGGAGCGAGCCCGGGAGGTGGCGTCACCCGGGCCGGGATGTGACAAATTGGTATCAGAGCCTAACCCTGGTCGCGTGTGTGCCGACGAGGACGTCGGGCCCCTAAGGGGGGTGGATTGTGACATCCCACATCGCCCAGGGGAGTGATCCTTAAATGTATATTCCCATCCCTACCTAGCACGAGGCCTTTTGGGAGCTCACTGGCTTCGGGTTCCGTAGGAACTCCGAAGTTAAGCGAGAAGGGGTCTAGAGCACTCCCATGATGGGTGACCTCCTGGAAAGTTGCTCGTGAGTTCCCAAAAACAAAACCGTGAGGGCGTGGTCGGGGCCCATCCCACATCGCCCAGGGGAGTGATCCTTAAATGTATATTCCCATCCCTACCTAGCACGAGGCCTTTTGGGAGCTCACTGGCTTCGGGTTCCGTAGGAACTCCGAAGTTAAGCGAGAAGGGGTCTAGAGCACTCCCATGATGGGTGACCTCCTGGAAAGTTGCTCGTGAGTTCCCAAAAACAAAACCGTGAGGGCGTGGTCGGGGCCCAAAGCGGACAATATCGTGCTACGGTGGTGGAGCGAGCCCGGGAAGTGGTCCGCCCCGGGCCGGGATGTGAAAATTGGTATCAGAGCCTAACCCTGGTCGCGTGTGTGCCGACGAGGACGTCGGGCCCCTAAGGGGGGTGGATTGTGACATCCCACATCGCCCAGGGGAGTGATCCTTAAATGTATATTCCCATCCCTACCTAGCACGAGGCCTTTTGGGAGCTCACTGGCTTCGGGTTCCGTAGGAACTCCGAAGTTAAGCGAGAAGGGGTCTAGAGCACTCCCATGATGGGTGACCTCCTGGAAAGTTGCTCGTGAGTTCCCAAAAACAAAACCGTGAGGGCGTGGTCGGGGCCCAAAGCGGACAATATCGTGCTACGGTGGTGGAGCGAGCCCGGGAAGTGGTCCGCCCCGGGCCGGGATGTGAAAACCAAAATTAAAATAAAAAACACTATACTACTCATCCGCTGGTAGTTTTGGTTCTTGCTGTAGTTCTGCCACACGTTGATTATCAAACTTTTACTCCCAGAAACGAGACTTGAACGTGTTATCGATTGCCTTCATTAGATTTAGGTTACTTTTGTTAATGTCCCAATTAGGCTGTCATGCAAAAATTAATAAATTAAATTCTCACTATTATATAATTTAACAAACATAATTATTATTTAAGTAATAACTTAGTACATACAGCTAACTCATCAATCATGTGCATCTTCAACTCCTCGGGGATGGCTCTCCAAGACTCGCAATCCGCAGCACATTTGTCACGCACCAATGCTCCAATGTCAGACCAAAAACGGATGCACATATCTGACTTCACATCCCCCATTAATTCGTCTATAGTGATTCAGTAACGGCTCCCACCATAAGTGTGTCGGACCCGTACTGCAGCTCTTTTCTTCTTGTCTATCAACAAAATATATATTCATACTACTTAAGCTAAATAATTTTTTTTATACAAAATGCAAAATTTACAACGCAAACCTTTTCATGAACTTTTGCCATCCATTGTTTTTTTATGAATGCGCATCACCGTTAGCCATTGCACCAATAATCAAAGAACAAATTGATTATAATCTGCAAAATTGTAAAGCATTTCCAAGCGCATTCTGAAGAATATAAGGAGAGCAGAAGCGCATATTTATAGGAAGGTTAGGCACTTTGCGTGACAAAACCTTTGTCGCACAAACATCTGCAATAAATATGGTTTTGATTCCTCTGATTCACATGCATTGAATGCTCTAACCAATAAACTGAATGACCTTTGCGCGATGAAGGCTTTGCTGCGCAAGGTGATCGTCACACAAAACATATAGATTCGAAATATGGCGTTAAGGTTATCCGTTTTTTTGCGCCTCTTATGCGACGAAGCTGTTGTCGCTAAAAATGTTGTGCGACGAACATGAGGGATTGTAACTATAAAGTTTACGTAAACATAGGTCTTTAGTATCTATATTTACATAAACTTCATAATTACAAATAAATAGTCAGTTATAATATTTATTCTAAAAATAATTAAAAACTTAAGTAAATTGAATTAATATTCCATGCAATTATTTAAACAACAAAACATGAATTAAAGCTTAATTAAGTCTAAATACATAACCCATAAAAATAAACTTAAACTTAAATATTGTCCTCATAAACATAAATTTAAAACCACTATTTCGATGGTCCTCCATTCTACTCCACGGCATAACGCCATCGCTTGTAACCCCCCTTCAACGGCTCTTCCATCAACTTCATCAACTCTTCGTTGGTATCATCAATAGTTACATTGTTACACATATATGCAAATAATTAATTCCAACATATAACAAAAAAAATTAATAAAACTATATATTTTCAACATATTTGTCACATTTACTAATAATTGATCCATTACCACCTTCTTCACATTCTCGGGCACATATTTCCAAGAACACCACTCAGTAGAGGACAATGACTCTGCATTGCTGCATTGCTGCATCAATCGCATACACAAACTCCACATATTGCCTCATGTCATAAGGCCCGAAGGGCATACTCTTCTCTCGGTTTTTATCCTCCATGAAGAGAATTGTG
This sequence comes from Crataegus laevigata, assembly GCA_963580275.1. Classification (NCBI taxonomy): domain Eukaryota; kingdom Viridiplantae; phylum Streptophyta; class Magnoliopsida; order Rosales; family Rosaceae; genus Crataegus; species Crataegus laevigata. The sequence goes on along the minus strand of OY756946.1, from coordinate 38,783,767 downwards.
AAGAATAAAGAGAGCAGAAGTGCATATTTATAGGAAGGTTAGGCACTTTGCATGACGAAACCTTTGTCGCGTAAACCTCTGCACTAAATACATTATTGATTCCTTTGATTCACATGCAATGAATGCTCTGGCTCAAAAACTGACTGGATTGTGTGCAACAAAGACTTTGTTGCGCAAGTGTTTTGCTGATTACCATGCGCTGAATGCCCTGACCCAAAAACTAAATGCACTTTGCGCGACGGCACCTTTGTCGTCCAAGGTAACTGCGGGAAAATCTTTGTCGTGTATTTATTTTCGCGCCAAAAAAAAAATTATCCACAGTTTTCTTACTGACTTTGCGCGATGAGCATCTTTTTTTTTTGTCATGCAAACTTTATTGCGTGACAAAGTTCTCTGTCGCATAAAGTGCAGCAACCTTGCGCGACAAAGATATTTTTTTCGTTGCGCAAAAAGCCCTTGAGCAACGGAATTTGCTTTATCGCATAAATAGTTTTTCCTACTAGTGTCTGTAGTGGTTAGGATGATATATAAATGGGTCATGTTGACAATTATTACTATGTAGAGACAAATTTCTAAAGATGAGACCAAAAAAAATTATAATCTATATAATTTGCAATTTATTCATATGTAACTGGCCCAAACTGGGACTAAAAATTTTTATGACCAAATATAGGCTATTTCTATATAGAGCATCACTGTAGAGATGTTCTATATTGTAATTAAGATTCAAGAAAAACGAAGAAAATAAGTATAATACTTTCCTCCTTACCCATGAGAGGAATTCACATTTCTTGCTCACATGACACCATTTTACCGTACAAATATCATAATTTAAATTGTTTATTGTGTTCATTGTCATATAAATTATTCATTTTGAAGAACATTTAGCTTTTCATATTTTTTGAACAAATAAAAAAAGACAGAAATTAGCGGTAAAGTAAACCTAAATTGTGTTAAAGAGTATTTTTTTTATTAATATTGGGTGTCAAGACTTTAGCCCTTAGATGACTTTCCAATAGGTGACAAACTTAAAATAAAAGTCAAGCAGATTCAGACAATATCGAATCAAAGGATACGCATCCTATATGGAAAGATGGTCACAAACTCAAATTAAAATTATAAATAATCGTTGAAATAAAATACATATTTGTTTTCCTCCAAATACTATCAACTTAGTTTTCATATTTCCTTTTGAAAAAATTAATTATTTTTTTATGGTTTTGAGGAGAAAGGGTCGGAAGGGAAGCGAAGGGATGCGGAGACAAATGTGAGGAAGGGCGCATTGCAAGGAGCAAGAGAGAGAGGTAAGCTAGGAGACAATAACGGGGAGTTTGAATGGTTGGAAAAATGTCATAGGCAAGTATATAAGAGGAGACGGAGCTACTTGGGACAACAATATCAAAAGAAGACAGTCATCGTCTTCCAATTTCCCACCGATACAAAATATATATAAATAGAGGGACACAGAGAAAGAGGAATAGATTTGTGCGTGTGCATGTGAATTATATAAAAGATGTCTGGGATGATGCTTATGCTGCTGTTATGCCTCTCAGTGGGGACAATTTCGGTAGTCTACTGTGGAGATCCTACCATTTTCTTCACATGGAATGTGACCTACGGAACCCTCTCACCCCTAGGAGTTCCCCAGCAAGTCATTCTCATAAATGGCCAATTTCCTGGACCCAACATCAACTCCACCACCAACAACAACGTTATCGTCAACGTCTTCAATAACCTTGACGAGCCATTCCTCATCACATGGTACGTACGTTAACTTACTAGTTACTACTACGCACGCAATTATAGATTTGCAAATTTGCAATGCAATCCAGCCCTACGCCTTTAGTTATTAATTAACAAGAAATTAATTAAGAGGTTTTTGAACTTTAATCCTTCAAGAAGATTAAAATTGAACAAAAAATTGGTGCTAGATTGGATATTTATTTTATTAATGTGTACTTAATTCAAATTCATATTATATTCTTGTTTTAGTATTTAATAGATATCTTATTTAATGTCATTACATTAAATTTTAAATTTATTATTATACACATTTTAATTCATTAATTTTATTTAACTTCCTCTAATTAATATACCTAAACGTCCGTATCATAATATATTTTATAGTTTAGTGTGCTGAAATATTCGTACCTAAATATATTGTAGTGAATTAGTGGCACATAAGAAAATATGCAAAAACATAAGTGTACCGAAAATTTCGTACCTAATTATATGATACTAAACTAGTATACTGAAATGTCGGTATCTAAATATATTATACTAAACTAGTGTACCTAAATGTCTGTACCTAAACATATTATACTAATCCAGTGTACCGAATTATTCGTACATAAATATATTGTAATGAATTAGTGACACATAAGAAAATATGCAAAAACATAAGTGCATCGAAAAATCTATATGAAAATATTTTCTTATATAAGATACTTACCATAATGAGAATTAAATTTATAATAGTTTCATAAAATTTAATTTATTAACACCATAAAATTATAAATAAAAAAGAAAGACATTTAATATATATGCTGGCATTAAATAGAGTCATAGGGATTAAAATCAATTTTTAGTCTTGTACAAAACATTTTCCTAGCTTCATCTTATTTTATAATTAAAATCTAATTTCCTAATTAATTAATAACCATCACATCCATCGATCCCAATTATATATATTTGATTGCATGCATGCAGGGTGGGTGTCCAGCAGAGGAAGAATCCATGGCAAGATGGAGTTCTTGGAACCATGTGCCCCATCCCCCCCGGTACAAACTACACCTACAAATTCCAAGTCAAGGATCAGATTGGGAGTTTCATGTACTACCCTGCAACGGCCATGCATAGGGCAGCCGGTGCCTTTGGAGGCCTCCGCATCAACAGCCGTAATTTAATTCCCGTTCCTTACGCTGCTCCCGAGGATGACTACACTGTCATAATCGGTGACTGGTACACCAAAAGCCACAGCCAACTTAGGAAATTATTGGACAGCGGCCGTAGCATGGCCAGGCCTGACGGCGTCCTTATCAACGGCAAATCAGCAAAAGGAGATGGCAAGGACGAGCCCCTCTTCACCATGAAGGCTGGCAAGACTTACAAGTACAGGATCTGCAACGTGGGGCTCAAGAACTCCCTCAACTTTAGGATCCAAGGCCACCAAATGAAGCTTGTCGAGATGGAGGGCTCCCACACCGTCCAAAACACCTATGATTCGCTTGATGTGCATATTGGCCAATGTTTCTCTATGCTTGTCACTGCCGACAAGGAGCCCAAGGACTACTACATGGTGGCTTCCACCCGATTCACCAAGAGCGTGCTCACCGGCAAAGGCATCATCAGATACGAAAATGGTAAGGGACCTGTCTCTCCTGAAGTTCCTAAGGCTCCTGTGGGATGGGCCTGGTCTCTCAACCAGTTCCGTTCCTTTCGCTGGAACCTCACTGCCAGCGCAGCTAGGCCTAACCCTCAGGGATCCTACCACTATGGAAAGATTAACATTACCCGCACCATCAAGCTCATCAACTCTGCTAGCAAGGCCGACGGGAAGCTTCGCTATGCCATCAACGGAATCTCCCACGTGGACCCTGAAACCCCACTCAAGTTGGCCGACTACTATGGAATCCGTGAGAAGGTCTTCAAGTTCGACACCATGAAGGTTGATCCCCAATCTACACCTGCAGAAAAGATCACCATGGAACCCAATGTTCTCAATATAACCATAAAAGACTTTGTGGAGATCATCTTTGAGAACCCGGAGAAGAGCCTCCAGACTTGGCATTTGAACGGATACGCCTTTTTCGCCGTCGCGTAAGTACAGCTATGCATGCCTGCATTTTCTTTCTTTCTCTCTCTCTTTCTCACACGTGCACGCACGCACGCGCGCGCGCGCGCACATATATATATATATATAGCTACTTCACTTTTAACTAAGAATATATACTTGTATAGTTTCGTCAAAATATGTATCATATTGTTAATGATTTCTTCTTTATCTGTGTGACTGATCGTCAGCGTGGAGCCCGGGAAGTGGACCCCAGAAAAGAGGAAGAACTACAACCTTCTCGACGCCATGAGCAGGCACACCATCCAAGTGTTCCCCAAATCTTGGGCTGCCATCCTATTAACATTCGACAACGCTGGAATGTGGAATCTTAGGTCAGAGCAGCCGGAGAGGCGCTACCTAGGACAACAGCTCTACGTGGGAGTTGAAAATATTAAACGCTCCCTCAGGAACGAGTACAACATGCCAGATGGCGCCCTTGTCTGTGGCCTCGTCAAGGGCATGCCTAAGCCCCCGGCTTACAGCACGTAAGATATTTCACCGCCATGCCATGCCGCTTCACACTAGCTATATATGACAGAGATACCAACATGGATGGAGAGGACAGCGGAGGATTCGAATAGTGTGCGCGTGTGAGTGAGTGTGAGACAGGAGAGATCATTACAATTTATGTATTTCTTCGCAGCTATTTAAGCAAACAAAGTTAGGGAATGGTAAAGAATAAGAAGGGTTGGAATGTATGGCATTACATTTTCCTACAGACAAAAAAATGAAAAGAAATCCCGTTACATTTTTGTACTTTTATTTAAGGATACTACCTTGAAGTTTTTTGGTTTTTAACATTTAGTGTATCAAGTTTTTCTTATTATAGAAAACTTCATTTTAATCATTGGCAAAGATGACTTTTAGATAAAAACCATAAGTAAGATCAAAATCTAATTTTAGTCCCTTGATACATTAATAACCTCATTTATTAATTATATTTTGATTTTTTAATTATTTATCTTTTTCTTTCTAATTTTTAATGTATTAATTTTATTTCATTATAATTTTTATTTTCATTTCATTCTTCGTAATATATTTTTTTGTGAACATTTAGATAAACTAACTTTTGTTATACAATATATTTCTATATATTTTATCTTCTTCATTTAGGTATATTAAATTCATTATAATACATTTCGGTGCTTACATTTAGGTACACACATTTCGTTACATACATTTGGATACCGAATGGCGTAGAGCCCGGGTTTGAATGTTATAACCTATAACCTTGCTTATTGTATAAACTTTTTACAGGCCGGATGGTGCATTGGACTTCCGAGTCAAGGCGCTATGTGCTTGTGCCTCTAGCCTGCCGACTATTACCATTCTTATTATAGCTTAAGCCTAAGTTGCTAACCGTTCAAGATGGACTAGCTAAAAAGGCTTCTCTAACAGTGTAACTTTGAACTTTTTTAGACTTGCATATGTGTGAAGTTTTCAAAGTTTAGGTCCTGTTTTAAACGAGTGAGGTACTCCCTAGAAGAATCAGCAAGGGGTTTGATTTTCTTTAGCTGGATCCTATCTCTTAGCACAAGTTTTTCTCTTCACATGTTTTTCTCTTTCTCGGGCTCTTCTATTCGTCATTATTCTTAGGTAGCGAGGTAGGATACTACTTGTTGATGGGATAATGTCAATGTAACCATTCTCGATCGAGGATGGCGTTGTAAGGAATGAGCTATTTATCATGACACGCCTCAACCCATATATCCAAATGACACTTGGATGGCATGTGCTGGCCACCATTTGAGAGTAACGAAAGCCATGAATATATGAAATTGTGAGGACAAGAAGGAACAAGTAATTCAAAAAATCATATCATCAGGAATATACAAACGTTAAGAGGCAATAATAATAATTCTAATTAAACATGATCAAAACAAAATGTCCAACAGCTACAATTTTGAAATGAAAGATGTATGAATATTTCCAGAGCATACCACTAAATGAAAATACTAGTGAAAGGTAAGACATCAAGTTACAATTATTCATAAAAGAAAGCCATGCGCAAGTGGAAGAACGCTAGATCACTGGTAAAGAAATGCCTCGATGCTTAGGTCATATTCCTCGTCATTATGTCCTGAGGGGAGGAAAAACAAAAGGTGAGTGAACCATAATTTATATTAATACTAATAATAATAAAAACCGATTTCTTTCTGAACATACTAACCCCCTCCCCCAGTTTTGAAAATGTATATAACACTACATATAGGTTTTCTAAAACTCTAACATGCCAAAAATGTTCATAGTAATAAAAATCATCTCTAAAGGTGGTATCAAAAAGGCCGAAGGCAAAACCCAAAAATCTCATAACTCAAATCAATGGTATACTCAACTAAGGGTATCATAGTGGCCTGAAGGCATAACCATCACCCGAAGGTGAAGCTGTACGACACTGGGTTATGCTAGTGAAGAAATATAAAGGTCCATCACTCAAAGGTGAAGCTATATGACTCTGGGTTACCCCAGAGAAGAAATATATATAATGGGTCCATCACCCGAAGGTGAAGCTGTACACTAGGTTACGCTAGTGAAGAAATATAGGGGTCTATCACTCGAAGGTGAAGCTGTACGACTATGGGTTACACCAGAGAAGAAACATATACATATAACATAATATACCGACACTACCCGTGGCTAGTGAAGCTGGGAGTATGTCATAAACATCATCAACTGTGTCATATGGCCAAAGGCATCAACATACTTGGTTGTGTGAATATGCTATATGATAACCCACTAGATAAGCACCGAAAACGTATCTCAAAAATCTCATATCAAATTCGAAGCTCAAAAGTTCAAAAGCCTCAATTCATAAATCCAAAATAAATCATATTCATAAATCCATAGAATTTCATATACGAAAATCCAATAATTCATAACCTTTCGTAAAATGTAAATTCGATAAATCATAAATAATGCATAAAACATAAAATCATTCTTTCCATGAATGCAAACCTAGCATTATATAAAATATGCAATTTAAGAAAGGGTCCATTCATAAATATTCTGCTACCAGGGAACCGGTCGAACTAGGAAGGACAGGGTCACTTCCAACCGATGCACCTAAACACAAATAAAGACCATTTAATAAAATTATACTAAAATGATAAAATTTGGAAAAACGATCAGCGGATTCAAATTCAACACGTTGAAAAACCTAAGAAATGGCCTCAGGTTTCCCCATGCACCACCGCACTCACCGAGATGGGTTGTTGAAAAACTTGTCGTCGCCACCGTGGTTTGCAGTGGAGCATAGTACCTCTGGCGGAGGTGCGTGTACAGCCCTCCATACCCACCCACACGCAGCCCACGTGTCGACCATAGAAATTAGGATTGGGTCAAGGTCGGGTCGAATTTGGGTTTTAGGTTGCTGGGTTGGGTTCGATTTTGGGTTGCGGGTCGGTTCGACCCGGTTTCAGGCGTGGGTCAGCCAAAATCTGGGTATAGTTTCTAGGGCTCTATTCGAGCTCATTTTGGAGTTGTGACGTGGTCAGAGTTGGCTGAAAAATGGCCTGGAAGGTGATGGTTCTCGCCAAAATCTGGAGAAAGTTTCTCCCAAGCTGTTTCATGCGTCCAACACTCGGTTAACACTTACCAACTACTCTAATCTAACCTAAATCTAAGGAGTTCTAGAAATTTTACCTCGGTTGTAGACAACGGAACTCGCTAGAGAACACAAGCACAATGACTGAGCTACAATACCGAGAAAGAGAGAGATATGGGTGCCTAGTCGAGGATAAATGATCGTCGTCGCTGCCAAATGGTGGTGATCGGTTCTGGCACGATGGGAATGGTACTGGAATTCTTGTCATGGTTATGATGTTTGTGTGCTTTCCCGAAGAAGGGAGGATAGTGCAAAGAGATAGTGTTCTAGAGAGAGAAAAGTTCAACAAAGGAAAAGAAAAAGAAAAATAGGAAAATAGGGAAAGATGGGTCAAGGGAAGACACCCCATAAATGGGGGAAATTACCACGTGTCACTCTAGGAAAAGCCCAAAGTGGAGAAATATCTCCAATTGTGAAATTACCAAAATGCCCTTAATGTTCAAAAATTAATAAAAGCTTCATTTTAGCTTTGAATTTGATTATATTCTCGTCTACGCGTTCATATTGACGAGTACTAGGAAAATAAAATTAAAAAAATCCTACATGTCAACGGATGAAAGTTAACAGAAGTCAACATTTCCGTCATTAGGGGAATTTTCGTAATTTTAACGAATTAAAATGTAAATTTTTAAGACGGGTCATTACATATCACATGAAAAGCCATCAAATATTTAGACGGTTTTACCTATACCTGGAGTTGTACAGTTTCCATAATGTTGTGTGGGACCTCATTAAGAGCTTGAATAGTGGATCTTTCAAAGTTGATTTTGTCGAGGACACCCATCATTCTAGTTACGCGTATAAAGATGAAGTTGTCATTTGACTCATAGTTAATTAGAACCTTGCCCACCATGGCTTCAGAGACTTATAGCTTGACCACAAGGGCACCATAGGGAGGGAGCAAATGCCTTATGGCTTGGTGGCATGATTTCTGGGATGATGAGCCTTTCACATCATTTTTTTTCCTTTTCAAGCCTTTTTGAAATAGTCTCAGTTTCTTCCTTTAAGGCTATTGTTAGGGAAAGATCTCTTCCCCGAATGGTGGGGCAGAAGTAAACCTAAGGTTTTCGATGGTCCTTCAGTGCCTCTTGTTGGGACAAGTTTTGAGGCCATGCAGTTTAGATTCAGGTTCGCTGTCCTGGAAGAACCTGAGGGGCAGAGATTTCAAGATAGGCGATGGTGTCTTTGATAGCTTTCATCATTTCATCTAGTCTGGAGAGCTTAGCTTGTTCCCTAGTTCATAAGTTCTTTTTAAAATCTCTTGTTGATGTGAGTACGTTTAAAGCATTTTCCTAGACTGGATTTATAAATGAGGTATAATTGTCCCCTGTGCCTATGTGTCCTAATCATGGTCGAGTGCAAATCCAAGTAAACCCGAGCAACCTGTAAAACAATAACAACTATATTTTACAATTATGATTATGGAGATTAAATCATTATGCAAACTTATGGTAGATCTTTCGCATTTGATTCCTTGAGCGAAACACGTTAACCTTGACATATGTGGGAATGAGTGTATGTCTTGTGAGAAGGTCACCTGTCTGCATGTGGTGTTTTAAAGAAACTTGAAATTGTATTAGCATGGCTGTTACACACACTACACTTCAAGGATTATCAAAAAGTTAATGCTAACATTTGAATAAAGAAGATTAGCTTGGATTAGCTTGTTTTGTGCTAACTAAGGTTCTTAATGATTTGTTCTTTTGAATGAAATTCTATGAGGGTCACATAGGGGGAAGCTAATGTTTTCCATGTTACTACTTTTTCATGTTTTTTTCGTTTTGCTCTAGGACTAGCAAAAGCTTAAGTGTGGAAGTATTTGATAAGCTCATATTTATATATATTTTTTACATCAAATTTACTTGTCTTTTCTAAGTTAGTTCCTTATATTTTTGAGCTATTTGCTTTATTTTTGTGTTTTGTAGGATTTTTCAAGCAAAGAAGAGAAAAGGAGCACAATTGAGATTTTAAATAGCAAATTCGTCAAAACTGCCTATGCAGATCAGCTGACTTTGGCAACGAGTTACAAATAGCTTAGAATGAATCGAAGAATAAGCCTTATATGCTTGGAAAGCTATGAATGTCTATTTTCTAGGGCACTTTACAACTTTTGTATCATTTTATTAGAAGAAGTTATACTCGTTTTAATACTGAAAGGTTCCCAAAAGGCTAAGCAGTTTGTAATTGACAAGAAAGCAATGAAAGCAATAAACACAATAAATCCTTGCGGCCACACTTGATGCAGCAAAGAAAACCACAAGTAACCATACTAACTGGCTTTAATTAGGAATGAATTCTCATGATGATGGGAACCATAACACATTTGAAAGGTTATGAAAAGAAAAGAAAATAAGAGAAGGGAAGCCAAATGTGGAGAAGAGAACAAGAAGGCAGCAAGAACGGGTGAGGAAAGGCAGCAAGGATAACACTCTATTCTTTTGGTTTCATCTTCTCAAACTCGTGTCTTTCTTTTGGTTTAATTTAAGAATTATGTGTAACTAATTTTCAAAAGTTAGGGGCTGTTTGAAGCCTCGAAAATGATTGCAAGTTTGTTATGACTTTTTGTTTGAATTTCTCTTATGAAGGATGAAAATTGGTTCACTACCTATGTCAGTGATGAATACTTTATGTGTTTTCTATGGATACATACTTAGTAAGCATAAATAGGATTCTAATGCTATGAACATGTGTGTGCCTGCCCGTACCGAATAAGGACCTACATATGTTCTAGAGTAGTACTTGTTAATGGCGATTAACATGTGAACCAATTTCTAGGATAAGTAAGACAATGCCAGTATTTAAGATGCCTTGTGTTGACTCAAACTATTTTCTTTCTTAATGATTTCTACTTCATAAATTGATATTCTCCGGGAGGGGGCCCATTGGCAAATAATGAATGGCAGGGAGGTCAAAGTATGGGTGAACCGTTGGCTTCCCTCCACTTTGCTGGGCAAGCCTACTCCTCTGGGTTCGGCCCAGGTGTCTCCCAATCTTTGGGTGAGCTCTTTGATTAATGCTACTGATGGGGCGTGGGATATTGACTTCCTGAAACCATTTCTGGTGAAGGATGAGATTACTGCTATTCTCGGGACACTGACGGGGGACCCATCTCTTCAGGACAGGCTGGTATGGCCATTCGTTAAAGATGGGACTTACTCGGTGAAGTCCGGTTATCATTGGGCCGTGTCGAGATCCCGTTCTATTGGTAATGGCTTTCACCATCGATCTGACTGTATCCCAAAGCAGGTTTGGAAGCACGTGTGGAAGCTTGCGGTACCACCGAAAATCAAGAACTTCTTGTGGAAGACTTTGCATGGGGCGTTGGCTATCATGGCTAATCTATTTATCCGAAAGTCTTATCATTCCCCTTCCTGTCCTATCTGCAATCTGGCAGACGAAACTCTTGTACACCTCTTCCTCCAATGCCCTTGGGTGGAGGAGGTGTGGATGGGGGGCTCTATGGCCAGAGAGTTACGAAGACATGACGTGTCTTCCTGGACGTCTTGGTGGGGTTCTCTGTCGAGTTTGGTGACGGCCCTGAGGGGGACTCGGTGTAACCTGCTAGACTTTATTGCCATCTCATGTTGGAATATTTGGAAAACAAGGTGCGAATTCATTTTTTGTCAGCAACCCATCAATTCTGCTCGGGTCATTGCCGCTATTAATAATGGTGTTACCGCATCAATGGATGCCTACTTGGCTCCGGCCTTACTTCTGGGTCCGAGAAACTCTACTACAGCCCCTGGTAGGAACTCTGCTACCTTGTGGTCCCCCCTTGCTCGGGTTTTTTGAAATTAAATGTTGATGCCAGCTGGGCTTGTGATGTGGGGTCTGGTTTCGTTGGTGTGGTGGCTCGGAATACTGCGGGATGTTTTTTGGCTGCTGCTAGATACAAGATTCTTGCCTTTTCTACGGCTTTGGCGGAAGCTCAGGCTATTCTACACGGGTGCTTGCTTGGCAGGACTTCGGGGTGGAACCATATAATTGTGGAGTCTGATTCAAAGGAGTCGGTTTCTTGTTTGCGTGATAAGATTTCGACTGGCAGCTGGGATGCCTTCCCTATCTTAACAAAATGCTTTAGATTGGGTGAGTCTTTCCAGGACTGTCGTTGGTCTTGGGTTCCAAGATCAGCCAACAAGGCTGCGGACCTTCTGGCGTCGCGTAGGAACTCGGAGCGATGTGACTATGTTTGGGTCGACAGGCCCCCATTCTCCCTGGTGCATGTTCTTTGTAACGATGGTCTTCCTTGTCCTCATTAGTTTCTTTTGGTAGGTAGCTCGAGGAGAGACACCCTTAGCACGTAGTGCATTGTCGTTTGTACCTCCTCGATCTACCAATGTTCAGTTTCTAGTTCTTTCCTGTTTGCCTCTTTGTAGGGTTCCCTGTATCTTTGGCATCTCTGCCCGCTTAATTCATTAGCTTGTTCGCCTAAAAAAAAAATTGATGGACACGCCATTCTAGATTGTATATTAGAGATTAAGTTGAAAACATCATTCTCTTAACATACTACGTAAGAGAGAGTAATAAGTTGAGTTCTAATTGTGAGCCAACTTGAGCACCTTGATCTAGAAATCAAAGGAATTTGAATGAAACATAACATGTTTGTATGATTATTTGGTGTTGGATAGCACTTCCCCTTACTCATTTTCTTAATTTGTGAACTAAATTCTATTTTTCATCATTTTATCATTGTTGCTGTTCTGGTTTGTTTGAATTTAATTAAAATAGCAAACCAACTCCAAAAATGTTGAAATTTTGTGTGAGTGTACCTCTTTGTGTCTAATATCTGCATATAAAATGTCGTTGAATTTAGATAACCGTAAGTTAGTCTAATAATTATTTTGCAATGGCTGGTCATTAGGACAGCAGCCTAGTTTTTTGTGGTACTTTAAGTAATTAGGCAAGACAATCTTTTGCGGAAAATACCCTATATTTTCGTATGCTACAATTGACAAATCTTAGTGTTAATAAGGAAAATTAATAGGACATTTTTGTGCTACTTTGTGGTGTAAATTTAATCCTATCAATAAACAAACAAAAAAAAAGAAAATTTCTCAGGTTAAAATGGCTCATTTTATGTATTGCAATCTCCAGGCACAATATTTTCGGTTAAAACAACCACCCTTAGCCACGGGTGGTTGAATCTTTTGACGTGGTCTTGGTTGTTTCGTTTGTGCATGCGTGTTTGTGTTTGTCAGGGAGAGGGTCCAAAGGTGAAAAAATAGGAGGAAAAGAAAATGCAAGGGTGGGCGCAATACAAGGGACAAGAAAGAAGGGTGGGCTGAGAGACGTTTCCGGAAAGTTAATTTGAGCGGTGGAAAAACTGTGAAACAAGTGTATAAAAAGGGAAGAATTGGGAACGAGAAAGATCGTAGAAGAAGAAGTAACAGTCTTCTTCGAGTCTTCTAATAAAACATAGATATCGATAGGAATTAATTATATATTGCGTGAGGAAAGGGTTGAAATTAATAGATCGATAAGAATAAGAGAGAGAGAGAGAGAGAGAGAGAGAGAGAGAGAGATGGCTTCCGTTATGTATACGTTGTTGCTGTGCCTCTCAGCGGGGGCACTTTCGGTGGTCCAGGGCGAAGACCCTTACCTGTTCTTCACATGGAATGTCACCTACGGAACCATCTCTCCCCTCGGAGTCCCCCAGCAAGCAATTCTCATCAATGGCCAGTTCCCAGGACCCAACATCAACTCCACCTCCAACAACAACATCGTCCTGAATGTCTTCAACAACCTCGATGAGCCATTCCTTTTGACATGGAGCGGCATCCAGCAGAGGAAGAATTCGTGGCAGGATGGAACCCTTGGAACCATGTGCCCCATTGCCCCTGGCACCAACTTCACTTACCGCTTTCAAGTCAAGGATCAAATCGGAAGCTACATGTATTATCCCGTCACTGCCATGCACAGGGCAGCAGGCGGCTTTGGTGGACTCCGCATCAACAGTCGTTTGCTCATTCCCGTCCCCTATACTGATCCTGAGGATGAATACACAGTCATGATCGGCGACTGGTACACCAAAAGCCACACCGCTCTCAAGAAATTATTAGACAGCGGCCGCACCATGGGAAGGACAGACGGCGTCCTAATCAACGGCAAGAACGCCAAGGGAGACGGCAAAGACGAGCCCCTCTTCACCATGAAGCCAGGAAAGACCTATAAGTACAGGGTCTGCAACGTGGGGCTCAAGAACTCCCTCAACTTCAGGATCCAAGGCCACCCCTTGAAGCTTGTCGAGATGGAGGGCTCTCACACCGTCCAGAACACCTACGAGTCCCTTGACGTGCATGTGGGGCAATGCTTCTCGTTGCTCGTCACTGCCGACAAAGAGCTTAAGGACTACTACATGGTGGCCTCGACCCGATTCACCAAGACCGTGCTCACTGGTAAAGGCATCATCCGCTACGAAAACGGTAACGGCCCTGCATCCCCCGAGCTCCCCGAAGCTCCCGTAGGATGGGCCTGGTCTCTCAACCAGTTCCGTTCCTTCCGCTGGAACCTTACTGCCAGCGCTGCCAGGCCTAATCCTCAGGGCTCCTACCATTACGGAAAGATCAACATCACCCGTACCATCAAGATCGTCAACTCCGCCTCTAGGGTGAATGGCAAGCTCCGCTATGCCATCAACGGAGTCTCCCACGTGGAATCCGAAACCCCACTCAAGCTGGCTGAGTACTTTAGTGTGGCCGACAAGGTCTTCAAGTACGACACCATCCAAGATGAACCCCCAGCCACCGTGGAAGACAAGGTCACCTTGGCACCCAACGTTGTCAACCAGACCTTCCGTGACTTTGTAGAGATCATCTTTGAGAACCACGAGAAGAGCATTCAGTCATGGCATTTGGATGGATATTCCTTCTTTGCCGTTGCGTAAGTCCTGTAGCTAACCCTACCTAGTCTCTCTCTTCTATGTAATATGTCATATTTACATATTTATACCTACCTAGGTAGCTAATATTACTTACATATTCATATATAATATAATCGACCAATGCTACTCTTACGTGCAGCATTGAGCCGGGGAGGTGGACCCCAGAAAAGAGAAATAACTACAACCTTCTGGACGGAGTGAGCAGGCACACCATCCAAGTGTTCCCCAAATCCTGGGCGGCCATAATGTTGACCTTCGATAATGCCGGAATGTGGAATGTGAGGTCGGAACAACCGGAGAGGCGCTACCTCGGACAACAGTTCTACGTGAGCGTCCTGTCACCTGCACGCTCACTCAGGGACGAGTACAACCTCCCAGAAACCACCCAACTCTGTGGCATTGTCAAGTATTTGCCTAAGCCCCCTCCATACAGCGCTTAAACGATCACATCATCATCCACTAGTATATTATATATATGCTAGCTAGTACTGTAACACCAAAAGGAATGGCCATCGAGCAATAGAGTGGCTGATTGATCATGCATGTATCAACCCTTTCCAAAATGCAGTAAATTTACAGTTCTAATATTATCATATATCCATCTCTCCTGTTCCAGCCCACATTACCAAGTCGATGCAAGCTAGCTAGCTATGAATTATTAACAACATTAGACTCAATACATACATATAATAAAATAAAATAAATAGAAAACTTCATTTTAATCCTTGAAAAAGATGAGTTTTTTACTATAACCTTGTGTAAGATTAAAATCCAATTTTAGTCCCTAGTACATTTAATCAAATCATTTATTAGTTATATTTTGATGTTTTATTTATCCTTTTATTTTTATTTTAATGTATTAATTACATTTAAATTTAATTTTTTATTTCATTCATCATAATATATTTTAATGTCTACATTTAGGCAACTAATTTTTTTATAATATATATTCCGATAACAATTTTGTATGCCTTTAATTTAGGTACATTAATACATTTGATATTTCGGTACATCCATCGGTACAAACATATAGGTACATTGATTAAATATAATGCATTTCAGTCAATATAATGCATTTCGTTACGTACATTTTGTACACACATTTTACTATTTTGACTTTTAGGTACATAAATTCAATATATTATATTTTGGTACATACATTTAGGTACGTACATTTTGATACACACATTTCAGTATTGACATTTAGGTAATTGTACATTACCCAAGAGAGTGATCCTTATATGTATATTCTCATCTCTACCTAGCACGAGGCCTTTTGGGAGCTCACTGGCTTCGGAGTTCATCATAACTCCGAAGTTAAGCAAGTAGCGCGCGAGAGCACTCCCACGATGGGTGACCCACTGGGAAGTTGCTCGTGAGTTCCCAGAAACAAAACCGTGAGGGCGTGGTCGGGGCCCAAAGCGGACAATATCGTGCTACAGTGGAGTCGAGCCCGGGATGTGGTGGGTACCCGGGCCAGGATGTGACATACATATATTTCAGTATTGACATTTAGGTACGTATATTTTGGTACCTATATTTTGATATTAACATTTCAGTACGTACATTTTGGTACATACATTTCGGTATTGATATTTAAGTACATTAATTCAATATAATACATTTCGGTACATACATTTAGGTTCATAATAATATATTTCGGTACAATCATGTAGGTACAAATATTTCAATACAAAAAAGTCAATTTTATATATTTCGGCACAATCATTTCTGTACACTTATGTATTTATATATTTTTGTATCACAAATTTCTTTTAATATTTTCTCATTTATGTTCATTTATAATTAAAAAAATAAATATGTGCATATTAATAAAATTAAATTTAAAGTGGAGAGATTAAATAAAAATACACATTAAATAACAAAAATTGAATGTAAATTTTGATAAAAAATACACATTAAGGGATTAAATTGAATATGTAATCTAGCACTAGGTTTTTTTTAAAATTTTAATGACACACCCGTACCCGAAAGTAAGGCGTGATGGCCGTCACGTGAGTGTGACGTAGCCAAGTGCACAGTGCGGAAGCAAGGATCATTAACGAAGTACGAACCAATTAAAATCGAACTACTAACAACCTAGATATGATATTGTGCTAGAGTGATAATACAGTACTTATACATAACCAGAGCGTACTAAGTCATAGTGCAGTCAAGCATAATTAAATAAGTTCAAATACACCAACGGGTGTCCTACATAATAGCAAGTCTGTCAGAACTGCCGGAAGGTCCTCGCTATCCAACTCGGGTACTCAAGCTATCTAGAACCTGGAGGGGTGAAAAATAAAATTGAGTGGGTCAGTAAAACAATTCTTTTCAAAATCATTCTTTTCTCAAAAGTATAGCCCCTCTCCGTAAAACCTGTATAGTTTCCCAGAAAATAATACGTACATATATATCACAACCTTTCTCAGCATAAAACATTTTCAATGTATCTCATAATATGTCGTGCAATGTGTTTCAATGACAATCTGAATCTCATAAATAATGCCATGCGATGCATTTCAATAATCATATTGCTACTAGATATCAACTCAGCCCTCGGCTGTACATATAGCTCATAACATCTCAATCTCATCATATATATCTACTGCACATACATCAATATCCTCATCATATCATCATCACATCACTGTATCAATAATAAATGCTCTAGTGCTACAATCATGTGAAGACTGTGCGAATGAAGGGTCGCCTACATGTCGAATCCACTCAAAGGTGGTCTATACGACAAGACTGTGCACCTAACTTGGGTTTAAGGCGAGCATACGGTGCGGGAGGTGAATGACACGTCAAAGACTGTGTCCCTATCTCTGGGCGTGAGCACTAACAATATGTGCAGGTTTATGAGCTAACATATCACATTATATCTCATCATATCTTATCATATATCGACTGTTCTTTCTCCACTATGCATGTACCTACCTGGTACTTACCTGGCATCCTCGACACCAACATATGCATGAAATATATATATATATATATATATATGAATACTCATGCATCAAAATCAAGTTATATGCATGTCAATAAAAACGTACTTTTCATTTAAAATCTGATTCTGGGAAAATCATTATATATATATATATATATAGGTTATACGAAAAAATAGATGCCCACTCACTGATAAGTCGCTGGGTCGTAGCCCCCACGTCTAGCCTGGCTACGCTCGTCTTCGGAATACGTCTCACCTATATGAGAAATTACTAAAAATACGTTATTTAAGCACATATACGTAACTACGGAAATAACTTCTCATACATAGTTCAATTTTGGCATTTGGATATACCAACGTGACCTACTTAACGTCACGAACACCCAGAAATTTTTAGAATAATTTTTCCGGCCTCCACGCGCCGGCGACGGCACGAACCCACACGCCGGCCACGCGTAGCCACGTGACATGCACATTGACGGCGTCGGTTAACGCCGTCAGGTATATTCTGGGAATATTCCGTTAACTTTTAACGGCGTCAGTTAACGTCGTTAGAATATTCCGTCAAAACTGACAGAATATTCAGTCGTCTTTTCCAGCGAGTCGCTGGTCGCCGAAATCTGGAAAATTTTCAATTCGGTATATCTCTCTCGTTTTTCAACCATTTTGACCTATTTTTCTTTCTACGTGCTCTAAATTAAGAGTAGGACAAGTCTATACCTTCAAAAACCTCGAAAAAGGCCTTAAATCTCGTTGGGGAAATCTCCAAAACTGGCCACCGTCGTACTACACAATCCCGACGTCCAAACACTTCCAACAAATGTCTCCGAGCCTCCTTGGGACCTCACGAAGCTTCCTATAAGCTTAGATTGTCCTAAAAATCAACCAACAAAAAGTTCATGAATTGTGCCAAGATCGGTGCTTGTGATTCCGTCGTGAAAACGACGTAGAACTTACCTGAAAATGGTACCACTGTGCTCGTATGGTTTCCAGGAGTCGAATGGTGGTGTTGGTTCGTTCGATCTATTAAGTTTCGATGGGTTTGTGGGTGTGTCCGTACAAGATGGCGAGAGAGAGAGAGTGTCGAGAGTGAAGAAAGAGAGTGAGTCTGAGAGTGATGGACAGAGAGAGAGTGACGGGAGAGGTGAAGGTGGATGTGTGTGGTCCAAAGCCATCCAAAATGTGAGGATAAACAAAATATCTATTGGCTCCAATTATTGAGGGCCACCATCCATTGGTCCTCACACAAAACACATGCATACGTACATAACCCCGAAGGGGTAATTTCGTCAACTCGCTACTTAATTAATAAATATATCGGGACGGGTTGTCACATTTAATCTTTTGCAAGGACTAATGTTCAAAAAGCCCTAAAAAAATCTGAAACATAAATATATGGTTTAAAAGAATCTATATTTCAAATTAACTCTTTGGTGGATACCCTTCATCAAATTTGAATAAATTTAGTATTAGCTTATCCTGGTTTCCGCTTTATTTTCAAACTATATTTGCTTTCCTGGTTTCTATTTTATTTTTATACATTTAATTTAGGTTCGACTTTAGTGGGGTTAGGTATCATGTCTCCCATCCTCTCTTTTCCTTGTATCTTTGTTATTTTTGTTTCTAGAAGAGTGAGGTTTATATCTCCCCTTCTTTTTTATGTATTTTTTATCCTTTTTTTTCTTGTATTATGAAGGGTTAGGTTTATATCCCTCTTGACTAGGTATACCTTTTTTTTTCAATATCAATAAAAATTTCCCTCATACGTCGAGGTTTACTAAAAAAAAAAAAAAAGCTTATCCATAATCCAAGCAATATTCATAAGCTAGCTTGATCTTACCTAAATAAACTATGGTAATGCTAGGGAGACTAATTTATGGGAGCATTTTTTCTTACAACCATAAACTATAGTGTATGCTCACCATACACCTAATCAATTGACATGTGTCATTTCACTTGGGAGAAATTAGGTTCCCATTCCTATTTTTCTAGAAAACTTTAACAAAAAGCTCCCGGTGCTGTTCACTTTAATAAAAAAATCACATTTTTACATTAAAAAGTCAATCATGATACTATTCACTTTACCTTTTGTTTTGTTCTTATCGTTAAAACTCAAAGTTTTCATACCTTTTTCATTAGTTTTCCTTTTTTTCTACTCCATTGATTAAGACCTTATTCCTTTTCAATTTTTAATCAAGGTCCTTAAGTTTTAATAACATCATTAATTATTTTAATTATTTACATGTCAAGATAAATTTAATTTTTTTTTCTTTTCAATTAAATCGTATTTCTAAATATATTCATTTAGTATTGAAACGTTACATTTGATATATTTATAGTTATGGCTAAACTTTGTATCATATATTTCTATTTTTAGTTTGTACCCATTTTTTAATTTGCAACCATTCTTTTCAAATTGTACCAATTTTCTTTTTAATTTTAATTTGTACCTATATATTAATTTCTTTTTGTGCCCATACGTTTTAAACTTTTATTTGTACTCATAATTTTTTAACCTTTTATTTGTACCCATAATTTATTTCTAATGTATCCATTTTTATTTTAAAATGTACCACTTTCTTACATGCAAAATGCACCCATTTTTTTTGGTTTGTAAGTACCATTCCTTTTAAGTAAAATGCACACATTTTTTAATGTACAATATTTTTTTTAATCTGAAATGTACTCTTGTTTTTTATATATAAAATTTACGCATTTAATTTATATGAAATGTGCCCCTTTTTTGTATGTGAAATGTATACCCATTTTTATATGTAAAATATACCCAAATTTTATTATATAAATGTAATCATATTATAAAAAATAGAAACAAAAAAAATTCTAGAATGTACCCATAAGCTTTTTTTTTTCTTGGTTTGTTGAAACCCATAAGCAAATTTCAATAATTAAATTGGTGATGTAAATGAAACCAAAATAACGGGTTTGAGTCTTTATTGATATTATTACATATCTTTTATTATTATGCTATTTATGTGGAGAGTTGACTTCAGTCTAAAACTTAAATGCATAAAGATTGAGTCTATAACAGTTAGGGACAAAAAACCATAACTAAACTATCCCTTTAACTTAACATTGGTTAATTTTTTTCAAAATTGAAAAAATAACATTTAATGTGGAACTTAACTAGAGTTAGGTAAAATGACACATATCAATTGATTAGGTGAGCATACACAATAGTTATGGTGGTGAGCAAAAATGCTCCCTAAGTTTATAGACAAAATTTGCAAATTAAAAGATGTGTCACCAATATTGATGAGCACGTTTATCAATGTTTATGTAATAAATCAATCATCAACTTTCATGTCATTTAGTTTTCAAAATTTTATCTCCCTAACAATACTAATAAACTAATTAATATTGGACAACAATGTTTGCGTCCATGGTCCATGACTCCATGATGAAAATCGCAATTGTAACCAACATAAAAAGTAAACTTTGATTTGTCTAAAAGAAAAGAGTTCGGAATACAGATTCTCAAATGAATATGGGTAATGAGAACAATGTCCCACTTTATGGGTCTACAAGTTATGTTTCGAAAATCCAACTATAAATCTCATAGGTCATCTCTCAACGATCATCTCTGCTAAAAATAAAAGGAATACAAAACTTTTACGTTGTCGAATTGAAAGAAAAGAGCTTGAAATATACAGATTTTCAAATGAATACATATAATGTGAATATCATCCTACTTTATGGGTGTACGAGTTATGTTTCGAAAATCCAACTGTAAATCTCAAGGTCATCCCTCAAAGATCATCTCTGCCAAAAACAAAAAGAGTACAAAACTTTTAGACTGTTGAATTGAAAGAAAAGAGCCTGAAATACAAAAATTTCAAATGAATACTGGTAATGAGAACATCTTCCCACTTTATGGGTCTACGAGTTATGTTTCAAAAGTATAACTATACATCTCATAGTTCATCCCCTAAAGGTCATCTCTGCCAAAAATAAAAAGATTACGAAACTTTTAAATGGTTGAATTGAATCAAAAGAGCCCGAAATATAGATTTTCGAATGAATACAGGTAATGAGAACATCATCCCATTTTTTGGGTCTACGAATTATGTTTCAAAAATCAAATAGTACATCTCATAGGTCATCCCTTAAAGATCATCTTTGTCTAAAATAAAAAGAATACGAAACATTTACTTAGTTGAATTGAAAGAAAAGAGCCCTAAATATAGATTTTCAAATGAGTACGGGTAATGAGAACATAATCACACTTTATGGGTCTACAAGTTATGTTTCGAAAATCCAACTATACATCTCGTAAGTCATCTTTTAAAGATCATCTCTACCAAAAATAAAAAGAAAATGAAACTTTTAGACAAATGAATTTAGTTAAAATAACCCAAAATATAGATTTTCGAATGAATATGGGTAATGAGAACATCAACCCACTTTAAGGGCCTACGAGTTATCTTTCAAAATCTAACTGTACATCTCATAGGTCATCCCTTTAAGATCATCTTTGCCAAAAATGAAAGGAATATGAAACTTTTGGACTCTTGAATTGAAAGAAAAGAGCCTAAAATACAAATTTTTGAATGAATACGAGTAATGAGAACATCATCCTACTTTATGGGTCTACGAGTTATGTTTCAAAAGTCTAACTATACATCTCATAGTCCATCTCCTAAAGATCATCTCTGCCAAAAATAAAAAGAATACGAAACCTTTAAATTGTTGAATTGAAACAAAAGATTCTGAAATACAAATTTTCAAATGAATTCGGGTAATGAGAATATCATTCTACTTTATGGGTATGTGAGTTTTGTTTCGAAAATCCAACTATACATCTCATAGTTCATCCCTTAAAGATCATCTTAGCCAAAATAAAATGAATACGAAACTTTGAGACTCTTGAATTGAAAGAAAAGAGCCTTAAATACAGATTTTCGAATGAATACGGGTAATGAGAACATCATCCCACTTTATGGGTCTACGAGTTATGTTTTGGAAATCCAACTGTACATTTCATAGGTCATTCCATAAAGATCATCTCTGCCAAAATTAAAAAGAATGCGAAACTTTTAGACTCTTGAATTGAAAGAAATTAGACCGAAATACAGATTTTCGAATGAATACGAGTAATGAGAACATCATCCTACTTTACGGTTCTACCAGTTATGTTGCAAAATCCAACTATATATCTCATAAGTCATCCCTTAAAGATCATCTCCGCCAAAAAAAACACAAAATTTTTAGACTGTTGAATTGAAGGACAAGAGCCTGAAATACAAATTTTCGAATGAATATAGGTAATGAGAACATCACCCCACTTTATAGGTCTGCGAGTTATGTTTTGAAAATCGAATTGTACATCTCCTGGGTCATCCCTCAAAGATCATCTCTACCAAAAATAAAAAGAATATGAAACTTTTAGACTGTTAAATTGAAAGAAAAGAGTCTGAAATATAGATTTTCGAATGAATACCGGTAATGAGAATATCATCCCACTTTATGGGTCTATGAGTTATGTTTCGAAAATCCAACTGTACATCTCATAGGTCATCCCTCAAAGATTATCTCTACCAAAAATAAAAGGAATACGAAGCCTTTAGACTATTGAATTGAAAGAAAATAGCCTGAATAACAGATTTTCGAATGAATATTGATAATGAAAACATCATCCCACTTTATGGATCTATAAGTTATGTTTCAAAAATCCAAGTGTACATCTCATAAGTCTTCCCTTAAAGATCATTTCTTCCAAATATAAAAAGAATATGAAACTTTTAGACTATTGAATTGGTAGAAAAGAGCCCAAAATACAGATTTTCGAATGAATACATGTAATGAGAACATCATCCCACTCGATGGGTCTACGAGTTTTGTTTCAAAAATCCAACTGCCCATCTCATAGGTCATCCCTTAAAGACCATCTTTGCCAAAAATAAAAAGTACATGAAACTTTTAAGACTCTTGAATTGAAAGAAAAGTCCAAAATACAGATTTTCGAATGAATAAATAATGAGAACATCATACCACTTTATGGGTCTACGAGTTATAGTCATATAGTTTCGTATTCTTTTTATATTGAGCAGATAAGATCTTTAAAGGATAACATATAAGATGTATAGTGAGATTCCTGAAATATGTCCCATGGACTCATGGAATATGGTGAAGTGTTCTCATTACACGTATTAATTCGAAAATCTATATTTCAGGCACCTTTCTTTTAATTTAAGAGTCATATAGTTTCGTGTTCTTTTTATTTTTGGCAGAGATGATCTTGAAGGGATGACCTATGAGATGTACAGTTGAATTTTGGAAATATAACTCATAGAACCATAAAGTGGATCATGTGTTCTCATTACCCGTATTAATTCAAAAATCTGTATTTTTGGGCACTTTTCTTTTAAATCAAGAGTCATATAGTTTCCTATTCTTTTTATTTTTTGCAAAGGTGATCTTTAAGCGATGACCTATAAGATGTACAGTATGAAATTGAAATATAACCCATGGACCCAAAGAGTGGTACTATGGGTTCTCATTACCCGTATTAGTATGAAAATCTATATTTTGGGCAGTTTTCTAATGATTCAACAATCATATAGTTTTGTATTACTTTTATTTTTTTGCAGAGATAATCTTTAAGGCATGATCAGTAAGATGTACAAATGGATAATTGAAATATAGTCCATGAACCCCTGTAGTGGGATGACAATTTGTAGTTACCAATATTCATTTGAAAATGTATTTTGAGCCCCTTTCTTTTAATTCAATGGTCATGCAGTTTCCTTTTTTTTTTTTTATAATTTTTTTGGCAAAGATGATATGTAGGGGTGACCTATAAGATGTATTGTTGGATAATTGAAATATAACTCATAGATCTAGTGGGATGATGGGTTCTCATTACCCATATGAATTTTTAAATCAGTGTTTCGGGCACTATCTTTCAATTCAAGAGTCATACAGCTTCGTATTCCGTATATTTTTGGTAGAGATGATCTTTACGGGAAGACTATAAGATGTACACTTAGACAATTGAAATATAACCCAAACCCATGGAGTGGAATGATGACCCATATTAATTTGAAAATCTGTATTTTGGGAACTTTATTTTTTATTCAACCGCCATATAGTTTCATTTTTTTTTTTTTTGGTGGTGATGGTCGTTAATGGATGACCTATAAGCTGTATGATTGGATAATTGAAAAAGAACTAATGAACCCATGGAGTGGGATGACAGTTTCTAATTACCCGTATTAGTTCGAAAACTGTATTTTGAGCCTTTTTTTTTTAATTGAACCACAATATAGTTTCTCATTCTATTAATTTTTGGCAGAGATGACTTTTACAAGATGGCCTATATGATGTGCAGTTGGATAATTGAAATATAACCCATAGGCCCATTGAGTGAGATTACGGGTTCTCATTACCTGTATTAATTAAAAAATCTGTATTTTTTACCTTTTTCTTTTTCTTCAAAAGTTGTATAGTTTTGTATTCTTTTTATATTGAGCATAGTAGATCTTTAAAGGATAATCTATAAGTTGTATAGTGAGATTCTTGAAATATATCCCATGGACCCATGGAATATGGTGAAGTGTTCTCATTACATGTATTAATTCAAAAATCTATATTTCAGGCACCATTCTTTTAATTCAAGAGTCATATAGTTTCGTATTCTTTTTACTTTTGGCAGAGATGATCTTGAAGGGATGACCTATGAGATGTACAATTGGATTTTTGAAATATAACCCTTAGACCCATAAAGTGGGTTGATGTGTTCTCTTTAATTAGAAAATCTGTATTTTCGAGCACTCTTCTTTTAAATCAAGAGTCATATAGTTTCATATTCTTTTTATTATTTGCAGTAGTGATCTTTAAGCGATGACCTATAAGATGTACAGTAGGAAAATTGAAATATAACCCATAGACCCAACCAATGAGTGGTATGATGGGTTCTCGTTACTCATATTAGCTTGAAAATTTGTATTTTGGGTAGTTTTCTAATGATTCAATAGCCATATACTTTTTGTATTACTTTTATTTTTTTGCAGAGATGATCTTTCAGGGATGACCGATAAGATGTACTATTGGATAATTGAAATATAGTCCATGAACCCCTGTAGTGGGATGACAGTTTGTAATTACCATTATTAGTTTGAAAATGTATTTTGAGCCATTTTCTTTTAATTCGATGGTCATACAATTTTGTTTTCTTTTAATATTTGGTAGAGATGATTTGTAGGGGATGACCTATATGATGTACTGTTGGATAATTGAAATATAACTTATATATATAGTGGGATGATGGGTTCTTATTACTCATATGAATTTTTAAATCAGTATTTCGGGCACTTTTCTTTCAATTCAAAAGTCATACAGTTTCGTATTTCGTATATTTTTGGCATAGATGATCTTTGTGGGAAGACCTATAAGATGTACAATTAGACAATTGAAATATAACCCATGAACCCATGGAGTGGGATTATGGGTTCTCATTACCTATATTAATTTGAAAATCTGTATTTTGGGAACTTTACTTTTGATTCAACCGTCACATAGTTTCATTTTACTTTAGATTAATCTTAGTTTACTACTCTCAAGTTTCGTGGTTTTCAACATTTAGTACATGAAGTTTTTTTCGTCCCAAAGTCATAGCTAAACTATTAATTTTGGGACAGTCTCATATATCTATTAAGTTTTTCGTTAAAACTTCTGTTAATTGATGACATGGCCCCCGCGTGGACAATTACTGGGCGCCACGTGTCAATATAGGCCCACTTCAATATTAAAAAAATTTAAAAATTAAACAAAACAAAAAATCGCACCCACCTTCTCCCTCGCACCCTTTCCTTTCATTCTTTCTTCTGCAACCCTCACCCCTTCGCTCATTTTTCTCTTTTGCACCTGCACCACCCTCCCTTCTTTCCTTTGCAACCCGCACCACCCACGTGTCAAACAACAATCTCTATCCTCCACATCTTATCACATCACATGAATCATATCAGAAACCTTTCCTCATATCTCCTCCCTTCCCTAAAGCTTTGCCCACAATTTCAAGTCTACGATTAGGGTTTCTAAAAATGTTAGGTGCAGCAATAGTGGTGGGCTACTCGAGCTCATAGGCACACGACCTCATCCAGATCTCACTCTACACTTTCTCCGTTATCAGCATCGCCGTCACCATAAGCGTTTCTGTCCTCGGCGCCGCCTGGTTTTTCCCTTTTCCTTGTTTCCTCTCCATTTAGTAATTAAAGTTCTAATCTTTAGATTAATTACTGATGATGAATATTATTGGATGGAAATTAGGGGGATTTATCTAACTGGGAGGATGAGTACGAGTGCTACTGCATCGGGTACGCCTTCGCACAAAAAAAAGAGCAGACTTTCATCTAGCCTTCTCTTCTCCACCATGCCTCCCGATACGACATCAATTTCGTCCCCATTTCAATCCTCGATTCCACCACCATCGCCAAGACCCTGATCGAGCAAGGCCCATTCGATTGCATCATACACAAAAGAGAATAGAGGGAATGGCTGCATGTGCAAATGAGAGAAGAGAGAGTGGTGCAGGTGCAGAAGAGAAAAGAGGGAGAATGGGAGCGAGTTGCAGAAAAGAGAAGGGAGGGAGAAGGTGTGGGGGAGAAGATGGGTACAAGTTTTTTTTTTTGTATTTTAATTTTTTTTAATATTGAAGTGGGCCCATATTGACATGTGACGCCTAGTAATTGTCCACATGGACGTCACGTCATCAGTTAATAGAAGTTCTAACATAAAACTTAACAGATGTATGAAACTGTCCTAAAATTAACACTTTAGGTATGAATCTAGGATGAAAAAAACTTCATGTACTAAATGTTGAAAACCACAAAACTTGAGCGTAGTAAACTGAGATTAACCCTTTTATTTTTGTTTTTGGAGGTGATGATTGTTAAGGAATGACCTATAAGTTGTATGATTGGATAATTAAAAACGAACTAATGAACTCATGAAGTGAGATGATAGATTCTAATTACCCGTATTAGTTCAAAAACTGTATTTTGAACTAATGCAGGTTTTTGAAACTATCTTGTAGTTTCAAAAACTAATACGTATTAGTTCAAAAATTAATAAAATGTGAAACTATATTGTTGTACTCCTTTGAACTAATATGGTTTTTGAAACTATGTAGTTTCAAAAACTACACAAGCTGCCATCTGGTAGCTTCTAGATACTCTTCTCTTTCTTTTCTTTTTTTAACTACTAAAACGTCTTTAATTTCTTCGTTATAGTTTCGTTTCACGAACAATTTGCGCCTACACATTCGTGAGATCGAGCTCTATTCGAAAATATAAATTATGACCTTGAACAATCTACAAATTTTAATTTCCAAACTTCACTCTTTGTAAGTAGTTTAATTAAAATCTAAATTCAAATAAATTAATATAAATTTCTCAAAAATAACGGGATTTCACAGTTGGGTTTTGTCCTAATCATTAAATAAAATTATTACATGACTTTTGATTAACTTTTAAAAAAATTAAATCATTTTTATTAATTTTCCTTATTAAAAAACTTTAAAAAAAATTAAAAAAACTAAACCTAAACCTAAAAAAATTTAAATTTGATTTCGACGCCGTCGCCCCTTCTTCGCACCCCACCTTTTTCCTCTATCTGTTTTTCTTCTCTACCCATTACAAAAAAACACCAACCCCTCTTTTGTTAGGAATGTCGGTACTACAAGATAGAGAATGCACAAAGTAAAGTAGAAAATGGACACCAAGAATTTACGTGGTTCGGCTATTTATGCCTATGTCCACGGAACAACAATCAATCTTCACTATATGAAGATAATGAGTGCAACAAGAGTAGTCTTACCAAGCCAAAGATAAGGCTTGATGGATACAAGAAAGTATAACACACTTTCTCTCACACTAAACTTCACTCACACAATGTGTTGTGGAACACTTTCACTCCCACTCTTGGAGTGGAACTCTAGCTTTGGACTTGATCTTTTGCTCCTCACTTGGTTAGCAACTCCCACACACCTATTTATAGGTAGGTATTGTAGCTTCTAGAACTTTCCATTTGCAACCAAGGAAGTTAGTACTCTCTAGCTTCTTCCACCAACTTAATAACATGCTAGAATTGTCTAGCATGCTCCAGCCACCTCACTTGCTTACTAGAATAATCTATAACATTCATCATGGGCTGGACCATATACCAACAATCTCCCTCTCCAGTCCATGATGGGGGAATTCCGATCATGACTCCAAGTTACCTGGAGTCCATCCCAACAGCCTTAATGCAGAATTCCAACTTTGATTTTGTGAGTACCTTTGTCAACATGTCTGAAGAATTATTATCGATATGAATCTTCTTAAGTTGTAGCAATTTGTTCTCGATAGCATCTCTAATCCAGTGATAATGAATATCAATATGCTTGGTGCATGAATGATATGCAGTGTTCTTGCTTAAATTCAGAGCACCCTGACTATCACAATAAACGCCATAATCACTTTGCTTCAAACCCAACTCTTGGAGAAACCGCTTCAGCCACAACAACTCCTTGCATGCTTCTGTAGTGGCTATGTATGCAGCTTCGGTTGTGGACAAAGCAACACACTTTTGCAACTTGGATTGCCATGACACGGTTCCCCCTGTAAAAGTAAACAAGTACCCAGACATAAACTTTCTACCATCCAGGTCACCGCTCATGTCAGCATCTGTAAATCCTTCCAAGATTGGTTTGGAACTGCCAAAGCAAAAACACATCTTAGAAGTCCTTTTCAAATATCTGAGAATTCATTAATAGCTTCCCAGTGGTCTTTCTCTGGATTAGAAATAAACCTGTTCACCACACCTACTGCATGAGCAATATCTGGCCATGTGCACACCATTGCATACATGATACTTCCTACTGCTGAAGAGTAGGGAACAACTGTCATTTGCTCCTTTTCTTCATATGTTTTTGGACACGACTCTTTGCTCAACTTGATATGATTGGCTAAAGGTGAGCCTACTGGTTTGGCTGCTATCATGTTGAACCTTTCAAGCACCCGTTCAACATACTTTTCTTATGACAGCCACAACTTTTTGGATTTTCTGTCACAAATTATCTCCATGCCCAAAATCTGTTTGGCTGGCCCAAATTCATTCATGTCAAAGGACTTAGATAACTCTTCTTTAAGCTTTTTAATCATAGAAGCATCTTGACCAACAATCAACATGTCATCAACATAAAGTAATAAAATGATGAATTTACCTCCAGAAAATTGTTTAATATAGACACAAGAGTCGGCATGAGTCTTGTGCCCATTACTCACCATGAATGAGTTGAACTTCTTATTCCACTGCCTTGGAGCCTGCTTAAGACCATGTAAGCTTTTCTTCAACTTGCACACTAAATTTTCTTTACCTTTGACTTCAAAGCCTTTGGATTGCTCTATGTATATCTCATCTTCTAAATTGCCATGGAGAAATGTAGTTTTAACGTCTAACTACTCGAGCTCAAGATCCATTCTTGTTGCCAACCAAGGATAACTCGAATGGAAGTCATCTTCACCACCGGTGAGAAAATCTAATCAAAGTTAACTCCTTTCTTTTGACCAAAACCTTTGACAACCAAACACGCCTTGTACCTTGTCATGTTGTCGTCTTTTTCAATTTGAACATTTACTTGTTTTTTAATGCTTTTCTGCCATTTGGAAGCTCCACTAGCTCATAGGTATCATTCTTTAATAAGGAATCCATCTTTGACTTCATTGCTTTCATCCATTTGTCACTGTCATTATGAGTTATAGCCCCCTCATAAGTTTCGGGCTCTCCATAATTAGTCAACATGATATACTCTGATGAAGAATACTTGGTAGACGGTCTTTGACTTTTGCTGGATCTTCTGACCTGGTCTTCATTCTCTTGCAAGGCTAGAGGCTCTCCCTAATCTTATTCTCCTTGATTCTGCTCTTAACTAGGCTCCCCCTGATCAGCAATCTTATGGTTTGGCACGTCTTGATCAGGATTCCCCTGATTAACATTATCCAATTCTGCAGGTACTTCATTGGCAGCTACTTTAGGGATGTCATCGTGACTTTCTTCATTTGAAGCTAATGGATCAACTCCTCTGGCTGTGCCATCTGGTTGTGCATCTTTATCTGAATCCCCAATTATTTGATCTTCATAAAAGATCACATCTCTACTTCTGATAAACTTTTTCTGGTATGGGTCCCATAATCTATAACCAAAATCTTCACCATCATAACCAAGAAAGATGCATGGTGTAGCTTTGTAGTATAACTTCAATCTCTACTCTTTGGGCACATGCACAAAAGCTTTGTAACCAAACGTCTTCAGATGAGAGTAAGACACATCATTACCGATCCATACTCTCTCTAAGACATTGAGACCTAATGGTGTTGATGGAGATTAGTTGATCAAATAGCAGGCTGTCTTTACAGCTTCACCGTAGAACTGCTTAGATAACTTTGTAGTCCTTAGCATACACTGACTTTCTTCATGATGGTTTAGTTCATTCTTTTAGCAACACCGTTATGTTGTGGAGTTCTAGGAACTATTTTCTTATGAAGTATGCCATGTTTCACACAATACTCTTTAAATTGGTGAGATGTGTACTCGCCGCCATTGTCGCTACGAAGGCACTTGAGGGGTTTCCCAATTTTCCTCTCCACCATGGCATGGAACTCTTGGAACGTCTGAAACACCTGGTCTTTGGATATCAATAAAAACACCCAGACCCTTTGTGAAACATCATCAATATAGTGACAAAATATTTATTTCTTCCAAGTGACTCGACTTCCATGAGACCACACACATTTGAATAAACAAGATCTAGCAAATTTCCTTTCTTTCTAGATGGAACAGAAAAGCTAGCTCTTCTTTGTTTACCGAATAAACAATGCTCATAAGAGTTTAACGACGTATCTTTGGCAAATGGAATGTAAGATTTCTTTGCCAGAACTTATAGGCCTTTCTCGCTCATGTGGCCTAGCCTCTTATGCCACAAGTCTAGAGATGAGTCATCCACAGCATTCAACTCACCTTTCAAAACCTTGGCATTTGACCGGTACAGCGTACAACAAATTCGTGCTTTTGCTACAACCATTAAGTCTTTAGTAAGCTTCCATTTTCCTTCGCCAATATGGTGATAATAACCTTGTCGATCAAGGGTACCAATGGATATCAAATTGAGACGTATATCAGGAATATGTCTTACATCTTTCAACATCAACTGGCAGCCGAGATTAGTCTTTAGGCAAATATCACCAATTCCAAGAATTTTAGAATAGTTTTCATTCCCCTTCTTCACTATGCCAAAGTCACATTCTTTGTATGTGTTGAAGAACTCCCGTTTGGATGTAGCATGGAAGGAAGCTCCATTGTCAAAGATTCATTCAATGTCTCTGTCAAAATCACCCATATGCAGACATTCACCAACAGACAATATTTCTGGTACATCACCACATAGGACTACGGTGGTATTGCAAGTATCATATTTCTTCTGATTGTTTCCTTCATTTTGATCTTTCTTCCAAACTCGACATTTTTTCTTCATATGGCCTTCTTTTCCACAATAGTGGCAAGCACCCCTAAACGTTGACTTAGGTCAGCTAGAACTCATGCCATAACCTCTAAGCCCCCTACTCTTGCCTCTTTTGTGGTTCTTTGTGATAAATACTTGGCTGCTATCTGTGCCAGAAGACTTTCTCCTTGTTTCTTCATTGAGCATGCTATTTTTAACATTATCAAAAGTAAGAACACCATTAGGAGCAGAGTTACTTATACTCACCACAAAGGTCTCCTAACTGTCTGGCAATGATCAAAGTAATAAGAGCGCTTGCGGCTCGTCCTCAATCATCATTTCATAATAGCCAACTAGTTGATGATATTCTGGAAATTGTTCAAGTGTTCTGCTACACTTAAACCATCCTTGTACTTCACATTGATGAGTTTTTTTTTTTATCAAGAAGACTTTCTTGGATGGGGTCTTCTTCTCGAACAAGAACTCAAGCTTTGTCCAAAACTCGCGGGCATTGGTTTCATTAGACACATGGTGAAAAACATTATCGTCCACCCATTGTCTAATTGTGCCAATTACCTTGTGATTCATCTTCTTCCACTCGTCATCGGACATGCTCTCGAGCTTAACGGCATCTCCTTCAATTGACTCATGCAAATCCTTGCAATAGAGAATGTCATCCATCATTGGCTTCCATGTTACCCAATTAGAGTTGGTGAGTTTAATCATAGTGCCACTTTATTCCATCTCGTAGTACGAGTCAACCGGGCTCTGATACCACTTGTTAGGAATATCAGTACTACAAGATAGAGAATGCACAAAGTAAAGTAGAAAATGGACACCAAGAATTTATGTGGTTCGTCTATTTATGCCTACGTCCATGGAACAACAATCAATCTTCACTATATGAAGATGATGAGTACAACAAGAATAGTCTTATTAAGCCAAAGACAAGGCTTGATGGATACAAGAAAGTATAACACACTTTCTCTCACACTAAATTTCACTCACACAATGTGTAGTGGAACACTCTCACTCTTACTCTTGGAGTGGAACTCTAGCTTTGAACTTGGATCTTTTTCTCCTCACTTGGTTAGCAACTCCCACACACTTATTTATCGGTGGGTATTGTAGCTTCTAGAACTTTTCATTTGCAACCACAGAAGCTAGTCCTCTCTAGCTTCTTCCACCAACTTAATAACATGCTAAAATTGTCTAGCATGCTCCAGCTACCTCACTTGTTTACTAGAATAATCTAGAACATTCATCATGGGCTGGACCATATACCAACATCATTTTTTTCTCCCTCCTTGCTCTTCTTTTTCACTTTTTCTTTAGCCTTCATCCCCTCTATTTCTCTTCTCGATGCGGCATCATTCTGTGGTTTGAGATTGACCCATTCAAAAATCATAACTTTGACCGCATTTGTAAGCACCCCAAACCCACCAACAAAATTAAATGGATGATATGGAAAGAAAGACCTCAGCTTTGAGCCTATAAAGCAACGTCGTAGTGCTGGCATTGTCGAGACCAAAAAACAAGATCTTTGCTTCATTCTGCCACAATCCGAGCAATGCAAAAGCCTCATAGAAATAACCCAACAAGAACATAGTGTCTCCACCAAAAAATAGTCAGATTGAAAGCCTCATTCCAATCAGAGAGACAGAGAACTGTTACTAGGTTTGGTCCGATCAGACGGTTGTGATGTGGCTGTGACGCATTTAGGCATCGTGGGTCGTTAAATTCTAAATTTCGACCAGTAGGTCTCACGATCAAGTAATCCACATCACATGTTTAGGAAAGGGGATGCTGCGTTTTCAACTGGATTAGATTGAAATTGAATTTTTCAAATTTCTTTCGGAGAATGTAGAAGTTGGCAGCAAGGCACGAATCCCAAGGTGGTGACCCAAGGTCGTGACGAACTGCGGAAAGAAAACTGAGGGTTTGAGAGAGGGAATTGAAGGTAGGCCGGAGAGGTAGAAAGAGAGCAGCGGGGGGAATGAAGAGAAGAATGGCGATGAGAGGAGGGAATGAGATGAATGTTTTGATGCCGGGGAGAAATAAAGTTCGATTTTGGAGGTGGAAGAGTGGGTTGAGGTCTAAGAGTAAGAAGTTCTGCATTTTCAACTTTTTAATTTTTAATTTTAAAATTTTAAACTTTTAATGTTATAATATGCATGTAGACCCAGATTGACATGTCATTGTCCATGTTTAGAGGTTCTGACGAAAAACTTAACAGAAGTGTTTAAGAATTATAACTTTAGATACCAGAACCAAACTAGGACGAAAAAAACTTGATGTATGAATGTTGAAAACAAAGAAACTTCAGGATAGTAAACTGATATTAATCCTTAATTTTAATTATATTGAGTATTTATTTTTTGGATGAATCTCAGTTTATTACCTTGAAGTTTTGTGATTTTCAACATTTGGTACATGAAGTTTATTTCATCCTAGAGTCATACCTCAAGTTTTAATTTTGGGACAGTTTCGTACATATGTTAAGTTTTTTGTTAGAACTTCTGTTAATTGATGACGTGACGCACATGTGGATAATAACTTGGGTGCCACATGTCAATATGACCCCACTTTAATATTAAAAATTTCAAAAAAAAAAAAAACCATCGTTTCTTCCCTCATCCCCTGCAGCCTCTCATTCCCTTATCTCTTCTGCACCTACCATCCCCGCCCACCTACCCATCTGCACCCTCTCTTCGCCCTCCCCTTTTCTTGAACTCGACGCCGCGAATTTGCAGCTGGGTGAAGAGGTCAAGCCCAAATCCTTTTTATCCAAACTAAGAGGCGGGTGGGACAAAACGATGGCGTTTAACTAGTGGAGGACTCCAGATCTGAGAAGCAAATCGTGGTCGAGAAACTGATTGGAGAGGGAAGACAAAGCCATATCAAGGTATCTCTGCATCAAGAGCTTCCTGCCGATGAACTCAGCGTTTGTACATTGGTCAGTGAGGGCAGTGAGGCTGGAGAGTGGAGAGGAGTTGAGGTAAGAGGGTGTGAAGGAAGGGGTTTTGGGCCTATTAGGAGGGAGTCAAAGATGTCAACTTAGAGTGGAGGACGGTCCAATGGCCGACGAATGAGCGGACGGTGAGGGAGGAGGAGAGAAATGGTGGAGTTGATGAGGTTGAGGAGGGTTTGGAGTGGGTTTAAGGCGGTGGCGGCGGTGCGATGCATTTGGGAAGTGAGGGCAGGATTAAAACCAAGTCGGTATAGTGGGTGCAAATAGGGGTAGGTGCTGGGAGATAAGGGAAGGAGAGGGTGGCGGGGGGATGAGGGAGGATACGATGGTTTTTTTTTTTTTTTGTTTTGAATTTTTGAATTTTTTAATATTGAAATGGGCCTATATTGACACGTGGCGCCTAGTTATTGTCTATGTGGGTGCCACGTCATCAGTTAACAGAAGTTCTAACAGAAAACTTAACAGATGTACGAAACTGTTCCAAAATTAAGACTTGAGGTATGACTCTGGAATGAAAAAAACTTCATTTACCAAATGTTAAAAATCACGAAGTTTCAAGATAATAAACTGAGATTAACCCTTATATTTTAGCCCAATTTCAAGCCCAATTTTTAAACTCAAATATGTTGAAAGGCAAACTTGAAGCCCAAATGTTTTGAGCCCTCTTCTTTCTCCCAAGCAACTATATTATTTTTCTTTTGTTTCTCTCCGAATGTTCTACAAGTGTTTTTTACTTTGCATTTTCTCACCGTCAAACCGTAAAAATTGTTGTGGTGAATTTGATTGTGTCTCAGTCTGTATAATCACAATGCATCTTGTGATTTTATACCTTTACCCCTGCTATGGTATAATCATTTGATTTTCTTACAGTAAGAGATTGCAATCTTTAGGACAACATTCTTCATCAATTCTCATATTTAAAAATAAAAATAAAAAAAACTTAAACCAAACTGAAAAAAACTGAACTAATTTGAACCGAATCATAAAAATCCGAAGAAAAACCTAGTCAAACCGAACAATAAGTTAAACTTGATTTTCAATTTCAACTAAAAACTAAACCGAATCGAACCGCTCCTAATGTAAAGTGGCCAGTGGAAACTGGAGGCTGAGCCTGAGTGGGTCTATTTCGCCCTCACATGACATTCCCAAGGCCCAAAACCCTAGTTTGCATAACTGGCAATCGAGGAGCAATTCCAATTTGAGAAATGAGATCTGAGGGCTGACACCTACCAAGTAGCAAGTTACTCACCAACAAGGGCTCCACAGCTTCCGTCGGTGGTTTGTTTCAACTCTCAAGTCTCAAAACTCTCAACTCAATAACCAGTACTAGTGGCGAAGTGGCAAGTTTTATTTATTTGAACTAGGATTAGGATTACGAAATAACAGAAAGATTTGGAGATGGAAGGGAGTTCGGGGGGCGTAGGAGGCGGTGCGGCGGCAGTAAGCGGTGGAGGTGGCGGAGGCGGTAATGACGTCGAGCTCCTGTGTAAGACGCTGCAGGTTGAGCACAAGCTCTTCTACTTCGATCTCAAAGAGAACCCTCGCGGCCGCTATCTCAAAATTTCCGAGAAGACGTCGGCCACCAGGTCCACCATCATCGTTCCCTTCTCCGGCATCTCTTGGTTTCTCGATCTCTTCAATTACTATGTCAATTCCGACGACCAGGAAGTCTTCAGCAAGGAATTGCAGCTCGACACCAAGGCAAGTTCCCTCCCTCTCGCATGCTTTCTTCTTCTTTAATTTCTTTTTTCTGACTGACCTTAATTTCTCCTCCTTAGGTCTTCTACTTTGACATTGGCGAAAATCGCAGGGGCCGCTTCTTGAAGGTCCATTTTTCCCTCTCTCTCTCTTTCTCTCTCTCTCTCTCTCTCTCTCTCTCTCTCTCTCTCTCTCTCTCTCTCTCTCTCTCTCTCTATATATATATATATATATATATATATATTCTATCGTCTGTTTCGAAAATCTTACAAGTATCCCACCCGATCAAATTTTCATGCTAATTTCCAACCACATCCTTGAATTAGGTACAGACTCTACTGACTTGGGGATCAATTTTTGTTGTTTTACTTACTTGCATCTGCCTGCGTGTGCGTAATGACATTTGACTACACACTAGGCACACACCAATTTAGCCTTGCATCTGCGGTTGCCTCATCACCTTGACCTGACCTTAATTCAGTTTTTCTAATTATTTTTTCATAATTAAGATTTGTATGACAATTATGTTTCCATCTGTGTACATATATTTATGGGTGTGTAGATATGTTCTGGATTGCATGGTATTGATATGTACATCCTTCATCCTTGTTTTAGGGAAACTATTGATAAATTAAGCATGGAAAGCTATGCAGATGAATAGTGAGGATTGTTTTAGGGAAACTATTGATACATCCTTCATCCTTGATATGTATATCCTTCATCCTTGTTTTAGGGAAACTATTGATAATTTCACAGTGAATTGTTTTAGAACCCGTTTTCTTCAAACTTTACACAAGACCAAGAGACTGATTCTATAAGGCATCCGCTGAAATGCCTCAGAAGTTGGCTTCTTTAGTTGGACAACAAAAGTAATGAATCTACAACAAGCAATACTTTTACCTCTGCTCCCTTGCCATTCCCAACCCACCACCGCCACCACTACCAAATTCATAAATACTTTTTCCTCCTCTAATGGATAATGAGGATGATTTTCTATTTTAACGTTGCTTTCAAACTTTTCTCTCACTAAATGTTTCTAGTTTAACATCTACTTGTTTTTGAGCAATTTTCTGTTAAATATTCCAATGCAGTTGGGGTAATAGTCACTTGTTAAGTCAAGGTTTGGATGGATGATTATGTAGTTGGTGAATGTATGGGTCCTTCAAATAACTCTGATGGTTTTTGTGAGGTAAGAAGAATTAAAAGGATATTTAACGGTAGAGATGGAGATTGGTTAACACTTTGGGATCCAGTTTCATGTGAAGAACCATCAGTGGTGGTGATGTCGTGTGCAGACAGTCTCTGTTTCCTATGTGTCTTCTACTGATTTTTGCTTCACCTTTGTACTTAGACACACTTTGCTTGTATCTCTTTGATTTTTTTATAAAACTTTCCTTTGTTTATTTCTATTGAGGAATATCTTTAGTCTTGGGGGTTTTTATCACCTACCTCTGACCAATGGTAGCTGACACGTCTTTACTTTTTATGATATATGATAGCATAATAGTGTATAATGGGTAAGGTTGAAAATTTGGATATAGATGAACAGATCAGTAGAAATACAAGTAAAGGTTCCCTAAAAATTGCTATTTTATTCAATTCATGGAGATTCTAAGGGGAACTTTAGAAAATCTCTACTTTATGCCCGAAAGGAAAATACTTAGATATTTCTAAAAATAAACATTAACCAGCATTTATCCCAAATCATTACAATTTCAGCCCATTTAAATGTTTACTACAGAACTTGAAAAGCCAAAACTTGAAAATCTATATCATTGGAATGAATAATTCGTAATCCTTCTAGCATTTCTTTTCACTATTCTCCTTCTTATTTTCTTATAACATGCCATATAGTGTTTTTGTCTGAAATGGGTAGGATATTTTGTTTTCCTATCTCCCCAAAGACATGGTTAGGGCAAGGTGTTGCATTTGCTGTAAAGACGGGAAGTTGTGGGAACCCAACTAAGTGCTTTGCCTGTGATTGATGGTGGTGACTTGTAAGTTCATGTCCAATGGTGATGAAGCTAACTCTGTAAACCAGCTATTTCAGAGATATACATCCTACGCGGTTAAATTATTAGGGATTTGCTAGAAAATTCTCCTGTATCTTGGAAATTTAATTGTATTGATACGGTTTTGATGTGTTGCCAAAATTTCAGAATTTCAGCAACACCTTGGGAAGAAATCAAATGACCCCCTATTTTCATATGGGTTCTCTATAAATTCTTAATGTCATCAATATCTTAGACAGACTTCCAGATTTTTGCATCATTGCTCAAATGTTATTAAGACTAAGGTAAAGTTATTTGTGCTTGACACAACTGTCGAAGGACTACTCTTATCTTCTACTTTTCAGTAGCTCATGTCCGCTGTTGGGCTGGAGCAGCTTGTGAATGATTTGAATATTTTTGTGGGCTCGATATAACACGGAGCCCTATGGTACTTACTAAATGGTATTTGTTGCCCAAAATCCTTGATGTGAAGTAATTTAAGGGGAAAGTTTCTATGCCTAAGTCGGTGGATGAAAATCTGACATCAATAGGAAACATACCATTTACTTAAGATCTTCAACTCGTTGACATTCTAAATGTTAGGATTTTTATTTTTATTTTCTCCAACAACTTAGAGCATAGTATATATCCTATTAAGGTACTTGGCGTCAAATGCTTAAAACATTGTTGTGTATGTACCTCACAACGTGTTTGGTGCAGGTTTCTGAAGCTTCTGTTAGTAGAAATCGCAGTACTATCATTGTTCCCGCAGGAAGCACCCGAGATGAAGGATGGGCAGCATTTAGAAACATTTTAGCTGATATCAATGAAGCATCAAGGCTTTTTATAGTGCCGAATCAGGTATCCTTGTTTTTCATGCATAAACTCTTTCCTACTTTCTAGGTAATATAAGTTTCTCTTTTGGGAGTGACTTACAAGTCTTGTGAATTTTCACCTGGTTGTTTCCATGCCAAAGCAGCAAAGTTCTGAACCTTCAGAGCGCCTTGTTGGGCTTTCAGATGATGTAGGTGCTGGCTTCATATCTGGTCACAATAGTCAAACTGCTCCAACTTCTGAACTGAATGTTGACAGATCTGCAGAGTTGCCGGCACAAGATGAAATTGGTAACATGGGGGTGTCTAAAGTGATCAGAGCTGATCAAAAGAGATTCTTCTTTGATCTTGGGAATAATAATAGGGGACATTTCCTAAGAATATCTGAGGTATGCTTCAGGAAGTGAAAGAATTTTTTCTTTGAGACTCTAGAAGGATTTGCTTGTTCATTTTATATTTTATATTTTAGGTTTCTGGCAGTAAATGAAATCATAATATCTTTAGAATTCTGTTTAAATTGCAGGTTGCAGGTTCTGATCGGTCCTCCATAATTCTCCCCCTGTCAGGGCTCAAGCAGTTCCATGAAATAGTAGGTCATTTTGTGGAGATAACCAAAGACCGAATTGAAGGAATGACAGGTGCAAATGTTCGGACGGTGGATTCTCCCCAGAGATGAATCCTTTCCCTGGGGTTTGGTGATTAAACCAATAATTCCAGTATATCAAGACTGCTTTAGAGGTACAAGTAGGTGTTTTGATTAGGGTGGGATTCTCCGTACAGTTGTGTTCTGTTATTTTATTCTCTTCTTCTGTTCTCTCATTCAAGTCTGAAATAATATCCGTTTTCTGATTGCTCAACATAGAATTCGGAGATGATTGCCAAGCTTAATTTAAGCATCAATAACACAAAAAACAGACAAGATACTTGTAACTTGAGTTTGATGTCTGTCAACCTTCCAGCTTAATAATAATGACCATTCCAGCTCTGCTATATTTTGTTCAGTAGCACAAATGCATCTGCTTGATTTGTTTGTAGTTTTATGGCTTGTGGTGCAGGTTTTCACTTGTCACTTGTTTTAAGTGTAACCTTGTGGTTGGTATGTTACCCTTGAATGTTAAAAATTACGAGGAGGGAAAAAACTTGGTTTTGAGGAGGGCTATATTAGTCGTCACTCTGCTGGCAGATTGTAGAGATTATTTAGCTTGAGCAGCAAGTGTTACCGTGTTAGGCAATCGTGCAATATCTTATCTACATAACTAGGGCTGCATATAATTATTTAGTTATTCTTCTTTTCCTGAGTAAATTTTCTCTGAGCCATCGTGTAGCTCTTTTGCCTTGCAGATTGACCTAGTATTTCATGGAACTGCTTTAAAGGAAACAGAGCTACCCTTAGACATATCGTAGTTAGTGAATAAACCCTGTAAGCCCTCCATTTACCATCTTTACTTAAATAGCCTTAGTAAGTATCTACCTATCATTTCTGTAAAATACCCTTATAAACTACTCACCAAATTACTTAAAATACCATTTCCAAGAACCAAGAGATGCCCATCATTGTAAAATAGATGTCAACATGTAGTAAGTATCGACCCAACACCTCGATCCTAGTGGCTCTCGTGCTCCACCCGAAGTTGTACACCCATTGTTAATGACGGCTTACGAAGATGATTTAAGCTACCGAAGATGTGTTGGTAGAAAGCAACTGAAAATGTTCCAGATTTTAAGATTTCAACTATTGAATATGTGTGCCGTTTAGTATTACGGTCAAGAGATTATATTCACACACCTCAAATTACTTCTCTCACACCCTTTTAATTTTTTAATATTTTTTACACAACACTAACACTTGATAGAAAAATATTAAAAAATTAAAAGGGTGTGGGAGAAGTAATTTGGGGTGTGTGAATATAATCTCCCTTACGGTCTAATAATATTCTTCTTTACTTGTAAATAAAAGATTTTAGGTTTGATTTTTGCCAAAAGTGAATTTGTACTAAATTATTATGACTAACTCACTATGAGACTCTACACACTATCAATTAGATAATATCGTGTGTTTTTGAAAAGAAAAAAAAAAGCACTGAATTTGTGCACAATTTTCGGATGGTTCATATTGAACGATGGGGGACACATGATGATTTCAAATTTTCAGGAGAAAGCAAGAGCAACCGAGATTTTTAGTTGCTGGCCACTGAACAATTATATTTTTTCGGTTCGTTTCTACCGAATACGTGGACTCAGGACGGCTTAAATAATCAATTGGCATTATAGAAAGAAAAAAAATTGAAATTAAAAATTAATGGAGTGCTTTGAGGGTGGCAAAAACAGAAAAGTAATTTGAAAAACTGTAATTCAAGCTCTTTTCTTTCGATTCAAGAATCTAAAAGTTTCATATTCCTTTCATTTTTTGCAGAGATGATCTTAAAGGGATGGCCTATGAGATGTACAGTTGGATTTTCGAAACATAACTTGTAGACCCTTAAAGTGGGTTGATGTTCTCATTACCCGTATTCGTTTGAAAATATGTATTTCTGGCAATTTTCTTTCAATTCAACTATCTAAAAGTTTTATATTCTTTTATTTTTAGCAGAGATAATCTTTAAAGAGATCATCTTTAAAAGACAACCTATGAGATGTACAGTTGGGTTTTCAAAACATAACTTGTAGACCTATAAAGTGAGAAGATGTTCTCATTACACGTATTCATTTGAAAATCTGTATTTTGGGCTCTTTTCT
Source organism: Crataegus laevigata (assembly GCA_963580275.1). Classification (NCBI taxonomy): domain Eukaryota; kingdom Viridiplantae; phylum Streptophyta; class Magnoliopsida; order Rosales; family Rosaceae; genus Crataegus; species Crataegus laevigata. The sequence goes on along the minus strand of OY756946.1, from coordinate 38,741,769 downwards.
TTCAATTCAACAGTGTAAAAGTTTCGTTATTTTTTACAGAGATGATCTTTAAGGGATGACCGATGAGATGTACTGTTTGATTTTCGAAACATAACTTGTAGACCCATAAAGTGAGATAATATTCTCATTACCTATATTCATTCGAAATTCTGTATTTCAAGCACTTTTCTTTTAATTCAACAACCTAAAAGTTTCGTATTCTTTTTTATTTTTGGCAGAGATGATCTTTGAGGAATGACCTATGAGATGTACAATTTGATTTTCGAAGCATAACTCGTAGACCCACTATTTTCTTTCAATTCAACAGTCTAAAAGTTTCGTATTCTTTATATTTTTTGCAGAGATGATCTTTAAGGGATGACTTATGAGATGTACAGTTTGATTTTCGAAACATAACTAATTGACCTATAAAGTGGGATGATATTCTCATTACCCGTATTCATTCAAAAAATTTTATTTCGGGGTCTTTTGTTTCAATTCAACCGTTTAAAAGTTTCGTATTCTATTTATTTTTGACAGAGATGATCTTCAGGGATGAACTATGAGATGTATAGTTATACTTTCAAAACATAACTCATAGACCCATAAAGTAGGATGATGTTCTCATTACTCGTATTCATTCGAAAATCTGTATTTCGGACTCTTTTCTATCAATTCAAGAGTCTAAAAGTTTTGTATTCTTTTCATTTTTTGCAAAGATGATCTTAAAAGGATGACCTATGAGATGTAGTGTTAAATTTTCGAAAGTGGGTTGATGTTTTCATTACCCGTATTCGTTCGAAAATCTGTATTTCAGGCTATTTTCATTCATTCAATTGTCTAAAAGTTTCATATTCTTTTTATTTTTTGCAGAGATGATCTTTAAGGGATGAACTATGAGATGAGCAGTTAGACTTTTGAAACATAACTCGTAGATCCATAAAAATGCATAATGTTCTCATTACTCGTATTCATTTGAAAATCTGCATTGCGGGCTCTTTTCTTTCAATTTATCAGTCTAAAAGTTTCGTAGTTTTTATTTTTAGCAAAAATGATCTTTATTGGATGACCTATGAGATGTATAGTTAGATTTTCGATACATAACTAGTAGTCCCTTAAAGTGGGATAATGTTCTCATTACCCTTATTTTCTTTCAATTCAACTATCTAAAAGTTTCCTATTTTTATTTATTTTTGGCAGTGATGATCTTTAAGGGATGACCTAGGATATGTACATTTGGATTTTTGAAACATAACTTGTAGACCCATAAAGTGGGATGATGTTCTCATTACTCATATTCATTCGAAAATTCGTATTTCAGGCTCTTTTCTTTCAATTCAACATTGTAAAAGTTTCGTATCCTTTTTATTTTTGGCAGAGATGACAAATGATCTTTAAGAGATGACCTATGAGATGTACAATTTGATTTTCGACACAAAACTCTTAGACCCATAAAGTGGGATGATGTTCTCATTACCTATATTTATTCAAAAATTTGTATTTCGGGCTCTTTTGTTTTAATTCAACCGTTTAAAATTTCGTATTCTTTTTATTTTTGGTAGAGATGATCTTTAGGGGATGAACTATGAGATGTATAGTTATACTTTCGAAACATAACTCGTAGACCCATAAAGTGGGATAGTGTTCTCATTACTCGTATTCATTCGAAATTCTATATTTTGGGCACTTTTCTGTCAATTCAACAGTCTAAAAGTTTCATTTTCTTTTTTTATTTTTGGCAGAGAATATCTTTGAGGGATGGCCTATGAGATGTACAGTTGGATTTTGGAAACATAACTTGTAGATCCATAAAGTAGGATGATATTCTCATTACTCGTATTCATAAGAAAATCTTTATTTTGGGCTATTTTCTTTCTATTCAACAATCTAAAAGTTTCGTATTCTTTTTATTTTTGACAGAGATGATATTTAAGGGATGAACTATGAGAAGTGCTGTTAGACTTTCGAAACATAACTCATAGACCCATAAAGATGGATAATGTTCTCATTACCTATATTCATTCGAAAATATGTATTTTGAACTCTTTTGTCTCAATTCAATTGTTTAAAATTTCGTGTTCTTTTTATTTCTGGTAGAGATGATCTATAGGGGATGAATTATGTGATGTATAATTATACTTTCGAAACATAACTCGTAGACCCATAAAGTGAGATGATGTTCTCATTACCCGTATTCATTTGAAATTCTATATTTCGGACACTTTCCTTTCAATTCAACAGTCTAAAAGTTTCGTATTCTTTTTTATTTTTGGCAGAGATGATCTTTGAGGGATGACCTATGAGATGTATAGTTGGATTTTTGAAACATTACTCGTAGACTCATAAAATAGGATGATATTCTCATTACTCATATTCATAAGAAAATCTTTACCCTAAACCCTAAACCCATAAAGTGGGATGATGTTCTCATTACTCGTATCATTCGAAAATTTGTATCTCGGGATCTTTTGTTTCAATTCAATTGTTTTAAAGTTTCATATTCTTTTTATTTTTGGCAGAGATGATCTTCAGGGGATGAACTATGAGATGTATATAGTTACATTTTCGAAACATAACTCGCAAACCCATAAAGTGGGATGATGTTCTCATTACCCATATTCATTCGAAAATTTATATTTCAAGTTATTTTCTATCAATTCAAGGGTTTAAAAGTTTTGTATTCTTTTCATTTTTCGCAGAGATGATCTTAAAAGGATGACCTATGAGATATAATGTTGAATTTTTGAAACATAACTCGTAGACCCTTAAAGTGGGTTGATGTTCTCATTACCTGTATTCGTTCGAAAAAATCTGTATTTTGAGCTATTTTCTTTCAATTCAACTGTTTAAAAGTTTCATATTCTTTTTATTTTTGGCAGAGACGATCTTTAAGGGATGAACTATGAGATGTGCAGTTAGACTTTTGAAACATAACTCATAGACCCCTAAAGATGGATGATGTTCTCATTACCCGTATTCATTCGAAAATCTGCATTTTGGGCCCTTTTCTTTCAATTCAACAGTATAAAAGTTTCGTATTGTTTTCATTTTTGGCAGAGATGATCTTTATTGGATGACTTATGAGATGCACATTTGGATTTTCGAAACATAACTCGTAGTCCCTTAAAGTGGGATGATGTTTTAATTACCCTTATTCGTTCAAAAATCTGTATTTTGGGTTATTTTCTTTCAAATCTACTGTCTAAATGATTCCTATTTTTATTTATTTTTGGCAGTGATGATCTTTAAGGAATGACCTATGATATTTATAGTTGGATTTTCGAAACATAACTTGTAGACCCATAAAGTGGGATGATGTTTCTATTACTCATATTCATTCGAAAATCTGTAGTATAAAAGTTTTGTATTCTTTTTATTTTTGGTAGAGATGATCTTTAAGTGATGACTATGAGATGTACAATTTGATTTTCAAAACAAAACTCGTAAACCTATAAAGTGGGATGATGTTCTCATTACTCGTATTCATTTGAAAATCTGTATTTCGCGATCTTTTGTTTCAATTCAACCGTCTAAAATTTCGTTTTTTTTTTAATTTTTGGTAGAGATGATTTTTAAGGGATGAACTATGAGATGTATAGTAATACTGTCGAAACATAACTCGTATACTGATAAAGTGGGATAAAGTTCTCATTACCCGTATTCATTCGAAATTCTGTATTTCGGGCACTTTTCTTTCAATTTAACAGTCTAAAAGTTTCGTATTCATTTTTGTTTTTAGTAGAGATGATCTTTGAGGGATGATCTATGAGATATATAGTTGGATTTTTGAAACATAACTCATTGACCCATAAAGTAGGATGATATTCTCATTACCAGTATTCATAAGAAAATCTATATTTCAGGCCAATTTTTTTTCAATTCAACAGTCTAACAGTTTCGTATTCTTTTTATTTTTGGCAGAGATGATCTTTAAGGGGGTGAACTATGAGCTGTATAGTTAGACTTTCGAAACATAACTCGTAGACCCCTAAAGATGGATGATGTTCTCATTACTAGTATTCATTTGAAAATCTATATTTCGGGCTCTTTTCTTTCAATTCAATAGTCTAAAAGTTTCGTATTGTTTTTATTTTTGACGGAGATGATCTTTATTAGATGACCTATGAGAGTTGGATTTCTGAAACATAACTCGTGGACCCTTAAAGTGGGATGATGTTCACATTACCCTTATTCATTCCAAAATCTGTATTTTGGGCTCTTTTCTTTCAATTCAACAGTTTAAAAGTTTCATATTCTATTTACTTTTGGCAGGGATGATCTTTAAGGGATGGCCTATGAGATGTACAATTTGATTTTTGAAACATAACTAATAGACCCATAAAGTGGGATGATGTTTTCATTACCTGTATTCATTCGAAAATCTGTATTTCGGGGCTCTTTTGTTTCAATTCAACCTTTAAAAGTTTCGTATACTTTTTTTTTTGGTAGAGATGATCTTTAGGGGATGAACTATGAGCTATATAGTTATACTTTTGAAATATAACTTGTAGACCCATAAAGTGGGATGATGTTCTCATTACCCGTATTCATTCAAAAATCTGTATTTTAGGCTCTTTTCTATCAATTCAAAGTCTGAAAGTTTCGTATTCTTTTCATTTTTCGCAAAGAAGTTCTTAAAAGGATGACTTATGAGATGTACTGTTGAATTTTTGAAACAAAACTCGTAGACCCTTAAAGTGGGTTAATGTTCTCATTACCCTTATTCGTTAGAAAATCTGTATTTCGAGCTATTTTCTTTCAATTCAACTATCTAAAAGTTTTGTTTTATTTTTATTTTTGGTAGAGATGATCTTTAAGTGATGACATATGAGATGTTCAATTAGACTTTTGAAACATAACTCGTAGACCTCTAAAGATGGATGATGTTCTCATTACCGTATTCATTCGAAAATCTATATTTCGGGCTGTTTTCTTTCAATTCAATAGTCTAGAAGTTTCGTATTGTCTTTATTTTTGGTAGAGGTGATCTTTATTGGATGACCTATAAGATGTACAGTTGGATTTTCGAAACAAAACTCGTAGTCCCTTAAAGTGGGATATGTTCTCATTACCCTTACCCATATTCCTTAATAGTTTCGTATTCTTTTTATTTTTGGCATGGATGATCTTTAAGGGATGACCTTTGAGATTTACCATTTGATTTTCGAAACAAAAGTCGTAGACCCATAAAGTGGGATGATAATTTTATTACTTGTATTCATTCGAAAATCTGTATTTCGAGCTCTTTTGTTTCAATTCAACCGTTTAAAATTTCGTATTCTTTTTACTTTTGGCAGAGATGACCATTAGGGTATAAACTATGAGATGCATAGTTATACTTTCTAAACATAACTCGTAGACCCATAATGTGGATGTAAACACGAAATTTCCTGAAACAAGAACACGTGTACAAAATATATTTTGTATTAATGAATTTGGGTTACATTCTCTTTTAACTTGATCCTCTGATTCGATCTCTATAAGGTGTAGATTTGTGGATGTTTGATCCAAGGGCCGTCAAGGCTTATTCTTGGATGAACAGGGAAAATTTCTTTAAGGGTTGTTGGGCTTGATCTTGAAGGTTGATGAAAATTTCTTCAAAAGCCGTCGGGGCTTGATCTTGAAGGTTGATGGAAGTTTCTTCAAGGGCATTTGGGCTTGATCTTGATGAATAGTTGATGTGCAGATGAACGATCTTCAAGGGCTTTTGGGCTTGATCTTGAAGAACGGATGTGTTGATCCAAAGGCTGTCAGGACTTGATATTGGAGGAACGGGTGTGTTGATCCAATGGCTATTGGGGCTTGATCTTAGAGGAACGGGTATGTTGATCCAAGGGCCGTCGGGGCTTAATTTTGGAAGAATGGATGAAAGAAGAACGAAGAATGAACTTCAAGGGCTTTTGGGCGTGATTATTGAAGAACGGATGTGTTGATCCAAGGGTCATCGGGGCTTGATCTTGGAAGAACGGATGAACGAAGAACGAAGAACGAACTTCAAGGGTTTTTTGGGCTTGATTCTTGAAGAACGGATGTGTTAATCCAAGGGATGTCGGGGCTTGATCTTGGAAGAACGGATGATCGAAGAACGAAAAGAGCTTTCTTAATTCTTCAGAATTCTTGGGAACTTGGATGCTTGAGAGCTTCGGAGTTTCAAAGCTTCAAGGATTTTGCATAATGATTTTTGGTTATGAATTGGTGTCCCCAAAATGAATAAAATGGCCTTGTATTTATAAAAATTTTCAAGGCTTACTTTTGAATATAATATTTAAATGAAATAAATTATTTCTGCCAGGTGTTGACATGTGTCATGTTTGATGACTTGTTTGACTTTTTTCAATTTTTTGTTGAGTCACATGCTACATGTAAAATTTATGTGACATGTGAGCGTTGAAATTTTAATTATTGGTCAACATTTATTTTATCGAAATTTTGATGTCTACAAATGCCCCCACTTTAAGGTGCGTCGTATACATGTGCTTGTCACGTGTAGAAGATGCGTTTTGAAGTCCCTTAATGTAGACGTCGATCCAAAAGCTGTCGAGGCTTGATCTTGGAATGAGTTAGAATTTTCTTCAAAGGTCGTTGAGGCTTGATCTTGAATTGGGCTGCAAGTTTCTTTAGCTTTGCTGGGGATGAATCGGTGTGTGTATTTGTTGTGCTTGTTGACTTTCCCCAGGCTTAATCTTGAACTAGATTTGATTCAAGGGTGTTGGACACTTGATCTTGAATCAGGATTGTAATTTCTTTAAGGGCCGTTGAGGCTTGATCTTGAAGGTTGATTCAAGGGTGGTAGACACTTGATCTTGAATCAGACTTGTGATTTCTTCAAGGGCCATTAGTGGCTTGATATTGAAGGATTTGATTCAAGGGTGGTGGACACTTGATCTTGAATCAGACTTGTGATTTCTTCAAGGGCCGTTGGTGGCTTGATCTTGAATGATTTGATTCAGGGGTGTTGGACACTTGATCTTGAATCGGACTTGTGATTTCTTCAAGGGCCGTTGATGGCTTGATCTTGAATGATTTGATTTAGGGGTGTTGGACACTTAATCTTGAATCGGGCTTGAGATTTCTTCAAGGGTCGTTGGTGGCTTGATCTTAAAGGAAATGGGACCACGAGCGGTTCACGTGGCAAGTGATCTTGGGCTTAGTTGGGGATGAATCAGGACGTGCAGTTGTACAGCCAGGCTTTGGTCTTCGATAACAGTGACAGTGAGAGTTTTTTTATTAAAGCAATGATGCCGAGCTTGGATTTAACTTAGACTCATCCGTTTGGATTATGCGGTTCTGCAAGGAAGGGCATCATGCTATAGTGATCAGTTACAGCTCACCATGCTACATTCTTCTCCGTTGGTTTCTTTTGCATGGCAGGCAGGCACGGGGTGGAGGTGATGGTCTATTTCTTTGTTCAATCTTTCCAAGTGCCAACTGATTGCTTTCCTTCTAAGTGTTGACTGGTCATTTTAGACCCTGATAATATAGGATACTTTTGCTTTTGAAGAAGTAACGGATGAACTGGCACATGTTTTGTTGTGCTTGTCTCTATATGCTTCAATGTATCATTTTCCCTTGCCTTATCTGTTCCCCTTCTAAAAGTAGTATTTTCCCTAATTTTCCACCATGCATATGTAACATATTCTCTAGTTATATTTGTCTACTGATGCAGGAATGGAATACAAATCTTGCATTTGAATGGTCCTTCAAAGCACCACTTCTCAGCGACTCGTCATGTTTCGCACCTTCAATCATCATATCAGTAGTTGAAAATGAATACTTGAGAGTAATGCTAGGTAAGCAATCAAGGAATAGGTTACGGGCAATCAGTTCCAGATCGAAAGTTTGATTTGAAGTTCGGAATGATTGCTCTCTTTCTCCTTGTCCTGCAAGTGAGAAAAGGACAAAGACAAGAACAAGGAGAAAGCATGATATGGGATACTCTTGCTTTCGACCTTGATGATATGAGGTATTCTTTCTCTGGTGTGATTTATTTGCAGAGGTATTCTAGGGGTTGTGGAATACTGAGTATTTCGAGAGGCTTCGTTGGAAATGCCCTCTCAGGTGTGAGGAAGGGTTAATCATTTTTTTTTCAGGTCTGCCTGGCCGTGGAGGATGGAGGTCGACCTATATAGGAATTTTCCCAACAACAACTGGTGATACTGTTCTTTTACCATTCTCGGTCATAGCAATGCATTGGGAGTTGTAAGGTTCACATGTTTCAACTTTGTCATATATCTTTGACAAAGTGTCTGTGGTATCTAGAAAGCTGATGCTGCGTGTGAAGAGCGTCAACACATTTCGTCCATAAGAACCCGACTCCCGAAATTTGGAGAGTAATGTCTCTTTAATTTTTTTTGAACAAGTGACCCGACTTTTGAGGTTTGGAGAGATGACAAGCCCCCTCTAATTTTGTCCGTGACTTCAGCAAAGTTGAGATCACGTGTGAAATGTGCTGACAAATTGATCTATAAAATCTAGCTTTCGAAAAGGTGGTGCTTCTTCGGCTTCTGAATGAGCACCCCTTCGATTTCTGAACGAGCGCCTTTGTTGCCTCTTCTTTTTATGGCGATATCAATTACGTTCCAAAGCACGATCGAGAGCCGCTGCCTGTAGAAGTTCCCCTCTTGCACTTCTGAGATCTTGATTTATCCATCTGACCGTCGTCTTGATTTAAACGTCGAGGAAGACGCTGACATGTTTTGTAGACAACATATGGCACCCATATATTTTATCCCCCAACGATCCTCTTACAATTGGAGATTATGTGATGAAGAGCGACATAACCGCTACGATGGTAGCGAAGAATCTTCTCACCCCCAAGGATAGCAGAATTCTTTCCAAGCGGTCCGACGAGTTGGTTGTTCAAGACTCTTTGGCTTTCAGCGTCCAGTGTGCAGGCTCTGTATCGAAATGGGCCAACGCCTTATTACTCAAACTCGTCAAGTTGAGTCACTGATGGTTGAGGTGGCGAGTCTTAAGCAAGAGATCAGATGGCTTAAGCACAAAAATAGAGAGTTTCACCTGCTTGCTAATAGTTACTCGACGGGTATGAAGAGAAACCTGACCAGCTACAGGAGTCTGAAAGTCAAATTCAAAGTGACCATCAGAGGTTTATGGCTTTGGTCCAGAGGCATCTTTTGTCTTTGCCATCTGGAGCTTCACCAAGTGTTAAGGCTCTAGATAATCAACCTCCGGTGCTTTGTCTTTCTGCAGCTCCACCAAATATTGAGGCTTCTCGTGACCATCCTTGACAATTCCTTCCTGTAAATTTAATTTTTTTATTATGCAGAATGCAAATTTATGTTTTTTTTCTTTCAGAAAAATAAATAAAATAGGCTTTATTTCACTCGGTGCATTTTTTTATGGCTATATACATATTATATATATATATATATATATATATATATATATATATATGCATACAACCACATATCGCATAACGAACTTTTTAACTTTTTATTTTTTTATTTTCTTTTGCTTTCAGTGCTGGCCACCTTTTTTTTTCTTTCGGTGCTGGATGCATCATTTCCAAACTTTTTTTTAATTATTTTTTTTTTATGCTTTTCAGATTGGTGCAGCACCACCAAGATTCCACCATCCCTTTTTTATTGTATTTTTCTGTATATATTTGAATTATTGGCTAAGGAAATTGCAGAGAAGGATGGAGACGGATGAAGATAAGGCAGATAGGAGCTTGGTGGATGCACAAAGCGTCGAGCTTCCCGATCGGCTAGTCGTTTGACAGCGGTCACTGAAGTTCTTCGCCTACTTTGATCATGGTGATGACGTTGCCATGAGTCTTGGTGCTGGAGCTCGATGTGCTAGAGAAGCGTAGTTGATTCAAGCATCAAGCCCAACTCGTAAATCGATGGCAAGAAGGAGGAGGAGATGAATCTGAGGGACTTGTAGGCACCGTCATCCTACTTCTGTTGAGTTTGGATAAATTGTTGCTGAGCAGGAGCAGAACCAAGCTGCTGTTGATTTGAAGTAGTAGGCATGGCACATGGATCTCGAGAAAGGTGATGATGTGGAGCTTGTGAGACTCAAGCTTGAAGTGAATGAAGGTGGACAGGGCGTTGGTGTCATCCCTTGTAGTTCTCCCGACTTAGCTTAGTCCTTAGCAAACTCTAGCTTAGAGAACATCATGTGAGTTTTAGCATAATAGCAAAGAAAGCATTTTTATCCTTCAAATCCGTATCACTTATTCCCTATCGGCGTCGTACCTGACATCACCATCCTTATCGATGACAAGTCGTATCAGTCTAAGTCAGGGCTTTCCTTCTTCTTCTCTATCAAGGGTCTCATTCCCAAGTCTCACTGCGAAACTGCCCTTGGAGATGATGGTTGGGCCTCGACGATCAATTTGAATTTTTGGAAGGGGTGACGGAGGAGATAACTTTCTTCTGCTGCTGATCTGATCCCAACTCAGTGAGTTATGGTGATGAATCATCGTGGTGGGGATTAATTTAGGAGTAGAACCCACTCTTTTAAGTATACAATCTCATTTGGAGACGGGATACTGTGTGTGGATCTCATGGACACCATGTTCTGGGATGAATTGGCCCATCTGATGATAGAAAACGGCATTTTCAGTTCGACAAAGAATTTTCACTCATCTCTGGTGTACAGGTCACTGAGTCGGATCAAATCAGACCTTAAAGCTACAAGCCTGGTCTTGGTTAGAGTAGACAGAAGCGAGCGAGGTGGAGAACGAATTGTCGGAGAGAAGAGAGCGGCGATATCCTCAGTATGCGCAGTGAAACTGGTGAAGGAGAATGAAAACCCTAAGATGGCGCTTGACCTCTGCGTCCCCTCGGTCTTGGCATACACAAATCGTACTTCAATCGGATTCTCTTGACCCGGTAATAAAAAAGGCCAGCGTGTTTGATCTCAAGCTATTGGATGGCTTTCTTGGTGAGCCCAAGTCTTGATGGTGAGATCAGGCTTGGTGTTGAGGCCAATGCTGATGATGACAATGGTTAAACTGGGCCTTCATCCATTCTAGCCCACCATTTTGGGCTTGACGATATTCTGTCTTCCTATTCTTTTTTTTTTTTTTGTAAATACATAAAACATATGTATTTTTTTTCTTTCTAATAAAACATTATTATTATTTTTTTGATGTGATTGAACTCGAAAAATTGAATGTTTGAGCTGTCTACGTACCCCTCCAAAGAAGAGATTAAGTCGTAATGTAGTTCAAAATACATACACTTTTTTTTGTTTTTTTTTTGGTGCTGTTTGCAGTTTCAACTCGTGTAGGCAATGAGCGTTTGATGCCGTGATGCAGTTTCAACTCGTGCAGGCAAGAAGCATGTTGGTGTCGCATTTTAGGCTCGTGCGAATGAGGAACATGTTGGTGTTGCCTTTTAGGCTCGTGCAGACAAGGAGCATTGGTGTCGCCTTTTTTGCTTGTGCGGACCAGGAGCGTTGTGCCATGCAGTTTAGATTCGTGCATGCGAGGAGCCTTTGTGTCCTGCAGTCTAGGCTCTTGCGAACAACAAGCTTTGGTTCATGCAGTTTAGGCTCATGCAAACAAGAAGCTTTGTGCCATGCAGTTTAGGCTCGTGCAGGCAAAGAGCTTTGTGCCATGTGTAGTTTAGGCTCACGCACGGTGATGAGCTTTGTGCCGTGTGCAGTTTAAGCTCATACAGACGATGAGCTGTGTGCCGTGTGCAATTTAGGCTCGTGCAGGCAAGGAGCATTGAGTCATACAGTTTAGGCTTGTGCGAACAAGGAGCGTTTGGTTGTCGCCTTTTAAGCTTGTGCGAACGAGGAGCATTTGGTATCGCCTTTAAGGCTCGTGCAGACGAGGAACATGATGTGTCGCCTTTTAAGCTCATACAAACAAGCATGATGTGTCGCCTTTTAAGCTCATGCAAAAAATGAGCATTGTGCCATGCAGTTTAGGCTTGTGCAGGCGAGGAACCTTGTGTCTTGCAGTTTAGGCTTTTGCGAACCAGAAGCTTTGTGCCGCCTCTTCCAGCGTTGTATTGCTTCGAGCCATGAAACTTTATGCAAGCGCGGAGTTGCCTTGATTTTTTAAGGATAACATTTGAGCTTCATCACGATTCCATGACCTCTTGAATGAAATCAGCTTCGACCATGTTGACAATCCTAGCTTCATCTAGGCTTGAAAGTGCATTGACAATGGTTTCTTGCCCTCTTTTCGACTGGTGAATTTACGAGATATATGTTTCTTGTGCAGTTTCTTTAGAGCGACATGAGTCCATCCTACCACTTTACTTTACTTGGAGCATGCCCCCAGCAGTTGAGGTGAAAACTTTTAGTCAAATATGCCGGAAGTGATAGTGGTATAATTTGACTTCACTAGATCGTCAAGATCTAGCTTGATGATTCCTTTATAAGCCAGCTTCATGATGAGATCTTTCAGCACGAAGCATTTTTCTGTCGGATGACTGATGAAGCGGTGGTACTTACAGTACCTTAGGTTGTTGGTGCGATTTATTTCTTCCGGCCATTTGCACTTAGGTAAATCGATCACATTCTTCTCTAACAGGTCATCTAGCATTATGGCCACGTCAGAGTTCGAAAAAGGATACGTCTTTTGCTCTAGTTCCCTTAATGTGTTTTTATACCTATCTTGGATGCGAGAAGTCTCACCTCTTTTTATCTCCCTTGTTTTGTCCTTAGAGGAGATCTTGACGTGCGCGGATGTGGTGTTGACAGTAAAAACTTCCTTGGTGGGCTCTTTTCCAGTCTTGTCCACCTTCGGAGCAAACACCTTATCCTTCTTGAAGTCGGTGATTGGCTTATTCTTCCCATGATAGGCGATGCTAAACTCCATTTCGCGGGCGCGAGTGGTTAACTTTTTGAATATTCGTGGCTTGATGCCTTGAAGGATGTAGTGCAAACCCCTATTGCATGCCTTGGACGCGCATCTCTATCGAGGAAGTGTTCGAGAGTTTGTATTTGCAGTCGAGGCTTGGAGTGCGCCATCGGTTGATGTAGTCAACAATTAGATCTTTCTTCCACTGCTTTGTACTCATCAACTTTAGCATGCTTATGGTGCGGCGGGTGCTATAAAAGCGATTGAGGAATTCTCGCTCCAATTGTTCCCAGCTATTGATGGATTCAGGCTTGAGGTCGGTGTACTAATCGAAGACGTTACCTTTCAGTGAGTACACGAACTGCTTTGCAAGGTAGTCCCCTTTAGTTCATGCGCTGTTGCAAGTTTTGACGAAATTGGCAACGTGTTATTTTGGGTTTCCTTTTCCATCAAATTGCATGAACTTTGGTGGTTAATATCTCCTCAGCATTTTCAAGGCATCAATTTTCTTTGAGTAAGGCTTCGAGTACAACACGGAAGTATGTGAGCTCCCTTTGTATTGTTCATTGACGGTGCTAGCGATCATCTCTTGCAGCTATTTGATGAAGAGAGATCCTATGAGCGCTGCTGCTTGATCTGGCTCCAACTTTTCTTTTGCTTTTTCTACCAGATGCTCATCTTCTTCATCGACATCTTTCTTTGGGCCAAAGCCTGCTTCTTTATCAGGCCATGCCCCTAACTTGTTGATGAGTGCAGCGATTTCCAAGTCTTTCTCTTTCGCATTCCTTGTGGGTATTATAATCGTTTCCTTCATTTGAGCTAGCTGTTCTTCAATTAAGGTAACACCAATGGTTATGACTTGTTCCTTATTTGAAGTCATTGTGCTTGGAGTGTGCTTTGGATTTCTTGAACGGAGAAAAAGATGAAAGGTAGAGATTGTCCCACTGGGCGTGCCAAATTTGTAAACACGAAAATTTCTTGAGACAAGAAACACGTGTACAAAATAATATTTTGTATTAATGAAATTTGGGTTACAATATTTTTTAACTTGATTATCTGATTCGATCTCTGTAAAATGTAGATTTGTGGATGATGTTGATCCAATGACTATCGAGGCTTAATCTTAGATGAACATGAGATGTTTCTTCAAGGACCGTTGGTGGCTAACTCTTCGAAGGTCCGTGGCTTGATGCCTTGAAGGATGTAGTGTAACCCCCATTTCATGCCTTGGGCACACATCTCTATCGAGGAGGTCTCCGAGAGTCTATCTTTGTAGTAAAGGCTTAAAGTGTGCTATCGGTTGATGTAGTCAACAACTAGCTCTTCCTTCCACTGCTTTGTACTCGTCAACTCCAGCATGTTTACGGTGCGGCGAGTGCTGTATAAGTGGTTGAGGAATTCCCGCTTCAATTGTTCCCAGCTGTTGATGGATTCGGGCTCGAGGTCGGTGTACCAATCGAAGGCGTTACCTTTCAGTGAGCGCACAAACTAGTTTGCAAGGTAGTCTCCTTTAGTCCATATGTTGTTGCAAGTTTCGACGAAATGGACGAAGTGCTGTTTGGGTTTCCATTTCCGTCAAATTGCATGAACTTTGGTGGTTGATATCCTCTCGGCATTTTCAGTGCATCAATTTCTTTGAGTAAGGCTTCAAGTACAACACAGAGGTATGTGAACTCCCTTCATACTGCGCCTTGATGGTGCTGGCGATCATCTCTTGCAGCTGCTTGATGGAGAAAGATCCCGTGAGCGCCGCTGCTTAGTCTGGCTCCGGCTTTTCTTTAGCTTTTTCTACCATATGCTTTTTTTCTTCATTGGCATCTTTCTTTGGGCCAGAGCAGGCTCCTTCATCATGTCGTGCCCCCAATTTTCTCAAGAGCATCTTCAAGGGTTCTTATCATCGTTGCAAACATTTCCTCCAATCTATTCCTCGTTTGAAGCCATTACTTTTACAGTGTGCTTTGATTTCTCTTGAACGGAAAAAGAGATGAGAGGTAGAGATGGTCCCACTGGGCGTGCCAAATTTGTAAACACGAAATTTCCTTAAACAAGAACACGTGTACAAAATATATTTTGTATTAATGAATTTGGGTTACAATTTCTTTTAACTTTATTCTCTGATTCGATCTCCGTAAGGTGTAGATTTATGGATGTTTGATCCAAGGGCCGTCGAGGCTTGTTCTTGGATGAACAAAGGAAGTTTCTTCAAGGGCTGTTGGGCTTGATCTTGAAGGTTGATGAAAATTTCTTCAAGGGTCGTTGGGGCTTGATCTTGAAGGTTGATGAAAGTTTTTTCAAAGGCCTTTGGGCTTGATCTTGATGAATAGTTGATGAGCGGATGAACGATCTTCAAGGGTCTTTGGGCTTGATCTTGATGAACAGATGAACGATGAATGATCTCAAAGGGCTTTTGGGCTTGATCTTGAAAAACGAATGAACGGATGAATGATCTTCAAGGGCGTTTGGGCTTGATCTTGAAGAATTGATGAACGATGAATGATCTTCAAAGGCTTTTAGGCTTGATCTTGAAGAATAGATGTGTTGATCTAATGGGGCTTGATCTTTGAGGAATGAGTGTGTTGATCTAAGGGCCGTCGGGGCTTGATGTTGGAGGAATGGGTGTGTTGATCCAAGGGCCATCGGGGCTTGATTTTGGAAGAACGGATGATCAAAGAATGAAGAGAGTTTTCTTAATTCTTCGGAATTCTTGGGAGCCTGAATGCTTGAGAGCTTTGGAGTTTCAAAGCTTCAAGGGTTTTGCATAATGATTTTTGGTTATGAATTGGTGTCCCCAAAATGAATGAAATGGCCTTGTATTTATAGAATTTTCTAAGGCCTAATTTTGAATATAATATTTAGATGAAATAAATTATTTCTGCCAGGTGTTGACACGTGTCTTGTTTGATGACTTTTCCGAGTCTTTTTTATTTTTTATTGAGTCACACACTACGTGTAAAATGTGACACATGAGCATTGAAATTTTAATTATTGGTCAACATTTATTTTACCAAAATTTCGATGTCTACAGTGGAACGATGTTCTCATTACCCCTGTATTCATTCGAAATTTTGTATTTCGAGCACTTTTCTTTCAATTCAACAGTCCAAAAGTTTTGTATTCATTATTATTTTTGGCAGAGATGATCCTTGAGGGATGACCTATGTGATGTACAAATGGATTTTCGAAATATAACTCGTAGACCCATAAAGTAGGATGATATTCTCATACCTGTATTCATAAGAAAATATGTATTTCAGGCCATTTTATTTCAATTCAATAGTCTAAAACTTTCGTATTCTTTTTATTTTTGGCAGAGATGATATTTAAGGGATAAACTATAAGATGTGTAGTTAGACTTTCAAAACATAACTTGTAGAGCCATAAAGATGGATAATGTTCTCATTACTCGTATTTATTCAAAAATTTGTATTTCGAGCTCTTGTTTTGTTTTCTTTTTTCAATTCAACAGTCTAAAAGTTTTGTGTTGTTTTTATTTTTGCCGAAAATGATCTTTATTGGATGACTTATGAGATCTACAGTTGGATTTTCCAAACATAACTCGTGGACCCTTAAAGTGAGATGATGTTCTAATTACCTTTATTAATTCCAAAATATGTATTTCAAGCTATTTTCTTTCGATTCAACAATCCACAAGCTTCGTATTCTTTTCATTTTTGTCAGAGATATCTTTAAGGAATGACCTATGAGATGTATAGTTTGATTTTCGAAACATAACTAATAGACCCATAAAGTGGGATGATGTTCTAATTACCCATATTCATTCGAAAATTTGTATTTTGAGCTCTTTTGTTTCAATTCAACCTTTTAAAAGTTTCATATTCTTTTTATTTTTGGTAGATATGATATTCAAGGGATGACCTATGAGATGTATAGTTATACTTTCGTAACATAACTCGTAGACCCATAAAGTGGGAAGATGTTCTCATTACCCGTATTCTTTCGAAAATATGTATTTCGAGTTATTTTCTATCAATTCAAGATTCTAAAAGTTTCGTATTCATTTCATTTTTCGCAGAGATGATCTTAAAAGGACGACTTATGAGATGTATTGTTGAATTTTTGAAACATAACTTGTAGACCCATAAAGTGGGATGATGTTCTCATTACCCGTATTCATTCGAAAATTTGTATTTTGGGCTCTTTTGTTTCAATTCAACCGTTTAAAAGTTTTGTATTCTTTTTATTTTTAGCAGAGATGATCTTCATGGGATAACCTATGAGATGTATTGTTAGACTTTTGAAACATAAATCGTAGATCCCATAAAGATGGATGATGTTCTTGTGGAGCCAAAAATAATCACAAGGTGACACGTGGATTTTCGGGTGAAAAGAACGAAATTACCCTCGAGGCACACCGAAATTCCTACGAGCGAGTAATGGGCAATCATCCTTCAACCAACTCAAAAATATCCAAAATAGGTAATAATTCAAAACATATTTCATCCATCCTCATCAAATCGTCTCCACGAGGTGACCCCCAAATCATTCATTTTTAATTATATTAATTGGGTAATTAATTGATTTATTATTCAATTATTTCTAATTAACTACAAATCAAGAACCTAACCCACACAATCATCCAAGTGGCCATTCCTCCCTCTCCCAAGGGGGCCAGCTACACCTCTATATAAACCCCCTTATTCTCTCCAAAACTCAAATTCAACTCTCTTGCAAAATTCTCTAAATTCTCCAAACACTTTTCTTTCTGAATTCTAACTTTGGCATCGGCCCCCCTCCTTTCATTCATCGTGGGCGTGTGAGGCTCTTGGCCTTGACCTAAGGTGTTAACTGTTTTGTAGATGCAATTTTTTCTAAGAACAAGGAGGAAGAAATTTGCAACCACAAGTTGGTGCTTTCATTAAGAGTTTGATTCATATGCTCGAAGAAAACTCTCGCATTCAAAGTTTCTCGTTCGTTCGTAAATTTTTCATACTTTCTTATTCCTAGAAAATTTAAACTCTTTGAATAGAGGTGAGAAAAAAAAATACAATGATGGGAAATTCGGAAACCATGACAAATGAAACTTCCTACATTCCAAAGGTTCAGATCAAAGCGATGGCAAGATGATCAACTTTGCCACCACAAAGCACCACCACCATAGTAGCCACAGGGACCACTGTGGCACTGGGGAATGGGCCAGCTACATGGCAACAAGCTCACGGTAAGTACTGAGCAGCGAGGCAACCACAAGCCTAGGCTCACGCCTTTTTGTAGCAGTAAGCCCAGACGCTAGAAGCAGCCCAAGCCCCTGCCCCAGCAGTGCAGGCCCAAGCCTCGTCTATTTGGCGCATGACCCAATCTGTAGCCCACGTTGTATGGCAGCCGAGCCAGGCCTAGCGCGAGTCGGCCCGAGCCACTACCTCAGCAGCGCAAGCCCAAGCACCAGCGACAAGAGAAACAGCCTAACGTTCGTGGGCCCAAGACTAGCGTGCTCCTAAGTTGAGCCCAAGCCCAACATGCACACGGGTCACAACCCATTTTCGTGGCCCACCCCACTTCTGTGGCCCACTGCACTTCTGTAGTGTCTCAAGTAGCCCAAGTCAGTCTAAGACCAATTTAATCATCTCGGCTCCAAATTTCTAAACCAACGATTGAACTGGGGACATTTTCACACAATTTCTCTGCGAATTTGATGTTTTTTAACTCAAATCTTGCACTTGAAGTCTACTACATCTGTGCTACTCAAAGAGACTCATTCCATTCAAGCTTTTCCAACCCATATAGAGAACAACACTTATCTCGATAAGTTATAGAGTTAACGAACGTCATCGCATAACAGACAACCTTGGTGAATCATCTCTTGCAGCATATCGAGATGCAATTTGCCCCTGACGAGGTGTCCCGAAGTAGAACAAGGACAAATGAAGAATCTCTCAAGCAGCGTCTCGACAATCAGCCACTCGACCAACCACGAACCGAGCTTTCTGGTAGTGTACACTTTTGACCTGGTCTTTGAGATAACGTATACTCTCGTCTTAACGCACGGAGGAACGTGCATTCTCGGTTAGGCCTACGGATGAGCATACACTCACGGTTGGGGTCATACTCTGGTAATCAACATGAGCGACCTTCCAAGCAAAGTGTTCATTCGCGGTTAGGCCCGTAAAGAGCATCATATACCTCATATCAGAGTTGGCAGCATGACAGACGGAGATAGGCAGTCACTCAATCCAGCTCAAGTTCAACTGATAGCTTGTGAGAAGTTCACTTGCCTATTAAGAATGTACCATATGCACCACAGTTGCAACATAGACAAGCTAAACACATAGAAGAGTAGCCTAGACCAGCATGTTAAGATTGAGGGCAGTTGAGAACTCTGTTACCCCAACAAAGGCAAATTGAGGAAGAGCTAGAGAAACTCTTGACCAAACGATTGCGCGATTTCTAGCTTAGCGAATTTACTGACGATGCGCTCTGATGAGACATGACCAACACAAGCGGGTCATCTTTCAATAACAAGATCGAGCAGACAATATTATCCTACACACTTTGTCGAATACAAAGATTACTTCTGTTTCGACAAAGGTAACAACTCAGCTTAATGGCGCGTCGAGGGCAAACGAGTACCTGAATGACACACTACCAAGAACTAGGGGCAAACATTGTTCTCAACACTGTAGACGATTTAATACTGAAGCAGCACATCACCAGCATCCGAGTATCACAGATCTAATAGTCAAATTACTGTGCATAACCTAGCCTAACTCTCAAGCATATCGCCAAACAAGACTTCATATGTTCTCCAATGAGTTTAGTGTTTAGGGTTTAAGAGTCCAGCATTCCTCAACTGCACTCACAACAACGATTTCCATGTTCTCCAGTGTAAGAGGGTAAACTAATCCCCTGACACCCATTTAGGTCTGCTCTCCAGTGCGACATAATAAACTAATTGCCTTCAAGTGCAAGATGGTAAACTAATCCCCCGACACCCATTTGGGTCTACTCTCCAGTGCGAGATAGCAAACTAATTACTCTCTAGTGCGAGATGGTAAACCAATTCCCTGACACCCATATGGGTTTGCTCTCCAGTGCAAGAGGATAAACAAATTGCTCTCTAGTGCGAGAGGATAAACTAATTGCTTTCCAATGTGATAGTGTAAACCAATTCCCCGTCACCCATATGGGTTTACTCTCTAGTGCGAGAGGGTAAACCAATTTCTTGTGCGAGAGGATAAACTAATTGCTCTCCAGTGTGAGATGGTAAACCAATTCCCCGACACCCATATGGGTCTGTTCTCCAGTGCAAGAGGTTAAACTAATTGTTCTTCAGGTTTAGGGTTTAGGGGTTAGGGGTTTAGGGTTTAAGGTTTAGTTATTCAATTCAAAAACTTTAAATTTCGTCGTCTCGTGTGTTCCATCTTCAAAATCCTAAATAAATCTTTGAACCATCAATAATTCTTCCTCATTTGAATTCACGAGATATGTCTTGACGCAAGGATCCTTTGGTTTCTTGGCTTTTGCAATTACGCTTACCTTTGTGTAGGAGCGACGAGTAAGATGAAACGACTAGAGTGTTCTTCAGTTATCAAGGTAAAAATTATCGTAGAAGCAAACAACGTCTTCTAACATTTTCCATCGCCTATCAATATAAGTTCATCTTGTGTCTTTGAGTCTAATGAATGCCAACTACAATAGGTCCTCGCAGATGACAAGAACAATGCAATCCTCTGCAAATAATATTGGATATGCTGAGATTGTAGCCTTGTAGACTCTGTAGTTACATAAATTGTGTATGCCTCATAATCATAATTATTGAATTATGTGAATTTGATATATGCCATGAATTGCATCAAATATATGTACATGCATATAAAATTATTGAATTGAATATGCTTTGAATTGAATTTTATTTGAATTGAAAAAAAAAAAGGAAACAAATTGTAGCCGCTAGGGTTCTTTGAACCCCTGACCTTGCCCAGACCTACAACTTGTGGGATGAGTCACGCTGAGTCGCAGCTGGAGCCATCGGCTCCTAGCCTAACCCTCGACTGCTGGGCTTGGGCCACAGACGGCATACTGCTCTAGCCCACTAGGCTTTGAAGCTCCCCCGGCCCAAAATTGTCCCCCCAGCCTGTGAAACAAAAAAATGTATGACATACTGCCTTTCTGGAAACTCGGGACACCAATCTTGGT
This sequence comes from Crataegus laevigata, assembly GCA_963580275.1. Lineage (NCBI taxonomy): Eukaryota > Viridiplantae > Streptophyta > Magnoliopsida > Rosales > Rosaceae > Crataegus > Crataegus laevigata. The sequence continues at coordinate 38,720,852 of OY756946.1, read as the reverse complement.
GATCCACGTACATTAGTGGCTAGCCAATCATCTGCCCCGACACAAAAGCGTGGCAGACTTCTTGGTTCAAATGATTCACACCCCCGGAAGAGGAAATCCACGGCACAAGGTCTTGAAGAACTTACCATGAATCTGACTATCGCTTACTCATTTTATCCAACTCATGAGGAAATTCTAGATTATGAAAGCGTCCTTGAAGAAACGAATTCTCTTCCCAAGAATCTTGAGATTTCGGTCTATTATGCTAGCTTAGATGATGTATGGCATAGAAATGAAATGATTGTTGATGATGCATTAGTATTTACAATATCTACTAAAATCATGTTGAGCGATGACATTGAACCGCGTTCTGTTGATGAATGTCGACGTAGAACTGATTGGTCATACTGGAAACAAGCTGTCCAAATCAAACTTGATTCACTTGCGAAACGTAAGGTGTTTGGATCTATAGCTCATACTCTTCCACATATGAAGTCTGTTGGCTACAAGTGGGTTTTCGTTCGAAAACAAAATGAGAAGAACGAGATTGTACATTACAAAGCTCGTCTTATTGCACAAAGCTTCTCACAATGTCCCAAGATTGACTATGATGAAACTTATTCACCCGTTATGGATGTGATTACATTTCGCTACCTTATCAGTTTGGTAATTTCAAAAAAACTCAGTATGCAGCTGATGGACGTAGTAACTGCTTATCTCTATGGGATCTTGATACGAAAATTTACATAAAAGTTCTCGAATAACTTACATTGACTGGTTCAAATATTTCCAAACCCCGGAACACACTCTCAATTTGGCTGAGGCATTCATTCTACGGTTTGAAACAATCCGGAAGAATGTGGTATTACTGTCTGAGTGAGTATTTAACTAGTCAGGGATATGTGAACAACAAAATATGCCTTTGTGTGTTCATTAAAAAGTCACATTCTAGATTTGCGATTGTTGCAGTATATGTCGATGACATGAATCTCATCGGAACTCCTGAAGAGCTCGCGAGAACTGCCGCGCACCTGAAGTCGAAATTTGAAATAAAAGATCTAGGTAATACTCGATACTGTCTCATCTCGAGATAGAGCATTGTTCAGATGGAATCCTAGTACATCAATCGAATTACACCTAGAGGGTGTTGTGCCGCTTTAATAAGGATAAAATGAAGCCTTTGAGTATTCCCATGGTCATTTGTTCACTAGATGTAAAACGAGATCCCTTACGTTCGAATGAGGATGATGAAGAGATTTCGGAGCCTGAAGTTCCTTATCTAAGTGCGATAGGCGCTTTATTGTACTTAGCTCAATGCACTAGACTCGACATCTCCATTGCTATTAATCTTTTGGAAAGATACAGTAATGCACCTACGCACAAACACTAAATTGGTGTGAAAGACATCTTCTGTTACCTTAAGGGTATTACGGATTTGGGCTTGCCGCACCTTCTGCTTCTCGAGTTGATTCTCGCCTTGTTGGTTATGCTGACGTAGGATACTTGTCTGATCCTCACAAGGCGCGTTCTCAAATGGGTTATGTCTTTACTATTGGAGGCACCACAATTTCTTGGAGATCAACTAAACAGACCTTAGTTGCCATTTCATCTAACTATGCTGAAATTATCACCTTACATGAAGCAACTAGGGAATGATTTTGGTTGAGAGCAGTAGTGGGCCATATTCGAAGCTTCCACGATCATTGTCCCACCATTGATGTCCAGACAATGATCTTTGAAGACAACGCAACATGCATCGAACAACTCAAGAAGGGTTACATCAAATGAGACAACATCAAGCATATTGCGCCAAAGTTTTTCTTTTCATATCAACAACAAGAGCATTAGAATATTAAAGTCACACAAATCCGTTCGCAAGAGCATCAGGATACTTAGTTGTCAACGATCTTTGAAGACAACGCAACATGCATCGAACAACTTAAGAAAGGTTACATTAAAGGAGACAACACCAAGCACATTGCGCCAAAAATTTTCTTTTCACATCAACAATAAAAGCATCAGAATATTGAAGTCACACAAATCTGTTCGCGAGAGCATTAGGATACTTAGTTGTCAACGACATCCTCTTTCTTACAAATCTTTATGCAGGTACACCTTCGAAACATGAGACTAAAGACCTTTCTTGAAGTGCTTTAAGAAAATAAGCCAAGCCTTCCAAACATACATACACCTTCTTTGAAACAGGTTGTGCCTCATCCAGATTCTTCCAAAGAGAAAAGATTGATGAACAAAATGAAACAGTGCCTTTTCCATCCCCCACTAAACGGGAGAGAGCTTCTCGCCCGATCCGAATAATCATATATAGTATACTACCTTTCTTAACCTTAACCCTAAGCACCATAAAGTAGCCTTAATGTAGCACTATAACTAACACTAATACTTGTTGACCTCCCTTAAACTACCAGAACATAAGCAGGTTTCTCCACCTGGGTATGTAAAAGTGGCTCAATCTAGGACCCCGCCCCTGAGTCTTCCCTGGTGTGATCCAACAGATGCTTCTTCTCGAAAGGTTGCTTATTTTATCTCAAAAACTACCTCCCCGACTCCTACTTTTTTGGATCATTTCACTCACTCTATTGCGAAGACAAACTGGCTAAATAGTAATAGGGGTTCGATAATACACCTAATAAAAGGCTTCACAAATTTACCTCATTTTAGAGAATTCCTCTTCTTGCTCATCCGGAAATGGGGTCGGATTAGAAGGTCCATGTCTCTGCTGCCCAATCTTTTGGTAAAATAGAGTAATTCGAACAATGGAAATAGGCTAGGCCCAAGGTTCTGAAAGAAGCAAGGAATACTAATTGGCTCTTATATAGAAACTCATATTAATCGGAATAGAAAGTAGAAGGGTTCACCCTTGCTTCCAAATCTCGCTACCCCGTAACTGAGAAAAAGAGAGGTAGTTTACTACCAAAACTTAATCTATTCCAGCCGAAGATGTTATTTTGACTTCCAGGTAGTTAGTGCAATGTTATCTTGAAGAAAATGGAATCTTTAATTACTTTACACTGGTAGACTATCTTATTTATAAATATAAATGAAAGGAAGAACCACTCAATTTTCTTCACCTTTGGCCGTGCACAGTTCTGTTTTAATCTTTTGATGGAGGTGCGTAACTCGACTTTGTGAATAGGGCTAAGTCAGCAAGTCGAGATGTGTTCTTTTCCCCGACTCGGGGCTACACGGGACTTTCCAAATCACTGTTAAAGACGACGTTTAGAAGCTTGTTCATGGAATTGGTATACGTTAACTTTCTGAGTTGTAACATAACTATTTCTCTTTGGAATTATGTCAAACTCAGAGGGAGTATTCTAAAGATACTTGTTTGACCTTAATGTACTATTTTTCCTTATGATTAGGAGAATTTTTTTCCCACTGAGTTTTTGCTACCTAACTAGGTTTTAACGAGGTACCTTCCTAGGGTTGGTCCTATCCCTGATGATGTCCTGTAAACGTTTCTTTTGACTTTGCATTTCTCACGCATTTTTTCTTAGACTATGGATTTTGTCCCTACTCGGGTTTTTGCCATAGCCTTAAGGTTTTTAGTGAGACTTACTTACTTATGCAAGTTCCTACCTTATTGAGAATAAACATTGTTCCTTGGAATCAGTGTTGACAAGTCGACTTTCTCAACTTTTGCATTATGCTGAATCTACCTTGAGTATTTACACACTCAAGGGAGAGTGTTGTAAACATTCTTAGGTTAAGTGTGATGATGTAAATCCTAGATTAGATTTGATTCTAGTTATCATTTCCTATATGGACTTGTATTCTTTGGGAATGAATAAATATCCTCTCCTCTTATTATTATAAATAAAAGCATAATGTGTGAATGATAACAACACACATATTTCCCTACAAATTTTACAAACACATCTCTCTCTACACTTTTGCTACCGACCCCTTTTAACCCTGTCAGAGAAAATAGACCACAACAGAATGCTCTCGTAAAACTCAAGTTTTTTGAGGGAATCAAACTCAATATTACTCACACTAATAGCCGTACACCCTTTTTCAGGGTGACAAAACACACAAACTAGGCCTCGGTTGGTTATAACCCGATTTCAACCCATCTGGCCCAAATGTAACGCCAAGCCCATTATGAATCAGCAACCGATAAGCCCAAAAGAAAACCGAATTTATCTTCTTCTTTTTTTCTTTTTTTTTTGTTGGAAAAAAACCGAATTTATCTTTAAAAGGGTAGAAAAGAGGAAATTCAAGCTCCGTGTCGTGTCTACTAAGCCAACGGAAAAATAAAGGAATTAAAAAAAAATTAAAACCAGTAGCAGTCGCCGTAAACGCGGTTGGGGAAGAAACCAAGGCACCGTGGAAGAAGGAAGGAGAGACGCTAGGCTGCCTTTATCTTGCACTTGTTCAGGTAAGTCGTCTTGCCGGTGCCATCGCCTCCTCTGGTGCTGATTGCTTATTGCTGGCTCGATCTAATGCTTTCGCACTTGCTTTGCCCTCTTCCTCTTGGTTTGCTTAATTTTTTTTTTGTTTCTTTTGAAATTATCTGAAATCTTCAAAAATTGTGCGGATTTGCAGAAGACATCTGACGCATTTGGTGTCTGGACTGAAACACGGTCGTCGGGAACGCATTTGGTGTCTGGAATGAAACACGTTCTCCTCTGTAATGGAATAAAAACTGTGAAGATTGTATATTTTGGTTCCATTGACCGCACTTGTTGAAAAACGACGGCAAGGAAGAAGAAGACGAGAGTTTACAGCGTTACTACTATTATTACTAGTACTTAGATTGTTGCCACCGAGGAAAGAAGAGTTGGGATGATCTATTATGGCCCAGCAGTCCTCTCGTCTCCACCGCCTCCTCACTCTCTTGGACAGTATCCTTCAACCTTTTCCTTTGCTTATATTTTCAGCTGTATTAAATTAAATTGTTGTTGAATGCATGTTGTTTAGTTTGGTTACAGATCACCCCCTTTCCTCAATCTCCCAATTTTTTGGTTTCAAAGTTTCAAAATGACTTTTTCTTTAACCCAATCCTGATAGCTGGTTCAACCCAAGCGACCAGATTTACAGCTGCTCGCCAGATAGGGGACATTGCCAAAGCGCATCCTCAGGACTTGAGCTCTCTGTTGAAAAAGGTATTACTGACTTCCACGGTGGCTTTCGTGCAGTTACACCATGCACACTATGTCATCTGTGTCTTTGCTGCCTTGAAAATTTAACTAAACCAATGAGGAAGTTGAGTTTTATTCGAAAATCAACATTACAACTACTTCATTTCTCTGGTGACCAAGCGTAAACATGTTCGCCATTTTTTGTTTTTAGAGAGCTAGGTGGAGTTTCACTTTTTTCCGTTTTCATTCAAGATAGAGAGAAGCAGGTTAAGGTCTGATATATGGTAATGAAAAGATCTAAATCCAAGATAGAATACGAGGGCTGCTAAGAGCTAACATCCACTAATATAAATTCTAAGTAAAAGTATTTTTAACTCTATATATTAATTTCAAATACCTCCAAATGTCTGGTTGTGCCTTTCACGCAAAATTTGCTATTCTTATGATTGTGGCATCAGCCCTTCCAACAAACCAGCAAGTGTACAACTCTATTGAGCACATGACACAATGAATACCAAATAGATGTACACCTTTAGCGCACGACACCAATAAGCCAGCAAATTTACAACTTTAGTGTCTTACAAGAAAATTTATCTTCCCACTTTCTTTATGCATTCACCACCAAGTAAAGTAAAGTTATTTTCAATGTACTTAAACAAGAGCCTTATATTAAATATGAACTTCAACAGCAGCATCTCTATTGTCAGGAATCCGAAATAAAAAAGAAATACCACAAAATCTCTGTACATGAACTACTGAGAGAATGTAAAATACCACAAAATCTCAAAACCTGTCCCACCATTTTGAATAACACAACGCATCTGCATTTATTCCTTTCATCTGTTATTCAACTGTGAGTTAAAACCGACTGCCATGATTTTTGCGTTTCCTCTCAAAAGAAAGAAAAATATATGAAACCGATTTCTCATTAACTGTTGTATAACTTTCTCTTTGTTTTGGTTTTTGTTGATAGATGCTCTGGCCTATGGTTGGTTTGTTTGATGTAAAAAGTTTTATGTCAGTTTCTGTTTCTTACATATTCCATCTTGAATTGATTAATTTCTTTTTTGTGAAAAAATCTGTCTTTAACTTATGTAACTTGCGAGGTTAGGTTTCCCAATATCTTCGTAGCAAAAACTGGGATACAAGGGTTGCTGCCGCTCATGCTGTTGGGGCTATTGCTGAGAATGTGAAGCACACCTCTTTGATTGAACTCTTTACTTGTATTAAATCAAAGATGACTGATGCTGGGATATCTGGTTCTATTGAAGATATGGTTGCCTTCCCTATTTTTGATTCTAACGTTGCTGGCACGTCATTTAGAAGGTGGGATTATTGTACACTTGTAATGCTCTTGTTTGGTTGGCTCTTGATTTGTGCTTGTGAATACACGAGTTTTCTTGGAGGCATGGCTGTTTATCTAACTTTAATTTTGTTAACAGCTTCGATCTCAAAAAGGTTTTGGAGTTTGGTGCTCTGTTTGCATCTGGGGGACAGGTAATGCAGTGTCTATTGTATGTTTGTTGACATAATTGCACTTATGTGAAGAGGGAAGATGTCTAAATTTCACTTTTTGATTATGTAATTTAAATAGGCAATTTCTTTAAATTGTCCATGTCAATGTGCAATTCTATCATTTATGTGTGTGTTAATGTTTGTTCATGTTTACAACACGATAATCGTGGGAAGCATTAACAGACCAGTCTAGCCATTTTTAACTATTTATTTATGTATCTGTGCCACATTTTAGACGCAAGATATATTAAAACAAAATAAAGAGATCAGAGATGGAGTTATAGTTCTTCTCTCCCTATTTTATTTTATGTTTGTTTAATCTATTTTAATGTTTATTCATATCTAAATTTCTAAAAGGAATTATGTTGCTCATTGATTGTGCTAGGTGATCTATGATGATCTATAGCTTCATAAAATGAATGGATAAGTGGTCTGATTAAGTGATATATTAAAAAGGCTGACACTGTTTAATAATTCTTGAACGGATCACTTTTCTGATTTTAAATAACATCTCGGCCTCTCTTTTCAAAATAACATCTCGGCCTCTTATATAAGATATAGAGAATTGTGGATTCGGCCTTTTGAATTGCAGATGCTTGTTTGTGCAAGAGGATGGCGTAATTTGATTAATTTGTTTGTGAGCTTTTGATTATGCTTTTTTTTTTCTTTTTTCATTTTTTCTGATTGAAAAAAATATGCTTTGTCTGAGTCTTCATTTCTTCTTTATAATGGATGCTTTCACTTTTGGAACAGGAGTATGATGTTGCAAATGATCATATGAAGAGCCCAAGGGAGAAACTGGCTCGACAGAAACATACACTTCGACGTCGTTTAGGTTAGTAATAGTTTAGTTTTTTGCACTGATAATATACCGGGGCCAAAAAGGAAAAAAGATAAATCCCCGTTAGGTTGCTGTCTTTGTAGCGTGGACAGTATATGATTGTTGGGGAGAGTGTAATGGTTAATTTTTAAAGTTCAATCTACTAATACTGATAAGATGATTGGCTCTTTGAACAATTATGTTTTCTAGTGATTGGATGGGAAAAGACAATCACTAGACACTGTCCACTTGAGAATAAGTTTAGCTATCATTGGATTGGAGACATGTATCTGAACTGCATATCTGATAATTCATATTCCTTATTGCTGAGTTTGGCCTTGATGTGGCCTTTTGTTGGCTGCCACATGGCATAGTGGGGCCCACCTTTCTCTGTCTAGCAAACACACACCACCACCCAAATGGCATTCACCCACCCACCCATCGGAACTATCACCAAAATCCCACCTGCAAGCCAATGACCATGTACTCCCCTCCCCACACACCAGATTATGATTTTTAAAGTGGAATTTTTTTTCCTTAATGTGTTTTCTTAATGAGGATGTCTGAGGTAAAGTAGGAGTAGCTGAAATTGAAGGAAAGATGAGAGAAAATCGGTTACGGTGGTTTGGACATGTGCAACGAAGGCCTACTAACGCTCTGGTTAGAAGATGCGACTACGGGACAGAGGTCTAGGGTTGAAGGGGTAGTGGAAGATTTAGGAAGACTTTGGAAGAGACTCTAAGAAAAGACTTAAGAGTACTTGGATCTAACGGAAGTCATGACATAGAACCGAGGACAATGGCATTCTAGGATTCATATAGCCGACCTCACTTAGTGCGAAAAGGCTTTGTTGTTGTTGTTGTTGTTGTTGAATGTGTTTTCTTTTTTAGGTGGATTCATACAGCCGACCCCACTTAGTGGGATAAGGCTTTGTTGGGTTTTCTTTTTAATCTTGGGCTAAAATCTGGAATTTTTTTTCTTTTCTTTTTTATCTGATATGCGATACGGGTATTAAAAAGAAGAAAAACAATAAAGAGGTCGGTCGAGGACTAACTCTGAAACACACAGAAAAAAACCACCCAGCACAAACAGCTGGGAAAAGACCTAAAACCATTATAGGACAGCCACCTTCCAGTCTAGCCGAAGCAAAGAAAACCCATGAACTCTGAGGAATCAAGTTCAAAGAACAGCCATAAACAGAGTACTGTCCCAGAGCTCCATGAAGCCAACTCAAGAAAATCCTCAAAGACCCTTCTGTTTATCTCCAATTCTCCATCGTATTGACCCAAATCACCGCATGAGCAAAGCTGATACATTGCAAGCCTACTCTCTCTCACTCCAATATAAACTATAAAGCTAGCATACAACAGCCGTCTAGTCCCTTTTTTTCCCTTTTCTGAAAAGAGACGAAATCTTAATGCTTAAACAATAAATTTCATGAGCGACTAGATGTCCATAAAGTAAAACAAAGTAGAAACGTGAGCATGATTACCCTAAACTCAACACCTCTATGAAACTCCATAAAATTAACAAATAGCAGCATTTCAGTTAAGCCAGATAACTGAAAAAGAACAATCTCTAAACTCACGAAACGGAAGCCCATAATGATGACCTTTACGGTCTTTATCCCATAACTCCTTATTCCTGCTGTCTGTGAGGTCCTCAAAGATCAGCCTATTTCTTTCCATTGACGTTGCCCAAAATCGCTGATACCATAAAACCTTGGCTTTCTTCTTCCCATTTCCAGGTAATTTATGCTTCTTTAGTATAAAAGAACAATCTCTGGGTATAACCCAACTGACAAACCTTAGTATAAAAGAACAATCTCTGGGTATAACCCAACTGACAAACCTTAGCTTTATTCTCTATATTGTATTGATACAGATGGATACAATGAAGCCAAAAGTCTTGATGTGTTAGATCACTCACTATTTTACTAATCCACGCAGTGCTTTACCAAGGGGTTGTTGGGTCCAACCCATGATGAGTTGTCCTAAGTCTATTAGGAATTATAGACTTATAGATTGAGTGGTTTTCCCAATTGGAGTGGTTTTCTCAATTGGAGTAGTTTTCTCAATTGTACCCAATTTAAATTGTTTTCCCATTTGGAGTTAGTTTCTCAATTGGAGAAGGATTCATAACTAGATTCCAACTAGGATTAATAATCCTTGTTGAAAAAGACCTTTATTATGTCTATATAAAGGGGCTATTGCACCAGTTTTGAATTTGGGAACAATATTTTGTATACCACTCAAGGCATTAGAGTGAGAGAATATTGTAAGGGTAAAGTGTGTGCAAGAGAAAAGAAAAGAGATAGTGTATTTCTTGTTCTTGTTCTTTCAAGTTTTTTCGTCAAGTCTATTCTAGAGACTTGGCAAGATTATTGGTTGTACTCATTATTGATATGGTGAAAGATTGTTGTTGCTGTCCCGTGGACTTGGGCACATATAGCCAAATCATGTTAACTCTGGGTGTTATTTGTCTTGGTTATTTTCTTTTCGACTTCCCGTGTTTGTTCTGTTTTTCCCATTCTTAAACGCGATATTCTCAACAAGGGGGGGATGACCATTGTTAAATACCAGAATATGTAGTTAATGGTGTTTTATTTTTTCGGTAATGTAGTCATTGTGAACTTTAATTATGGTGTGCTAACTTGCAATTCAATCTCTTGGGTCTAATAGAAATCTCACTGTTTATTATACAGGTTTGGATATATGTGAGCAGTTCATGGATGTGAATGATATGATAAAAGATGAAGACCTTATTTTACACAACTCGCATGGGAACGGGACTAATCCAAGAGTTTATACATCACATAGTATCCAGCAATTAGTTGCAAATATGGTTCCTAGTGTCTTATCAAAAAGGCCAAGTCCCAGGGAATTGAATCTTTTAAAACGAAAAGCAAAAATCACTTCGAAAGACCAGTCAAAAGGTTGGTCTGAGGATGGGGATATGGAGGTGTCGTGTGCTCAAAATATACTACCAAAGGGGGCATGTCCTGACTCATTCAAGATTAATAAGGTACTAGGTTGCCTACTGATTTTTTTTTTTTTGATGCTAGCTGATCTGAATGTTGTATGCCATTTCATACAAACGCTTCTTAATTGGTTGTAATAAAATATGAAGTGTTGAATAATATATATTTTGAAGGAGTGTCATTAAAAAAGTTTGTGGATTAAACTTCAAGTGTAGGCAATTGAAGGACACGCTGTATTTGTTGGATAAATTTTGCATGCAGTTTTCATGATAAGGTTGCTTGAATTATCATTTAAGTTTTTTATTTGTAATTAAGCCTTGTTTAGGGGAGATGAGGATCATGAAGGGGATGATTATAGGGGCAAAGAAACAAGGAAATGTAATTAGTTATTTATGTATTATTTTAGTTTATCAATGATTTAAATGACATTTGTATAGGAATAATTTGGTTATGAACTTATGATAGCTCAAAAGTTTTCAAATTGAAGGTTTACTCTTCTACTACCTAGGATATTGATGCACTGGTTTGTTTGGGATTTGATACTAGGTTTCACTAGATTTTACAGGCTGATCTCTAGATGCTACTGAATTATTCATTTTCGCATTTGCTATTGTTTTAAGAGGTTTCATATCTTATGATATTCAGGTGTAAATTTCCTAACCTTTGTTCTGTTGCAGAATTAATTTGGTTTCTTCCTTCTCACTAGTTTTGTCCTTTGTGGGGAATAAGTTTCTGCATTTAATGTTTATTAGCTATGCAGGAATTTTTGGACCTTGATAATCACGAAGAAAAAGTTGAACATGATGGAGAAGGGCGGTGGCCTTTTCATAGCTTCGTTGAGGAACTGATCCTAGATATGTTTGATCCAGGTTGGCTTCTATTATTTTTATTTCTAGCAGGGCTTAGGCTGCCTTCGCCTTTAAGTGGCTGTCCTGTTTTTCTTTATCTATCTATGTGTATATACGTATCTATATATATATATATATATATTGATAATATGCTTTTAAGTGATATTTAGTCTTACAATATTGTTTTTAATTTTTTGTTTTCCAAGTTTGGGAGGTACGCCATGGTAGTGTGATGGCTTTGAGAGAAATTTTAACCCATCAAGGTGTTTCTGCTGGAGTATTTATGCCTGACTTGAGCCTGGAGGGTGCGATGTTTGTGGAATTAGAAAATAAATGCACGTCATCTACAATGAAGAGAGACAGAGAGATTGATTTGAATATGCAAGTTCCTATTGATGAATCTGAACCAGAACTGAAAAAACCAAAGTTTGAAGATGTTACATCTCCATTTATGGATACTATGGTCTCTGCCAGTAAGAGTGGGGATTTTGATGTCAGTATACAGGTAGAAGACAGCGGTTGTAAGTCGCCTTCTGGGCAGGTTAATGGTCAACTTCATGTTAGTTCTGTTAAGGAGGAGCCATGTGAGCAACCAGCTCAGACAACTGAGTTAAGGCCCCAGTCTGACAATAAGGGATCCTTTCAGAAAATGGATGTGCTGAAAAGGCTCTCTGAAAATAGTGATATGATGAACTTGGTTAAACTGGCGAGGCATTCATGGCTTAAAAATTGTGAATTTCTTCAAGATTGTGCAATTCGTTTCTTGTGTGTTTTGTCACTAGACCGGTATGACTTTTTTTTCATTTTAGTCAAGTCTGCCTTTTATCCAAAAGAATTAAAAAAAAAAAAAAAGAGTAGGCATGCTTAATTTGTTAATTTGCTTAGTTCTAAATTATGTGGATGTTAGTATGAAACTCCATGCATCTCCATATGATAATTTTTTTTTTCTGTTTATTATGGGTACAGTTTTGGAGATTATGTCTCTGATCAGGTAGTTGCACCAGTACGTGAAACCTGTGCTCAAGCATTGGGTGTTGTGTTCAAATACATGCATCCCACTTTAGTTCATGAAACACTGAACGTCTTGCTGAAGATGCAGGTAAATGTCAGCTATGGCATTGCCAGGCTTTTAGTGCTGTATATTGGTTCCACTTAGTTGTTATTACTGGTTTTGTGGTATTTATGCTTCTGATATTTTGATTTGTTCAGTGTAGACCAGAATGGGAAATTCGTCATGGAAGCCTATTGGGTATTAAGTATCTAGTTGCTGTGCGGCAGGTAAGTATTTGTTTCTGTTTGCAGTATTTTGAGATAATTTGCGATTTGCTAGAGTACCATGCATATATTGGACATTACTAAAAGAAACAATGTGTTGTTTGATGTGTAATGTTTATTTTTTGTTTTACTATTTTCCATAATATAGAGCTCAAAGTTTTATGATGCGGATAATAGTTTTTGTGGTGGGTCTTTGTACTTCAGGTATTTTGAAGTTGAGATATTAAGTAATATTTGGATGTTTGAACATTTCTTTTCGATCTGTAAACGAATACACAAACAGGATCTATATGGAATCATCTATGGATTTTTTGCTTCCTTTTAAATTTCCTTAAGGAAATGACATGCAAATAAATAAAGGGTTTCTCACATGTTAGCCCTTGATAACATTACACTCACACTTCAAACTCAAACTTTAGAAAACAGCCTGCTGATTTTGCGATGAGGGAAGGGCACCAGGGGAAGTTCACAAGTAATAATCAATTAGAACATGGTAAGTGGATAGCCAAGGGGTTTGTGACCCCTCCAATTTAGCCCTTTTAAGTGTTTGTTTATAACACTTATTGTTGTCATGGTGTTTGTTCTAATTTACTGATAATGAGCCATAGGTTTATTTTTATGTATTTTAGTGTGAGGTATGCACAGCGCAACTGGTATAATTTCCATTACTCTTAAAGGAAAGATGGGTTGCAGTGTCTATTGGTGGCTGCTCCCACGGTTTGCATCATTATTGTCTCTAACTTTACCACCTAAGTCCATTATTTGGTCGGGTCAGGCTTTATGGACCCATCTATCTGAAATTTTATCTCAAAAGTCCTCAATGTATATTAGGAAGACCTCATTCTTAATATACTCCAGTATGGACATTCACTTCTCTAATATGGGACAGTTTTATTTAATACACCATTCCTTACATTCTCCACCTTGGATCAAATCACAATTCCTCGTTCAAGTCCTATTGAATTATCATAACCATCCATCCCTAGGTATCATCATCCCAATTTGCTGGAAAATCTCATGGGCAACTCCATCTTGAGGATTGATTGGTCCCTCGTAAGGCCACCTTGAACCCCATTAAGCTTTTCTCGAGTCTGCTCCACCTATTGGGTCATTGTTTATCCATCTGACCATATGTCTGCGCCACCTCAAAGATAATAATGAGCCCCGTGTCACAACCTAAACTGTGGGCTCTGGTTCCACTTGTTTGCGAACCACTTCTTTCAGCCCTTCCCAAGTTGCATCAATATTTCCCTTACTTCCCTGCTTAGGTCCAAGCTTGGGTTGTGTCACGGACCTACAGTCCATTGCCCCATCCAGATGTGAGGTTTTATCTCAAAACATCTTGGTGAAATTTGGGGAGGGCTCCACTTTTTTTTATTGAAGAGTTCCCACTTAATACACTGTAATCTGGGACAATTATATTTGATCCACGGTTTCTAACAGTATTCTATGGGTATGTTTAAGGAATTGTTTTTTTTTCTTTGGTAAGAAATAGAATATATGTAGTAGTAAGCAGAATATAAAAAATGGGGAGGGCTCCAAAAATTGAAGTCCTTGCGTGGTTAGTGGCTATTGGGAAGGTCAATACTTGTGATCAAACAAATACAAAAGCAACGGTGGTGTTGTCTGTGTAAATCATCGGAGGAGAGAGTCAATCTTGTTTTTCTACTTTGTTCTTATTCCATACAGCAAAGCTGTGGTTGGAAGTTTAAGGAATTTAGAGCTAGTTGGGTTATTCCAGAGGGCTGCTTTGAGCTTCTAAGCACCAAGTTTGAGGCTCTAGGATCTAGGTAGGGGGAAGAAAGCTAAAACTTTGTGGGGGGCAGTTTGGTGTTGGCAGTTTGTTAGAGCGTAATAGAAGAATCTTTGAGGACTATAAGGGAGTGGGAGTAGATGAACTATGGGATAGAGTTACATGTTGGGCAGCTCTTTGGGCTGAAGTGACGAATGAGGACTATTCTCATTCTTCTATATCGATGGATGTGTTAGCAGCTATAATTGAGTTTGGGTTCAGTTTTGATTTTTGTAAATTAGTCCTTGAGAGGTTTCGGCTAGTATTTTAGATGGTGAATTTCTTATCTGTTTGATGTAACTACTCCTGTTGTTAATAAAAGTTCTGTTTCTTTTCTTGTCAAAAATTAAAAATAAACAATGGGGAGGAGCACAATCAAATTTGACTAGCAGTCCACAAAAGTTGCAACCCACCAACACTGCATCTAAAGTTTCTCAAGGAACCCAAATTTTTGTTATATAAAGGGCAGCGGATGGTGTGCGGTTCCAGGTGCTGTCGTTAGATTGAGATCTGCAGGGTGTTGAGGACTTTGACTGCCTTGTGTCGGGTGCAGAGAAGGGGGTGGTAGGCTTAGTAGGGCTTGAACCTATAATATAACCGTTATGAGCAATATGTTTCAATCAATTAAACTATGAGCCCCTGCGGATCTCCACGTGCAATTTGCTCACACTTTGGGAAGAGAGCGGATGGAAGGAAATTCAATCTCAGTGAATTTCCATTTATTGATCCTATCTTTCGCATAATCGACCCCCCTGCACTATGAGCAAGCTGTGCGAAAAACTGCTTTTTTCCAATTTTGCACCAACTTGGGGCGAAATGGGGTGTAGAGCTCTGTAATACTGTCATGAAGTCCAGTTTCATAATTGCCCAACATTGCTGAAATGCTGCTTATAGAAAACCATCTACAACCATGTTTTTGTCTTTGTTTCATTAAAATCAAATTTCTTTCTTAACCTCCTCCTTAATGGGCTTTTCAACCAGCTGCTTTCTGTTCACGAGTTGGACTCCCATCATATCTAAAAGTGTTGGCTTCAGTTTATCCTCATTGGAAAACAAGTTTTGATGAAGCTTCACCATGCCCATTGAGGTGATTTGAGGTGATTGAGGAATTGTGGATGCTAAGAAGGAAGGATATGTCTTTAGAATCAAGTTTGATAAAATTTACGGCCATGTTGATTGGCCTTTTTACATCATGCGTTTGAAATGAGTAGGGTTTGGTAGAAGATGATTAGTTGTTGCTTGAGTTTGGTTAACTTCTCAATGATTATTGGTAGGTTGAGTCCCTCAAGAGGATTGAGGGAGAGATATGATGTACCCGTTTCCTTTTTTACGTTACTCATGAAGCAAAATCTATCCTCATCACCTGACCCAGCCCTCCTGCTGTGATTTTCTTGAGCAGCTTCTCAGTGGATTTAACACAATGCGGAGGCTTATCTGTGAATAAGCATCTCTCTTTTTGGTTTGGTTGTTTCTTCTTGCATTTTATGATTCTTGTCAATCACATTTTATAGTTTCTATGATTCTTTTTTAAGGAAAACTAATGAAAAGGGCTTGAAAACTTTGAGTTTTAACAATAAGGACAAAATAAAAGGTAAAGTGAATAGTACCATAATTGACGTTTTAGTGTAAAGATGTGGTTTTTCATTAAAGTGAACAGTATCGGGAGCTTTTCGTTAAAGTTCCCTTCTTTTTATGCTTAGTCTAGACTGGAAGGCGGCTTTTCTCTGATGGCTTTTATGTGTTTGTTTGTACTCGGTGTTTTCTATGATTTTGCTTTCTAAGTCGTGTTTGTCTTCTGTTTTCTGGTTTGGTATTTTGGACCAACCTCTTTATTTTTTCTTTTGATCTTAATACAATCGTTTCTTTATAAAAATGTTTCTTTTTATGACACCAGGAGATGCTTCATGATTTGCTTGACCGGGTCCTGTCTGCATGTAAAGCTGGCCTGGAGGACCCCGATGATGATGTTCGAGCAGTAGCTGCAGATGCTTTGATACCTACTTCAGCTGCTATTGTTGCTTTAAAGGGTGAAACTTTGCATTCTATAGTGATGTTGCTTTGGGATATATTACTTGATTTGGATGATTTAAGTCCATCCACTAGCAGGTACACCTGTTTGTTAATTATTTTGTAGTCAATTTGTCTTTTTGTTTTCTATTAATATATGCATCATAGTCTTCTTAAGGTAATAGGCTTCATGAGATAATTTATGTCATATGCATCATAGTCTTCTCAAGGTAATAGGCTTCATGAGATAATTTATGTCTTGCACACAAATAAGGAAAGTCTTGTGCGCACTCACTTCACCGAACAAAGAGGAGAGAAGGGATGGGGTAGGAGGAAGATTTGGAAAATTGGAGAGAAACGGGAGAACAGAGGTTGTTATAAATATTTATAGGTGGTATTTGTGCATTGATTTCAGAAAGATGGTATTTTTGGAAAAACTTTGCAATGTGGTGTTACATACGGCAATTTCCCTAAATGATATGGTGTGATATAAATTATGTGGAAAAAAAAAAAGATTAGCCACACATCATCTTGATATGGGGAATTTAGTTTGTCTTCTTCAGTTTGTATATGCATCTCAGATTTCAGACTTCTTGTCCATATGTTTTATGCTTCTCAAATATTGTCATAAAGTTTTTGTTGCACTTGCATGTTAATAGAAAGAAAAAAAAACTTAATAAGCAGTTGTATTTTAATCTGCACTGTAAGTGATTAGAAATATTCTTATTGGCACATGCTTATCCGCTTAAGAGGTATCACATGCTTGTAAATATAGTGAAAATCTGATATATAACTTATAACCAACTTTTGTCAAAATAGAATCTTAGTCCTTTCAATCATGGATATTGTTTTTGCAGCGTAATGAATCTTTTGGCAGAAATCTATTCCCAAGAAGACATGATTCCTAAGATTTTTGAGGCATTGACATCAAAAGAGATTGATTTGAATGAATTGGGTGGCATTGATGATACAGGAGAAGGATTAATTTTGCAAGATAATCCTTTCATGTTATCAACACTTGCACCGCGATTGTGGCCCTTTATGAGGCATAGTATCACATCAGTTCGTTATTCAGCTATCCGCACGTTGGTAAACTTCTCTTCTTTTGGTTTTGTTGTTTTGTTATCCAATTTTCAACCATTTATATATATATATATATATATATATATATATATATTGTATATTAAAGTCTTTATTCATTTTGTCTTTTGTCACTACAAGCTTCTTGTTTCATATAAAAAGGCCCAAAACAAAAAATCTGTTGATGTATATTGACCGGCAACCGAGTTATGAAAGCATGCCTATGATTCAATGCATAAATCAAGGCAGTTTCACCCTCGCCACTTTAGCAAAGGCACTCTTATGGGCTTTGCGAGTGTTGTAACTATTTAAGAAACCAGATTTCCTGGTGTGCGCACCACATTTTGACCTTTAATTATGTTCATTGGACAATAAGACAACCATTACAAATAATGAGAAGCTGATCGGATCTAGCAAGATGCTGCCAATCCCCATTGACCATAATGTGACTTGCATTGACTTTTGGTCTGCTATCTGAGTGAACATAGCTAACAATAGCATTATTAGCAAAGCCAGATTATTCCTGTTGTCCCACCACAAGTGACGTGATTTTTCCATTACCATCTATCTATTGTTATATTTTCTTGTGTTTAAACATGTAATTATTTTATTGGTACTATTTTGTACGTGACATTTATAAAATGCTTCCTTGTGGATCCGGGTTCAGATGTTCTTAAGTATGCATTTAGACATGTTTGTTTGGGTGGGAGGGTGTATGCGTAATTATTTGTTTGCGTGCCTGTAATATGTTTTACAGTTAATTCTCTACTATGCATTTTCATTTGCAGGAACGACTACTTGAAGCAGGATACAAAAGGAGTCTCTCTGAGTCTTCGAGTACTTCATTTTGGCCTTCTTTTATCTTGGGCGATACCCTTCGGATTGTTTTTCAGAATTTACTTCTTGAATCAAATGACGAAATTTTGAAACGTTCAGAGAGAGTTTGGGGGCTCCTTGTTCAGGTTCTTTACTTTGTGATAGTGAATGGTTTTAATTGTACTTCTGTTTATTTCTTATCGTTGATGATGTATTTATCTGCTTCTTGATTTTGTTTTATGTTAACAAGAAGAAGATATGAAAATGTGACCAGCTCTCACATTAGCGTGACTGTGTGGGACTTTTATGAAGTCTAAGCCACGTATTTCCATGGATATTGTTTCCTTTTACCAGCTCTTATGAAGTCTCCTTTCCTTTTACCTGGATATTGTTTTCCACATTTCTACATTTATATATGCAATTGCCAAGCCACGTATTTCCATGTTTGCTCATCTGTTCATACTCATTGGAAGGCTGCTATGGTGTTTCTATCATAGTTTTCTGTGGCTGCTGTAGATCTCTGTTAATTTCCTTTTTGTTTCCGGATTTTGGTTGGCTTCTTGATCATTGATTGTGAATTTTTGTTATGATAAATGTTTCTTTAATATATATATATATATAGGTTATTCTTAATTGTCTGAACTTGTAATGATTACCACCAGTAGTATCTATTCCTGTCTTTGCTTAATTTTCTTGATTTGATGCCTTTGTTCTTGCTTTCTGTTTCTTGCTTTTGGTTACATTTTATTGATTCTTATTTGTAAAAATTTATGCTCATTCTAACACTCCACCCCACACCCCCCCCCCCTTCTTCTCTTTTTCTCTCTTTTCTCCCCAACCGGCTGTTATACCAGTGTCCATTAGGTGACTTGGAAATTGCTGCAAGGTCATATTTGTCCTCTTGGATAGGACTTGCAACTACGCCATATGGTTCAGCATTAGATTCTACAAAAATGTTTTGGCCTGTTGCTCTCCCACGAAAGAGTCATTTTAAAGCAGCAGCTAAAATGAGAGCTGTGAATCTTGTAAATGAGTCTTGTAGAAACATTGGGTTGGAATCTTCGAAGGGATCCATTCCAGGGGAAAAAGGTGGAGATGCTTCAACCAATAATGTTCAGATAGTTGTTGGTGCGGATGTTGAAATGTCAGTTACGCATACCAGAGTGGTTACCGCAGCAGCATTGGGAATTTTTGCTTCTAGATTGCACGAAGGCTCAATGCAGTATGTAATCGATCCACTGACTAAAGCATTTACCTCTTTATCTGGTGTCCAGCGGCAGGTACCATTTGATTTCAAATGCAAGTTTCCACCATCATCCCCTTCCTCTTTTAGTATTGGTATATTTAATCATTACTCGTGCAATCAGGTGGCATCTATGGTTCTTATTTCTTGGTTTAAAGAGATTAAAAGTGCAGATGTGTTTGAAAACGCTGGAGTTATGCCAGGTTTTCTGAACCATCTCAAAAATTTGATGTTGGATTTCTTGGCATGCTCTGAACCTGCTTTCCCTACAAACGATCCATGTCTTCCTTATGCCGAGCTTTCAAGAACGTATTGTAAGATGCGTTGTGAGGCTAGTCAGTTGTTAAATGCTATTCAATCATCGGGTATGTTTCAGAGTTTGTTGTCTACTACCAAAATTGACTTGGAAAGGTTGAACGTGGACAATGCAATTAATTTCGCATCAAAACTTCCAATGTTGTGTAACGATATGGGGGGAAATGATTCTTTGGAAAGGCACATTGTTGACGATATAGAGTCAGCAAAACAACGACTTCTGACAACTTGTGGATATTTAAAATGTGTTCAGGTAATTGTGGGACATATTTGCATATTTTTGAAATGCTTCTTTAAGTGATAGGCTGAAGGATACTTCTTTTTATTTCTTTTTTTTAATGGAATTCTTGGAACAGTGTCCGACATTTTTCATTTTTATTAAGGGTTTTGTTATTCCCCATTTCTATTATTATATTTGAGTGGTTACCTTTTGCTCACTATTACATTCTGCAACAATCTGCAGACCAATCTGCATGTTACTGTCTCTTCTCTTGTTGCTGCTTCTGTTGTTTGGATCTCAGAGCTTCCTGAACGACTAAATCCAATTATTTTGCCTTTGATGGCTTCTATCAAAAGAGAACAGGTAACCTCATATATATAAATGTTTTCTTAATTCTGTGGTTGCTTAGTTAATCTGATATATCTTAAATCTCTTTGGAAGGAGGAAATACTACAAGAGAAGGCAGCTGAGGCACTTGCAGAGCTTATTTCTCATTGTATTTCACGTAGCCGAAGCCCAAATGATAAGTTAATTAAGAATATATGTAATTTAACATGCGTGGATCCTAGAGAAACACCTCAAGCTGCAGTTATCTGTTCCGTAGATATTATTGATGACCAAGATCTCCTATCTTTTGGGACAAATACTGGTAAGCAGAAATCAAAGGTTATTCTATCTGGTAACGAAGACCGCTCAAAGGTTGAAGGCTTTATTAGCAGACGAGGCTCTGAACTTGCCTTGAGGCATCTTTGTGTGAAGTTTGGTGCTTCATTATTTGATAAGCTTCCAAAACTATGGGATTGCCTCATTGAAGTGCTTAAGCCTAGTAGTATTGAGCCCCTTAATCCTGCAGATGAAAAGAAAATTACACAAACTCTAGAATCTGTGAAGGATCCCCAGATCTTGATAAATAATATCCAGGTTCTTATCATCCTTGATTTAATTGGTTATTTTACTTATATTAAATCTTGTGACTGCATTCAGTACAAATATTTTTGCGTATGATAGTGCATATGCATCATTAAATGTCAAAAGGTGTTACAAATATGAAAATTCAGTCTATTAATTTAAAGCTCTTTTGTTACTTTAAAATGATGGGATTCAAGACCACTAATAATGATAAGGGACCAGTGTTAGGATTTGGTTTGTCTTTTGTTAGATGTCCTCTTTTGCTTAGGATTGTATTAGGAAAGCTAAAGGTGCACAGATTCTTTTCCTCAAGAATTAAGAAAGAATAAGTTTTCTTGTGGAATTAGATTAGGAATCCTAAAAGCAGAAACAGAATAGGAATGCAAGTGTGCTTTCCTATCCCAAATAGATTAGGATACCTAATTAGATTATAGGAGTGTAAACCGCACCCTATACTTATAAATAGGGTGCGATAAGGGCTGAAAAGCTAGCAGAAAACAGAGACAGCTGAGAGAAGATAGGGATTAGTTCTGGGGTTTGCAAAGTACTTTATTAATCAAAGAAGCCGTGGTTTCTCTACCCAAAGAATTCACAACTGGACGTAGACAAAAGTTCTGCATAATCAGGATAAATCTTGTATGTTTCTAGTTATCTCTATTTGTTTTGTTTAGTCTATTGTCGGATACATCAAAGAACAAGATCTGGAGGGGAATCAAAATAACAACAAATATCAAGAGCTCGGTTCAAGATGCTATGTGATGGCAAGAGAAAAGAGTTTGCAGACCTAGGAAGCTTAAGGCCTGTGTTAAAACCTTTTGATGGCAAGGATGACTTCATAGACTAGCAAGGGATGATGAAGTACGTACTGATCCAGCAAGAGTTGGATGATGTACCCTTTGGTGAGAAACCAAAGACCATGACAAAATCAACAGACCAAGATTCTCAAGAAGGCGAATAGTTCCATCGAGATTCATCTCACAAAATTATTCAGGTCCCACATGACAGGAACGATAACTGCTAAGAAAGCATGAGACAAGTTGGAGAAGTTGACAAAACCATGTCCAATAAACTATTTCTCAAGGATGAATTATTTGGGCTTCGACTGGAAGGAGTATTTCGAAGAAACTTACAAAGATGATGATATGGCTATCATCTTGCTAAGGTCTTTACCCTCGTCTTTCAAGCACTTTCAAATAACTTTAATGTTTGGAGAGGAGTCCCTACAGCTTGAGGACGTAATTCAAGCTCTTCAGTGATATGCTAAAACTAGATGATGTAATTGAAAGCTCTCAAGGCCTTTATGTCAAAGGAAAGGAGAGGGGGTGGGCAAAGACGAAGGAAGAAAAGAACATCAACAAGGGTAGGTCGAAATCCAAGGAAAAAAAAATAAAAGAAGGTTGCAAGAAGGGATGTCTAATTGCAAGCTGGATTTTTGTGAATTGCGTTCTCAAGAAGCAAAGAAAGGTATTGTTTGCAAGTGCCAGTGTAAATAAGCAAGGAGCAACTCAACTATATTTACTTAGATGTTTGGGTCTTGTGCCAACTAAATCGTATGGTGGATCTAGGTATTTTGTTACTTTTATAGATGATTTTCCCAGAAAATTTTGGGTTTATTTATGAAAGAGAAATTCGAGGTTTTTGTAAAGTTCTCGGAATGGAAGACAAAAACCGAGAATCAAATTGGAAGAATGATCTAAGCACATGAGAAGCGACAATGGAGGTGAGTATGCAAGCAAGGAGTTTGCTGATAATTGTAAGCAGAAGGACATCACGAAGCATTTCATAGTAAAGAAGAATCTCTAACAAAACAAAGTTGTTGAGATCTAACAAAACGAAGTTGCTAAGAGAATGAATAGAACTTTAGTGGAAAGAGAGAAGCATAAAATTTCATGTAGGATTGGATGCTTATGCACACATCCTAAGTGATGAAAGGTTCAAATTCAAATCTAAGTCTGCACCCTTCATATTCTTAGGTTTTGAGAAATGAGGGATATCATCAACAAGAAGGTTGTTAGTCCAGATGTTGTCTATTGATGAGACAACGATGCCTCTCAACAAAGTCAATAGCATTGGAGAGAAGAAGAATGATGCTGAAGAAGAAGCAACAAGAATTCCATTCATCAGACTAGGGGAAGATGAAGCTCAGGTGGAGCCAATTGAGCAAGGATTCGAATTTGATAATTCTAAGGAAGAAGAAGAGCATCAACATCATCACCAGGTAGGAATCAGGTAGAGCAAGAAACAAGGCATGTTGCAGACACTCTAATTCGCTCAAACATCCCAAGGGGTTCAAATTCCAACCCGCATTTTACCTGCATTCCAGAGATGCATAGCACTTGCAAACCCATTCGAAACAAGAAGTAACCTAACAAGTTTGGGTTTGATTGACCAAGACAAAGTTGATTATGCTTTTAACATCAGTCAAGGAGATCCAACTACTTATCAAGAAACTATAGCAAGTGATGAATGAGATAATTGGATAAGTGCTATGACAGAAGAAATACTCTGTACAAGAACTCTGTTTAAGAGTTGGTTCCGAAGCCCAATGACAGAAAGCTAGTTGGATGCAAGTGGATGTATAGGAAAAAAGGATTACATGAACAAGATGCTGTGAGATTCAAAGCAAGGTTTGTGACAAGGGGGTGCTCACAGAAGGAAAGGGTGAACTATGATGAAGTCCTTTCACCCGTGGTCAATCATACTTTTATCAGATTACTTTTACGAATGGCAGCACAACATGGCAGAGAGATTGAGCAGATGGATGTGAAAACTGCGTTTCTCTATGAGGGTCTAAAGGAGATGATTTTCTTAGCTTAATCATAAAGGTTTGTTGAGTATGGGAAAGAGAATCTAGTGTGTCAGCTTAGGAAGCCTTTGTATAGCCTGAAGCAGTCTCTTAAGGCAGTGGTACAAGAGGTTTGACTCCTTTGTGCTGAAAATTAATTTTAGAGATGCTTATATGACTGTTGTGTACTGTCATGTATTTCAAGATGGGATGTTCATATAGCTGTTGCTATATGTGGATAAGATGCTAATTGCTTGTTAAGACAAGTCTAGAATTCAAGACTTAAAGAAGATGTTGAGCAAGGAGTTTGACTTGAATAATCTAGGTGTTGCATAAAAAATCCTTGGCATGGAAATTCAGAGATATAGGACCGGTGGTAGGATTTGGATATCAGAAGCCAAGTATGTTCGAAGGGTTCTTGAGAAGTTCAACATGCTAGAAGCAAAGGATAGTTTCGACACTTTTGGTGGCTCAATTCAGATTAAGTGGGCAATAGTGTTCTAAAGTGGGGGTATGGTGGCGGTACTAATAGTGGGTGTGGTGGTTGGGGTGTAGAGGTAACAATAGTGGCAGTGACGGCACAATGGCGGTGATGGTGATGGCAACGATAGCGGTTGAAATAGCAATGGTGGCGGTTTTGATGGTGGCAACGATGGTGGTGGTATGGTGGTAGCAACAATGGTGGTGGAAACGGCAGTGGTGGTGTAAGGTTAGTGTTTGTGGCGGTATGTGGTGGCCATTACTTTGTTCTCTAAAGGATAAAACGAGTGTAAGAGGTTAAACAATGTCATTTTAAAATTTATAAAGGTGTTATAGGGTTTGAAAATATTCATTAAAGGCTCAACTTTGCTTTTTTTTTTTTTTTTTAAGTAGCCTTTAAAAGCAACCTACATACTGCTTTCAAAAAATGTTGTCTAGACGCCATTGCTTTTAAAACAAGCGTGATATTTTAGTTTTATCAAACACTTTTTTATGGCTTAACATTAAAGAGAGCAATTTTTTTGTGGAAAAAAGCAATACCAAACGTGGTCTAAGTTCAAAAAAGAGAAACAAGTGATGGAGAAGGTGCCCTATGCTAATGTCATGGGCTGCCTATTATGTGCAATGGGATATGTTAATGCCAACTATGTAGGGGACTTGGACAAGAGAAGGTTGGAGGGCACTAATGCAACCAATTATAGCTTTGTGGACCACATAAACATAGTACATTGCTTTGGCCGAAGTTGGAAAGGAAGCAATTTGGCTTAAATGGGAATCACTCAGGATTACATGAAGCTTAAATGTGACAATCAAAGTGCCATTCACTTGGCAAAGAATCTGGTTTTTTATGGAAGATCAAAGCACATGAAGTGAGGTATCACAGAATGCAGGATTGGGTGGAGTCCAAGGTGATTTGGGTTGAAAAGGTTCATATGGACAACAATGGAATGGATTTTCATACCAAGATAGTGTCAGCCAAGGAATTCAAGCATTGCTTGAACTTGATCAATCTAGTCGATTAATTAAGGTGGATCACCTCCTCACTTGAGGTTTAAGGAGGCAAGAATAAGTTTGCCAAGGTGAAGGTTCTTGAAGTTTCCGAGCTGCTTCAAGAATTGTCGAATATACTCGAGTTTGGTTTGGGGCGTCTTCAACCCCTGTTCACCAAAAAAAAAAAATACTTTGGGGTTGCAACAGTCCAGACTTGGTTAGACTCACCAAGGTGGAGATTATTAGGATTTTGTTTAGGATTGTATTAGGAAAACTAAAGGTGCACAGATTCTTGTCTTACAAGGATTAGGAAAGATAAATTTTCCAGTACAATTAGATTAGATCCTAATAGTAGAACCGAAATTGGAATGCAATTGTACATTCCGATTCCCAAATAAATTAGGAGGCCTAATCTGATTAGTTCTAGGGTTTGCAAAAGCACTGTATACTCAATTATTAATCAAAGAAGTTGTGGTTTCTATACCCAAAGAAATCACAATTGTACGTAGGCAAAAGTTCTGCCGAACAAGTATAAATCTTGTGTGTTTCTAGTTATCCTCGATTGCTAAGTTGAGTCTATTGCCGGATGCATAAAAAAAGAAAGATCCAAAGGGGAGTCGAAATAACAACACAGACACCAATCAGGGTTGCAGAATTTAGGAAAAGTAATTACATGAACTGAGATGTCGTGGGTATGTGGAATGAAAACTGGAAGCTCATGCAATTCGTTTTACCTTTTCCTTTTTTATATTTTTGATGCTGTCTAAAATATTAAGTGTGAATTGACACAATAAAAAGCAGTGGATTTGAAAATAATAAGATCAGAGAACTAGAAGAAAAGGGGGAACATAAATTTAAGAAGCTCATCCATCTTTACTCAACATGGCAACTTGAAGCTGCTTCACTCAATTCTCAAATGGTTTTGTGGTTAATAATGGCCATCCTTACTTTCTTGACTCCTTATTTTTCTTAAGGCCAAGGGTTAAAAAATAAAGACTAACCCAATCTTATCAGAAGTTCTTTTGTTCATGCTTTGTTTCTAACTATTTGGCTCACCTTGTTGCATTAGCTGCTAATGTCTATTTTATCCATAACAATCTAGATGTATTGATAAATGACATTTTCCTTTTCTTTGGGTTTTCTTTCTAGTTCTGAACTATCTACCTTTACTTGATTGTAATTAGGACATAACATTTTTAGGAATTTGAGATTCTAACATGAGTTATTGCATTACAAATGGTAAGCCATCAAAATTTGTGGACCTACAGACTTGAAACCTAAATTTTGTCTCAAAATTTGCAGGTAGTACGTTCTATTGCTCCAATGCTAAATGAGGATCTGAAACCAAAACTACTCACCCTTCTTCCATATATATTTAAGTGTGTTCACCATTCCCATGTTGCTGTTAGATTGGCTTCCTCTAGATGCATCACCACAATGGCCAAATCAATGGAAATGCATGTGATGGGAGCTGTAATTGAAAATGTCATACCCATGTTAGGGGATATGACATCTGTTGATGCCAGACAAGGTGCAGGCATGCTTATTAGTTTGCTTGTCCAAGGACTGGGTGTGGAGCTGGTACCATATGCTCCTTTCTTAGTTGTCCCTCTTCTAAGGTGTATGAGTGATTGTGATCAGTCTGTCAGACAGAGTGTGACTCGCAGCTTTGCTGCCCTTGTACCTCTTCTTCCACTCGCACGGGGCCTCCCTCCACCTGTTGGACTAACTGAAGGTTTCTCCAGAAGTGCAGAAGATGCAACATTTCTGGAGCAACTACTTGACAACTCCCATATTGATGATTACAAGCTTTGTACTGAACTGAAAGTGACACTGAGAAGGTAGCTAAAATACTTAATCTTGACTGAAGTCGTAGCTAAGCCTAAAACTTTTAAAATTGACTTGATATTTATCTGTGGCTAAGACTACAATTCTAAATGAACTGGGGACATTTTTAATTATGTTTGTGCCTAGTTTATTTGTGATGCATAGCTATATTCTGAACCCATGTTTATAATGTATACTGGTTAGAATTGTGGAAGAGGGAAAATATATCTCGATTGTTGTTTATCTTACTGGTAGAGTCACTTAGAAGTTTAGTTGCCGAGGTTGCCTGTTAGTTGGGTGAATATAGAAGCATTAATATTTGTCAGGGCTTACTGTTATGTATAAATTGGTTTGACTTTGTACTGCATCAACATTCTGGTTCCTAACAGATCCTTTTGGTTATAGGTATCAACAGGAAGGCATAAATTGGTTGGCCTTTTTAAAACGTTTCAAGCTTCATGGAATCTTATGTGATGATATGGGTCTTGGTAAGACACTTCAAGCATCTGCTATTGTGGCTTCTGATATAGTTGAGCATCGAACTTTGAATGACAGCAATCCTCCATCATCTTTAATTATTTGCCCATCAACACTTGTTGGACATTGGGCCTTTGAGATAGAGAAGTACATTGATCTTTCCATAATATCTACACTCCAATATGTTGGTTCTGCTCAAGAGCGCATTTCTCTTCGAGAACATTTTGAAAAGCATAATGTGGTAATAACATCATATGATGTGGTTCGCAAAGATATTGATTATCTGGGGAAGCTTCTCTGGAACTATTGTATCTTAGATGAAGGACATGTGATCAAGAATGCAAAGTCGAAAATTACACTTTCAGTAAAGCAATTGAAAGCCCAGCATCGTTTGATATTGAGTGGAACACCAATCCAG
This sequence comes from Crataegus laevigata, assembly GCA_963580275.1. Lineage (NCBI taxonomy): Eukaryota > Viridiplantae > Streptophyta > Magnoliopsida > Rosales > Rosaceae > Crataegus > Crataegus laevigata. Next base: position 38,692,974 of record OY756946.1, on the reverse strand, counting down.
GTTGGTCTTTCACTGATTCATGAAATTACCTTAAAACTGATTTTCTATTTTCTTCTGAAAAGGAACCTACTGTTTGTTGTAGAATAACGTCATGGATTTGTGGTCCCTTTTTGATTTCCTAATGCCCGGCTTTCTTGGAACAGAGAGGCAGGTGTGTTTTCTCCTTGTTCTGTTATATATTATATTCTTTTGTTTGTTTTCTTTACTTGAATCTTTTTATGTGGCAGATAAAATTATCTTATAGAAGTAAACATAAAAACAAACTCTGAAAACACATGGTGGCTTTCAGGCTAAACCCACATAAATATTTTTCTGATAGATACCCACATAAATCTTTACAGGAACTCAAATAGATTAATTTGGCCATTTTGCTTGGTAGTTTGGAAAAATCTTAAACCCTGCTCTCTGGGAGCAGAGGCTCTGAGTATCCATTTTTGTAACTTTGGTCTACAAAGACTACTTGTAAAGTGTTGGCTGATATGAGTTGAAGCAGAACTCTTGACTAAAGTTTGAACAAGAAATCTCATATAAATAAAAGATTTGATTCTATAGAATAAATGTAGATTGGAGGCAGTAGATTCATAGGATTCATATTTGACTTATTGTATTTGGTTTCATACTTGATCGAGATAGTTTGTTTTGCTATGTATATCCTCCAAATTGGAGAATAACATAATCAAGAGAGAAACTACTCTGATTTCACACTTAAAAGTCTAGAAATGAGTTGGATCTAGTTTTGGCTGCTGTACCCAAATCCTATTGGGAGGTTCTTACTATGTAGATAGTGGAATTCTTTTCCACTTCTGTGTATTTCTATCTTTTTTAATAAAATTGTTTCTTTCTCAAAAAAAAAAAAAAAAAAAAAAAAAAAGTCTAGAATGAGGGTTAGTAAAATCGTACAATTATTTTAAGAGTGTAACTTACATTGTGTTTTCTTTCTGTTAAGGGCGTACTAATTAAGTTACTAAGAGTCTGGTATGATGAAAATGAACATCATCTATCAGAAAATAATATTATTTTAAATTCTGTCTTTCTCATAATCAACTACATGTTTGGATAGTTTCCATTGTCAGTTTAAGTGATTATAATTTCTCTTTCATGATTTGCTAATCTCTTGAAAATTTTAGATGCATGTACATTCTGTGTACGCATTTCCCTGGATGATTGTCAGTCTGATATGATAAATAAATAAATCTGTTGTTTCAATGTTATTTTGGGCAGTTCCAAGCCACTTATGGAAAACCACTGGTGGCAGCCAGAGATCCTAAGTGCTCTGCCAAGGATGCTGAAGCAGGTGCACTTGCGATGGAAGCATTGCACAAGCAGGTAAATTTCCTTCCTTGTTATGATTCCATCCTCTTTATTGTCTTTTTGCAAATTAAACTTCTTAAAAAAATTGTGCTACTTGATGTTTGACCCCTTGGTAGTTGACCTTGCAATCTCACTGGAAACTGATGTGAAAAATAATACTGTGGTCAAACTTTTACAAGTGTACATGAAATTTTCCATGCATTCCAAGTTCTGGAATTTTAAAGAGTGCAAATTGTTCACTGAGATTCTTTTCTGGTGAAATTAGCTGGCTTAGTACTTACTGTTGGCAAAAGTGATAAGAGTTGTGCAGAAATTGTCGTACTTTTCTAACTAAAAAATATTATGTCAAATAGGTCATGCCTTTCCTCCTCCGTCGAACAAAAGATGAAGTCTTGTCTGATCTTCCCGAGAAAATTATTCAGGACAGGTTCTGTGACTTGAGCCCTGTACAATTGAAATTGTATGAACAGTTTTCTGGGTCACATGTGAGACAAGAGATCTCAGGTATGGTAAAACAAAATGAGTCAGCAGATACAGGAGGGCGTAGTGAATCACCTAGGGCTTCATCCCATGTTTTTCAGGTAATTTTGTTATTTATTTTTGTATTTAATTCTCTTATGCTTCAGTATGTTCCTATCATTGAATGGATGTTACTTGTTCTTGTTTCAGGCACTTCAGTACTTGCTTAAACTTTGCAGTCACCCATTGCTTGTTCTTGGAGAAAAGGTCCCTGATTCAATTGCATGCCTTTTGTCAGAGCTACTACCGGGAGGCTCTGATACAGTTTCAGAATTGCACAAACCATACCACTCTCCCAAACTAGTTGCTCTTCAGGAGATTCTTGAAGAGTGTGGAATAGGTGTTGATGCTTCTAGTTCTGAAGGTGCCATAAGTGTGGGGCAGCACAGAGTCTTGATATTTGCTCAACATAAAGTATTGTTCGTTTATGTTTGACTTATTCAGTTATTCTCTTTTAAACTACCTGTGCTTAGCTTACATTCATGGTTTATAATGTGCAATGCCTTTTCATGCAGGCATTTCTGGACTTAATAGAAAGAGACTTGTTTCTCACTCATATGAAGAGGTTGGTCTCCTGAACCTCTATTGTGCATCTGTGTTAGTTGCTGAAGTCTCCTAATCTTATGAAAGACTGTTTTGGAGTGGAAAGTTATTCTAGTGTTGAGTTCTCTCATAATATTGACCAATGTTTCAAAAGGCTCGCCTCAGGGCGCGCCTAGGCACCCTCTAAGACTGGGCTTGAGGGTTGCCGCCTCTGTTTTGAGGGAGTGGGCGTAAGGCTTCGCTGGAGCCGCCTAGGCAGCGGAAGACGAGCCTCGGGGTTTTTTTTTTTTTTTTTTGGTAACTCCCAAACCCAAATTTTGGGTAGGATTTTAACTACCTCATATCTCTTCCTTGCACTTTCGTCTCTATGCCTTTTTTCTGATTTTTATTTTTTATATAATGGATGTGTGCTATCTGTGTGCATTGTTATATGTGTACTCATTGTGATTTTCATCCTTTATTTTATACATATATAATATAATACATGTATATATGTGTGTATAATATATATTTATAATATATCTGTGTGCTCAGGGTGATTATTGATTAATAATCTTCTTCTTTTAATATAATATATGTGTATGCTCAGTGTATATATTAAAAAATTTAGGTCCTGTGAGGCTTCGTCTCACGCCTAGGCCGGGCTTTCCCTCGGACGCCTCGCCCACACCTAACGCTTTTAATACATTGATCTTGACCCACAATTCTGATAAGTAAACATGAGTTTTAACTCTTTAGTTAGAAATCTGTTTTGTTGGACCTAGAAAAATTAATATGCCAGAATTCAGTGGGTTCAGTACATGTGACAAATAAATTATTAGATATGGTGGGTATAACTGTAAAAGAATCATCCTCTAGTATAGTGAGCTTGTGCAATTGCTTTCACAATGTTTGTCCTCTTGTATTCTATTGTATAGTATTGTATTGTATAGTATAGTATTGTATTGTATTGTATTGTATTGTATAGTATAGTATAGTATAGACTATAGTATATTATAGTATAGTATAGTGATCTAATGGTCTTACATGTTTCTTGAAAGCAGTGTAACCTACTTGCGGCTGGATGGGTCAGTTGAACCTGAAAAACGTTTTGATATTGTCAAAGCTTTCAATTCGGATCCTACAATCGATGTTCTGCTACTCACAACCCATGGTTGGCTTTTTATCCTTTGCTTGCATACTAGATTCACAGTCAAGAGTGTTACTAAGTCTAAAATTGAATCACTTTCTGCAGTTGGTGGGCTGGGCTTGAACCTGACATCTGCAGACACACTTGTTTTCATGGAGCATGACTGGAACCCCATGCGGGACCATCAGGTGATTGTCTTTTGCTGTCTTTATCCTCTAAGGAGTCTAAATTTGATCTCTTGAAATTGGAATCGTAGGCCATCTGTCACATTTTATGTCTAGTGTTCAGGAAAAGATCTCTCAGATGAACTTCAATAAAGCTCCCTAATTGCTCATCATCTTCTCTTGAAATTGGATAGACACCAGCTGCCATATTTCAAGTCTAGTTTCAATAAAAGATATCTGAGATGAAATTCAATGAAGCTCCCTAATTGCTCAGCATTATTCATTGTTATTTACCTTCTTTTTTTCACTTGCAGGCAATGGACAGAGCACACAGATTAGGTCAGAAAAAAGTTGTCAATGTCCATCGCCTTATTATGCGTGGCACTCTCGAAGAGAAAGTTATGAGCTTGCAAAAGTTTAAGCTTTCAGTAGCTAATGCAGTCATTAATGCTGAAAATGCTAGTATGAAAACCATGAACACAGACCAACTGCTTGATCTATTTGCTACTGCAGAAACATCTAAAAAGGTATCGCTGACTGGTCTATCTTCTGCATGTTCATGCCGATGTTGAACCCATATGATAACCATGTTATTGTTTTTCTTGTGGTTCTTTTGGATGCTGCACACATTTACAGAAGCTAATACGAGTTTCTACCAGTTCTAATTGAATTTTTAGATGTCTGCTGCAAGTTCTTAGTTGATGTCAATGACAAAGTTTCAACTGTTTGTTTGTTTCCTAGGGAACTTCTATATTAAAGCATCCTGATGGAAAATTTGATGGAGATATGAAATTAATGGGCACTGGAAAGGGGTTGAAAGCAATTCTTGGTGGGCTGGAGGAGTTGTGGGATCAATCACAGTACACCGAAGAATACAATCTCAGTAACTTCCTGGCAAAGCTTGATGGTTGATGCGAAGCTTACGACTCTGTTCAGTATATTTCTGCATCATGTAAGGACCCAAATTTTGACATTGTAGCTAAAGCTGTACCCCTTCCTTTTCGTTGGTTCTCCCATATCGTTATAATTTCAGGACGTTGAGGGCAAGAGTTGAATGAGTGGTTCCAGGAGTGAAGCCTGTCATTACCGTGCCTTGCAAAGTCATGGAAAAGGCAAAGAACAAACAAGCATACCATTTCCATGGGATTTGCAGAGAGCAAGCATATCTTGCAAAGGCATGCTGAAGGAAAGGCATGAACAAGCATGCAGTGACAATGACCGAAGTATATGTTTTTTTTTTTTTTGTTTTTTTTTTTGGGAACAAAAGCATATATGCCTTTAAAAGGTGTAAACAAGGCATGGTTGAAGGCAACGTAAGGCACCACTTATGGCACAAAGGTGACTAGACTAAACCTGCCCATAAATGATTTCTAGGTTTAGCAATTCTCTGTAATGGTATTGGGATACACTTAATTCACCACATTGTTTAAGTTAAATATCACATTAATAGGAGGGAGGACCACGGAGGACGTTGCATTTGCAAGGTTTTATGGTCAAATTCTTAAGAGGCATAAAATAAGTATTTGGCTTCTTCCAAAAAAATAATAATAAGTATTTGCTTACAAAGACTCGAAAATAAATCCTTGCCTACAACGACATTTTACCTGACAGCAGTGCAACCTTAGCATTAGGCTTCGTGCACTTGGGCTAGGCCCACTTGAGCAATACCTCAACTCTTCCTCACATGCCCACTTGGGACTCTCTTCACCTTAATTTGCTACGGAAATTGTATGAAAATAGTGGGATTCAGCCCACGCCTACTAGTGACGTGGGAAGTGGGGCCAGGGATCTGTTGTCTCCTAACTTTTGTTCTTTAACTTGGAAAGAAAATTTTTGTTAGGTATTATTTATATTTGAATTTTAAAATTTTAAATAATTTTTTATCGCACAATGTACGATGAACGGACACGATTGCGAGATCCTTAAAAAAATAATCCCGGGAAGATCCTTTTCCCTCTTAACTTAACTCTCAATTTAATAGTGTTAACATTTTTAATATGTATTTAAAAACAAAAACTTATTCCATTACAGAAAACCAAAACAATAAACACACCAAAAACCAACACAGGAACTCCCTCCAATATTTTCCCAGCAAAAATATTAAAATAGTCACCCCAACAGCCCAACCAATCATTGCCGTCAAAAGCAATTCTCACCGTCACTGCAGCTTCATTTCCTTTCTTTTTCTATCCCTGACCAGCGTGATTGAATCAAGCCTTACCATTGGGTGGGCAAACGGGTCCTGGACCCGCGGGTTGGGACGGGTCCAAAAAATTTTAAGCCAAAATCGAGCGGGGCGGGGTGAGTTCAAAAGTATGAGAAAACGGACCCCCGACTCGAACTGTGTGATGGAAGAACTCTGCAAATCTCGAGTCATACTTCACCCATCAAATCTCTATCTCTCTTGTCGATCACAAACACAAACCCACCTTTCCTCTCCTAAATCCCAAACCCTCAAAATCCACCTACAAAAAATTAATAAAGATTTCCAACCAAATCTCTCCATCTCCTTGTCGGTCACAACCCCTTCCTTCATCTCCCAAATCCCAAACCCCACAAATCCACCTAAATTTTTTAATAAAGGTTGAAGCTTTCACTCTCACAGGTACTGAGAAGGAAAGGCAGTGAAAACCCACATGGATTCAGATCAGGGAAGCTCTTGGTGGGATTTAATGGGAGACCTCAGAGGATAAGCTTATGAGTACTTCAGCAACTACGGCGACATTTTGCAGACGACGGCCATGAGGGATAAGGTCTCCAACCGCCCCAGAGGTTTTGGGCTGGTAGTTTTGGTAAATCCTGTTGTTCTCGACAATGTTCTTCAATATAGAACACCATTGATGGTAGAACGGTGAGATTCAAATTCTTATTTTTTATATTTTTCGATGGTAGAACGGTTTGTGGTTTCGGAACAAGGAGAAGATGGTTGGAGACTTGAAAAAACAACTCGAGTCTCTATTGAAGTCGGGCACAGTAGAAGAAGAGTTTGTTGCATAGAAGGACGAGTTCTCCGCAAAAGGACCCATTTGAACCCGTAGGAACCGACACGTTTCATACGGATCGGGTTAGGTCCAGTTCCACCTCTAAATTTCTTATTACCCAATCCAACCGGCCCCGTGTTATTTTCAAGCGGGTCGAGTCCAATTCCAGCAATTTTGTGCCCGGCCCAGCATGTGCCCACCCCTAGTTTATATCGATCGACCAGATTTCTTCCTTCCTCAAACCTAGGGCCGGCCCTGAGAATTTGGGGGGCTTAGGCGAGCCTTCGAAATGAGGTCCTAGAGTTCTCTGACTCCAGACCCTTTGTACATTGACATGTGTAAAAAAAAATTCACTAAATACATGAAAAGTCTATTTCTACATCAAATATCATTAAAAATTACGGTAATTTACACAGTACCCCCTCAAGTTTAGGGTCTATTACAATCACATACATCTTCAAAACATTTCACTTTCATATCTCAACTACTATTTTATTTCAATATAGTACCTCCGTTACATTTTTCATCCATTGATTTGTTAACAGCTGACGTGACTGCTACATTTGTGCCACGTGGCTGCCAAATGTGTGCCACGTGGCAATTTATTTTTTTATTCATTTAAAATATTATAATAATTTATCCTTTAAAAATAAAAAATAAAAAGCCTAAAACCCATCCCTACTCGCAGCCCTCACCCCTATCCCAACCTGCCCAACTCCATCTCCCATACAATCCCCCACCCCTCACCTCCCCGAAACCCCAATTCTGTTAGAAAAAAAAGGAAAAAAACAAAAACCCAGAAATCTCCGACCCACTTCTCCCTATTCTCCACTCTCTTCACCTCACATTCCTTCTCTCTTCCCAAATCAATGCTGCCATTTCCCCATCACCACCGCAGAGCTTTCTCTTCGATCCATCTGCTCCTGATGGAGGTCCTTCGTCATCACCTAATCTCGTTGTCCACCAAGCAGATTTCTCATCGTCGCCCTACTACTCCTGCTCTTGCTCGAGGTTGTCTTCAGCGACGAAGATGATGCGGGGGAGGATGACGTCCTTGGAGTTTGAATTCGCATTGGGGTGGGGTGGGATGGGATGGGGGTTGCGAGGAGGAGGGTTGCGACAGTGATGGGGAAGGGATGCGGTTGTGATGGAAGGAGAGGGAGGTGAGTCGAGGGGAGGGGGAAGGTTTCTGGGTTTGTTTATAGGGGTGGGTTTCAATTTGCGGTTTTTTTTAAGGGTAAATTATTATAATATTTTAAATAAATATAAAATAAAAAAAATTGCCACGTGGCATACATATGGCAGCCACATGGCACAATTGTGGCAGCCACGTTAGTTTTTAACGGATCAATGGATGGAAAATGTAACGGAGGTATTATATTGAAATAAAATAGTAGCTGAGGTATGAAAGTGAAATGTTTTGAAGATGTTGTATGCGATTGTAATAGACTCCAAACCTGAGGGGGTACTGTGTAATTTACCCTAAAAATTAATATCAAAAGAAGAAAGATATACAAACATTAGTCAAATGTTAGTATATTACCCGTCTTGCATTTTTAGATGTAAATGCACTTATTAAGTTTACATAATCTAATTTTTAACTAATTCAAACCGAATGAGAAGTCCCTACCCGGTAAGCCAGATTTCAATCATTTTTCTATTGTTACAATGTTACTTATTACATTCAATAAATGAATGAATGGTTGGATTACAGAGACAACATCTTACAACTAGGGAAAATACTAAAGTGAAGATGATAGTGACTTTCGTATATGCGCTTAGGCAGATGAAGTGGAATTGAATAATTTATTATATATTATATAAACTAATTAATTTGAACATCTAATAATGTCATTTTTCAAAAAGATGGGAGTTTTAGCCTTTTAGGTACATAATAAAGATATATATGGTATGATCTTAAATTAGGGTAATAAAACCCCATAAAAATAAACATAGAGGTGATATTTAAGAGAGAAGCAAAAAAGTAAAAATAAAATGGTGGGGACTATTTAAAGGGCAGAAAACATGCAGACATAAATAAAAAAGATGGTGGGATCATCTTAAGTAAAATTGTGCAATTAAAATGATATTGGGAATAGGGTTGTCTTCTTCCTCACGTGAGGAGAACCCTGCAACAAAAGATTTCTAAATTCTGACTTTTATATATAAGCCCGCATAGCTCTCACCCATCCTCGTCTAGACCCGCCTAGCTCCGCCTAAAAATTGGGGGCCCTTCCGAAGTGGGGGCCCTAGACGGGCGCCTACTCCTGCTGAAAGCTGGTTTTCGGGCAAAGATAGCTAGCCTTTTGCATGAGTTTAAAGATTGTTTTGCTTGGCACTATACATAAATGCCAGATTTAGATTCCACCTTAGTAGAACACAGAATGCCTATTAAGAATGGATATAAACTTATAAAGCAAGCTCCTAGAAGAATGTCAAATGAGATAGAAGAAAAAATCAAAGAAGAGATCGAGAGGCTGGTAAAGGCTGGATTTATTAAGCCTGCCAAATATGTCGAGTGGTTGGCCAACATTGTACCTGTATTAAAAGTTGTAACTAATGCAATTCGATGTTGTGTTGACTATAGAAACATTAATGAAGCCATGCCTAAAGATGAGTATCCTATGTCCATGGCTGACCTATCCATTAATGTGGTTGCAAAACACAAAGTTTTATCTTTCATGGATGGGAATGTTGGTTATAATCAAATAAAAATGGCTAAAGAAGATATTCATAAAACAGCCTTTAGGTGCCCAAGACATATAGGAACATATGAATATGTAGTCATGTCATTCGGGCTCAAAAATGCTTGTGCAACATATCAAAGAGCAATGAATGTCATTTTTCTTGACTTAATCGACCATAACATGGATGTGTACATTGATGACATTGTGGTGAAATCTAAAACTGAAGAGCAACATTTAAAAGATCTCAGACAAATCTTAACAAGAATGAGGACCCATAAGTTGAAAATGAATCTTAAGAAATGTGCTTTTGGGGTATGATTAGTGATCGGACCATATTGATATACATTTTTATATCAAATTCACTCGTCTTTTCTTAGTTAGTTCGTTATATTTTGAGCTATTTACGTTATTTTTATGTTTTAGAAGTTTTTCAAGAAAAGAAAATAAAAATAGAATAAATGAAGTGTTAAGTATTAATTTCATCTAAACTATCTTGTCTGTTGAATTATACTTATCATTTAGAAAATAATATTTATATATTTATATTTATTTATATATATTTTTATATTAATATATTAATATATTTATATTAATATAATATAATATGTTGTGTGTGTATGGCAGCAAGTCAAAGGAATAAAAGGAAAATGATGAAAGCAGAATGTGAAGGGGGACGGACAGAATAAGAAAATGGAGCATTATTACGGTGGGCGGTGCAAAAGAGAAAATATAAAAAAAAAGAGAAGATACCACCGAGAAAAGCAGAAAGAAAAGAATATAAGGAGCAGGGAAGTCTCGGAGCTTGGGGGGAGAACCAGGGGCGCTGAAATATTAAAGGGGAGGAGCTAGGAAGCTCCTCGGGAGGAAAGGAAACAGAAAATATAAATAAAATAAAAAAAGAAGTTAGAGAGAAGGCAGCTAAGCTGCCTTGGTGAAAACCAGGGAAGAGGCAAGAGCCTTCTGGCAGAGAGAGGAGGAGTAACATCAAAGCTGCTTGGCAGCTTGCTAAAGCCAGGGAGTTCAGAGGACAGAGAGAGGAGGGAGCTCCTGAGGGAGCTCCTCGAAGCTGCCAGCTGGAATCAGGAGGCTGTTTTGAAAAGGCTCGGAGAAGGCAGGTCCTTTTGCTGGGTAGCACGGGAGAACTCGGGACCGAGAAGAAGATTGCGAGGAGGGAGAAAAGGCAGGGCAACTCACGGGATCAAGGCAGCGTTGAAACTCGGAGGGCAGCTTTGGTGAGGCCTCAGGGAAGTCAGCGTTGGAATCAGCTTGCTGGCAGCAAGCAACACATGCTACACGGTGAAGCATAAAACAGAAGCACAAATCCTAACTCACTCCATTTCGGTTTAATTTCTCCAAACTTATGTTTTTAATTTATGTTTTAAGTTATAAATAATGTGTAGTTAAATTTATATTGGCTAGAGGTTAATTCGAAACCATGATTATATTTGTAATTTTAATTTGATTTACTCCAGTTATGAATTTATGAATGTTGGATGTGGTTTACTTTTCTGTTTTGATTAAGAACTTGTTTATGTATGTGGGTTAAGGGTCAACACTTAATTTGCATATTTAGACTTGATGCTAGAATATAAGGGAATTTCACCTAATCGTTATGAACTTATATTCATGAGTAGTAAAAATCGCTAGTTACGATTGTGTTTAGTAAACCCTAGGTTGGATTAACATGCGTATTCCATAGTTATGAATGCCTAGTCGATGTTTATGATTTCCATTAAACTTAATGATCTTTGATATGTCTCTCTATCATGCGTATTCCATAGTTAGGGAACTTGATAAGAATAATTTGGTTGTGATGCGTATCCCGTCCAATTCAATGAATTTAGGGAAATCTGAAGGTTAATTTAAGCGGACCTAATTAACTTGGAACATTGTCATTCATTCGTTTGTTGAATTCATAACTGGGAATCAAATTGTGTGCATTTGTGTCATGTGTGGAGAAAAAAAACCCTCTAGCCAATATGTCGCCTATCCGTTCACTTTTAAATTTATGTTTTGTCAATTTGTAATTTATTTAAGTTTAATTTACTTCGTCAAAACCAAATCAAACCCCCCATTATTATAATATTATTATTTAGTTAATTTTTATTATTTTTAATCTTTTAATTTAATTTCCGTCCATTTTAATTCTTAGTGTTTATTTAATTTGTTTTCTTTGTTTTGAGTCATTTTAGTGTGTTTTGAGTCTTGTTTAATATTTTTAAATTAATTTTAGAGTGATTAGCAATCCCTCCTAATCCCCGGCCTAGAACGATACCCTACTTACATCTATACTACATCTGTAAAAAAGAGGGTTAAATTTGTGCGGTTTTAAAATCCCGTCAAATTTTTGGCGCCGTTGCCGGGGATTAGTAACTTTGCTAATCCCTTTATTTTTGTTTGTGTTTATTTTTATGTTTGTGTTTTTATCTTTTACTTTTGATATTTGATTTATTTTTCTTTCTTTGATTTTAGGTACTAATGGAGCAAGATATGGCAACCATTCAAGCTCAATTGGCGCAGCTCACTGCTCAATTGACTCATAATGCCGAACGGACCACAATGCCAAGTGTCCCTACACTTGATGTGCCCTATGGGCAAGGATATCAGACTCATCAGTATCCTCAATTTTCTGCATATGAAGATGATTGGGGATATCAAGGCCACAACCAATCAAGGGGCAACATGTTTTCCAACGCTTGCAATTCGAATTGGAGAGATCATTCAGATTATATGTGGGGAGAACCTCAACAAGTTCAACAAAGTGGATATTGGCAGCAAGACGAGTTCTATTCCAGACCTATGCAGCCACCACAGCATCCCCCACAACAATTCCAATCGAATCAAAGTATGCCCGTGGATTATAATCAAATTCTTAATGAATTAAACTCTTTGGTGCAGGGGTCACAAAATCAAGCTGAAGAGACTTACCAAGGAGAATATTGGCAGCCGTATGATGAGTTCTATACATCACCACCACAGCCTCCGCAACAATTTGCCCAATTCGATTCAAGTACATCTCTGGATAATGGTACATTTAATAAGTTACTCTCCTCTTTGAATCAGGGAGTGAAAAATCGAATCCAGGAGATGCAAGACCGGACCAACAAGGTGGATGAATTGGAGAGGCAAGTTGGGCAGATTATGGAGATCATGGCACAGATTCAAGATCAAAGTGAACTCTCCAACTCACCTATTGAAAATTCAAAGGGAGAAGTGGAAATCGATGAAGCCATAAGTGATGTGGAGGATGAAGCTATCCTAGAACCATCCAAACACAGCCCAAACTTGGACGAATTGCCGCTGCAAGCAGAAGATGAGGAGGACGACTTGGGCAGTTTAGACGAATTCTTGTCTCAAACCCCTCAAGTCCCTATGTCGTCCAACTATGGTGAGGTTGTTCCAAGTTCAATTCATTCTAACAGTCTTCCACCGAATGTTCTTTTTCCTTGCAGAATTTTGATTCCAAATATCGAAGAAAGTGAAAAAGACATTATGGAAACTCTTCTAGAGGTCCAAGGTGATATCTCGATTCTTGGTGCACCAAAACAATTTCCCGAACCTTGCACACCAAGAAAAGAGATTCAAGATATCGAAGTGGCTGGAGAATGCGTTGCATTTCAAGAATACATCAAAGAGGCTGTGCAGACAACAAAGGCCCAAGCAATTGAGTTTGATGACACGGAACAGGCCACAACCATCATAGTCAATCTGGCCAAGTTCAAAATCCCGAAAATATCCAAAAATATGGTTTTTGTTATTGAGTTTGTGTCGGAGAGATACAGTAAGCCATCTTCTCCAATTTTAATTTTATTTTCTACTAACATGCTAATTTTAATGATTCAGGCACCCACCCGAGAATTCAGACCATTGCCGAATCATTTCAAGTATCACCTCCCATTAAAAGATAAATTTCATGCTTTGGAGCCGAGGGGAGGATAATGGAAAGATTTGTCCGGCTAAAGACGTTAAAGCAAGCGCTTCTTGGGAGGCAACCCAAGCAATCAGATTTGCATTTCTAATCCTCTTCTTTTCCTTTACTTTGCATTTTTTGTTTTGTTTTGTTAGTTGTTTTATTTGGTTAATTTTTGTTTAGTTTGTGTTTAAATAAATTAAGGGCCTTGTTTATTTTAAGTGCGGGTAAATAAAGCCTTTTTACATTAATTTACATATTTTAATTTGCTTAAAATATCCTAAAAACAAAATTAATAATAATACTAATAATATTAGTAATATATATATATATATATATATATATTTATTTATTTAAATAAACATTAAAAGCATAAATAAATTTACAATAATACAAAAACTGATAGAATTCATTGGTCATTGGTTAGGTGGCGCCCCAGAGGTCGACGGAGCTCCGGGAAGACGAAGAGCCAAAGTTGGAATCTCCGGAGCCGGAACGCTTGGTGCAACTCCCGAGGACGAAGGCAACATAAACCGCGGGAGTAGCGCCATGAACCTTTCATGATCGCTCTGAATCCGACCGTCCGACTCCTGCAGCTGGTCCAGCTTCCTCTTCATGCTGGTCGAGTAACTAGTTGCAAGCATGTGCAACTCCTTGTTCTCGTGCCTGAGTCCTCTGACTTCTTGCCGAAGACTGGCCACCTCTGCCATCAGCGACTCCACTTGACGAGACCAGGCAAGCAGGCGCTGGCCCATGTTCGAAACTGAGCCTGCACTTTGGACGCTGAGGGCCAGAGATTCCTGAACGGCCAGCTCGTCCGACCGCCTAGATAGCATCCTATTGTCCCTTGGAGTGAGCAGATTTCTGGCAATCACCGTAGCGGTGATTTCATTCCTCATCATTGTGTCCCCGACTGTAAGTGGACCATTGGGGGATATGAAGGATGGATTCCAAATATTGTTCGGAGAAGACGAGTCATCGTCTTCCCCGACATTCAAGTTTAGGCGACGGTCGGAAGGGCAAGACATTTTTAGAGGGGGGTTGAGGAAGAAAAGAGTTCGGAAAGATTAAGATTGCTGAAGCGGAAGAAGAGAGCGGAAAGATTAAGAGTGCAGAAGTGCAAAAAGAGTTTGGAAGGATTATGAGTGTTTACAGAAGAGAGTATTTTCAGAAGGAAGTGTTTGAGGGAGTTCAAGTGTGAGGTGGAGCAGAATTAGCGCCTCTATAAAAAGAAGCAAATCAAAGAGGCGCCCGCTCCTCAGAGGTGAAGACGCGTCCTCACGCAAATCGGAAAAGCTGGACGCTCCTTTCTCAAATGCCGGAGTCCTGTCTCAAAAGAGCCGTTTCCTTTCTCAAAAGCTGGGCTTGACTCAGCAATCACGTGGCCTCAGCTTTTCCAATTTTGTCGTGACTCATGACGTGCAGCGTGGAGCGTTGCGAAAACCACGAGCCGCACCCGGTTTTGAACCCCGGTTTTCAAAAGATCATCATTCCAATTTGTCGTCACTCGTCGCATGCGCAGTCAGCTTCGCGGAAATTACGGAAGCTTTGTCAGAAAGCGCGTAACGGGCACTGTTCATCCATCCACCGGCTGCCGACAAATAGTAAGGGAACAGTTCCGGTTGTGAAGGAAAATTTCTATAAAGTCGACCTTCGCCTTCCACATCAAAGGCACACCTTCACACCCTCTCACCTCTCAACCTCTCAACCTCTCTTTATCTCCGATAATGTCTTCCCAAAGAAAGCTTTCGAGTCACTCAGTGTTCTTCATCCCTTGGATCACCCCAGAAAACAAATCATCCAGAGCAAAAGTATTTCATATCAAAAAGGTTAAAAGCAAAAGTATCTCAAATCACGCTTTCTCCTCACTTTCATCTGAAGAACATGGAGAAAGTGAGATCCTGATTGCTTACCTAGTCTTGCTCTCGAGTACTCATCTCAGACCCCTCCCAACACACTTCAAAAATAAACCTGTGTTGAGGTACTTCTTCAAAAACAAAAGTACCTCACAGACGAAGCAGGAGGAGTCTGAGTTACTTCGAAGAGCAGATGAGTCTGGGTTGATCCAAGAGTTCAAGAAGATGCCACACCTGCGTGGAGACCGGACTACTTGAATCATGTGGAGACAACGTGCTGATTCATCCTCAACTAAGCTGAGGATCACTTGCAAGAAAGAGGCCCATCCAGTTCAAGATGAAAGCTGTGGAAAATCAACAGTCATGACCAATGACTACCTATTAGTTCTTTTCATTGTCTTTTATTTTCATTTTCTATTTTTCGTTTGCATTTTTCTATATTTTCTTGCGTGCTTAACTGATTTATTTCTTTTCTTTGCAGGAACGTTTGGTTATTTCCTCCCTTGAAGTTGATTGCAAAATTTACGCTTGGGGGTCATCGCTTGGTTTTCTGCAAATTAGAGAAGTTTTCAGCCCCTTTTCTTTATTTTGTTTCGTTTTATTTATTCATTTTATTTTTATTTGCATATTTTTGTTTTATGACATTGGGGACAATGTCTAGTTTAAGTGTGGGGGTATCAAGAAAAAAATGACCAAATTGAAATTTTTTGTACCTTCGACTTTGAACTGGTTTCATTTGTTTCCGTGTTATTGCTTTTTGTTTTCTTAGTGTTTTATGCTGTTTTGGTGTGTTTTATTGTGTTTTGAGGAAATCTTACGAAAATGACATAAAAATTTGAAAAATATTTTGAAAAACCCAAAAAGAATTTTTTTAGTTGTTTTTGTGTGTTTGTGTCTTAGGTACCTTCCAACACAATGATGAGGATTTGGTTTTCAATTGCATGACTGTTAAAGAAAATTATAAACATGGATGGAAGTTTGATATGCTCTTGGTTTATGCTTAGTTGTAGTTGTTGTTTATGAATTTAAATTTGATCACAAAAGGATAAAATTAGTTTTTGTAACATGCTTGAAGGAAGGAACTCAAACTAATGCTACATCCCTGTGAGACTTGAGCTTATACCTTGTTTGGAGAGTTATTAATCTTGATGTTTTTGTTTTCTAAAGTCGTTGCATGATCTCATTATTCTTTGCTTGGTTGCTACTTAGAAGGCGTTTTATCATCTTAGTTCCAGATACTAGAACTCATATCCGTTTCATTCAAAGCATGACATTGAATTGCATAACACATATCAAGATGAAGTTGTTTAGTAAACCACCTTAACCAAAAAGCCTTACCCTCCATCTTTCTTATGTTTTGTAGGCTTAACCCATCTCGAGCCTTGTTTAGCCTATTTTTGTTGATAACCTCATTAAACCGCACCAAACCTACTGTAGGACTGTATGCACCCTTGTTCTTAAAGAATAGTGAGCATGACTTAAAAAGAATTCATTTTATTCTACACTATGCAGAAAAACAAGTGTGGGGGCAGGATTGGTTGTTTCGAGCTCAATTGTACGTTTTGTTCTTAAAAAAAACAAAAAAAACAAAACAAAAAAAAAAAAAGAAGAAGAGAAAAACGTGTGAAAAGAAAAGAAAGAAGAAAAAGAGTTTGAAATTTGGCCATGAAATGTGTGAATCCTCCCCTCGGGTTTAGAGTTGAATTTTCATTCAAAAGTGAATTCTATGCGTTAACCTTATTACTTTGCTTACTATTTCTTTAAGAACATTTGTTTTTCCATAGCCTTCCTTTGTGAAGCCTATATCCTTAGCCCGTTACAACCCTTTGACTTCTATCTTGGTTGTTGTGTGTTCAATATGTGGAGTTTGGGATTGGTATGAGCATATAGTGTCCCTGGTTCTCGCATCTAAGTAGTAGCATTCCGTTCATGAGATCATATTCATATGCACATTAATAACTCCAGAAAATGCTTTCTTTGCTATAACATATGTGAGTGATCGTTTCCTTGCTTACATCATTCTTCTCACATATACCTAGTGTAGGGAGTGTAGTTAGAAAATCTGAGCGAAAAATTGAGTGCATATCTAGTAAGGAATAGAGTAAATTCTCTAAGGCATGTTACTACATTCAAAATGTTGTTTTAATTGATTAAATGCGAACTAATAAATGGTGACTGTGATTAAGTATGTGCTTAAGGGTATGGATTGCCAAAATCTGTGTAAGTGATTTTTTTTTAATTTGTCATGTCCATTGGAAATCCCTGAGATAAATATTGGAAGGTTTAGATTGAGTTTTGTTTTTGTTTTTTTGTTTTGCTCGAGGACTAGCAAAAGCTAAGTGTGGGGGTATTTGATCGGACCATATTGATATACATTTTTATATCAAATTCACTCGTTTTTTCTTAGTTAGTTCGTTATATTTTGAGCTATTTACGTTATTTTTATGTTTTAGAAGTTTTTCAAGAAAAGAAAATAAAAATAGAATAAATGAAGTGTTAAGTATTAATTTCATCTAAACTATCTTGTCTGTTGAATTATACTTATCATTTAGAAAATAATATTTATATATTTATATTTATTTATATATATTTTTATATTAATATATTAATATATTTATATTAATATAATATAATATGTTGTGTGTGTATGGCAGCAAGTCAAAGGAATAAAAGGAAAATGATGAAAGCAGAATGTGAAGGGGGACGGACAGAATAAGAAAATGGAGCATTATTACGGTGGGCGGTGCAAAAGAGAAAATATAAAAAAAAAGAGAAGATACCACCGAGAAAAGCAGAAAGAAAAGAATATAAGGAGCAGGGAAGTCTCGGAGCTTGGGGGGAGAACCAGGGGCGCTGAAATATTAAAGGGGAGGAGCTAGGAAGCTCCTCGGGAGGAAAGGAAACAGAAAATATAAATAAAATAAAAAAAGAAGTTAGAGAGAAGGCAGCTAAGCTGCCTTGGTGAAAACCAGGGAAGAGGCAAGAGCCTTCTGGCAGAGAGAGGAGGAGTAACATCAAAGCTGCTTGGCAGCTTGCTAAAGCCAGGGAGTTCAGAGGACAGAGAGAGGAGGGAGCTCCTGAGGGAGCTCCTCGAAGCTGCCAGCTGGAATCAGGAGGCTGTTTTGAAAAGGCTCGGAGAAGGCAGGTCCTTTTGCTGGGTAGCACGGGAGAACTCGGGACCGAGAAGAAGATTGCGAGGAGGGAGAAAAGGCAGGGCAACTCACGGGATCAAGGCAGCGTTGAAACTCGGAGGGCAGCTTTGGTGAGGCCTCAGGGAAGTCAGCGTTGGAATCAGCTTGCTGGCAGCAAGCAACACATGCTACACGGTGAAGCATAAAACAGAAGCACAAATCCTAACTCACTCCATTTCGGTTTAATTTCTCCAAACTTATGTTTTTAATTTATGTTTTAAGTTATAAATAATGTGTAGTTAAATTTATATTGGCTAGAGGTTAATTCGAAACCATGATTATATTTGTAATTTTAATTTGATTTACTCCAGTTATGAATTTATGAATGTTGGATGTGGTTTACTTTTCTGTTTTGATTAAGAACTTGTTTATGTATGTGGGTTAAGGGTCAACACTTAATTTGCATATTTAGACTTGATGCTAGAATATAAGGGAATTTCACCTAATCGTTATGAACTTATATTCATGAGTAGTAAAAATCGCTAGTTACGATTGTGTTTAGTAAACCCTAGGTTGGATTAACATGCGTATTCCATAGTTATGAATGCCTAGTCGATGTTTATGATTTCCATTAAACTTAATGATCTTTGATATGTCTCTCTATCATGCGTATTCCATAGTTAGGGAACTTGATAAGAATAATTTGGTTGTGATGCGTATCCCGTCCAATTCAATGAATTTAGGGAAATCTGAAGGTTAATTTAAGCGGACCTAATTAACTTGGAACATTGTCATTCATTCGTTTGTTGAATTCATAACTGGGAATCAAATTGTGTGCATTTGTGTCATGTGTGGAGAAAAAAAACCCTCTAGCCAATATGTCGCCTATCCGTTCACTTTTAAATTTATGTTTTGTCAATTTGTAATTTATTTAAGTTTAATTTACTTCGTCAAAACCAAATCAAACCCCCCATTATTATAATATTATTATTTAGTTAATTTTTATTATTTTTAATCTTTTAATTTAATTTCCGTCCATTTTAATTCTTAGTGTTTATTTAATTTGTTTTCTTTGTTTTGAGTCATTTTAGTGTGTTTTGAGTCTTGTTTAATATTTTTAAATTAATTTTAGAGTGATTAGCAATCCCTCCTAATCCCCGGCCTAGAACGATACCCTACTTACATCTATACTACATCTGTAAAAAAGAGGGTTAAATTTGTGCGGTTTTAAAATCCCGTCAATTAGGCAACTTTTTGGGATTCCTTGTTACTCAAAGAGGGGTGGAGGTAGACAAAAACAAAGCTCGGGCAATAATGGAGTCATCATCCCCTACCAATAAAGTGCAATTGTAGAAGCTACTGAGGAAGATCAACTTCTTAAGGAGATTCATTACTAACTTAGCGGGTAAGATTCAGTTGTTGACTCCTTTACTCAAACTGACAAACCAAGAAGAATTCAAGTGGAGCCCACCACACCAAGAGGCTTTTGACAAAGTAAAGGCTTACTTAGCCTCTCCATGAGTGCTCATGCCACCTTAGAGAGGGAAACCTTTAAAGCTTTATATTTCTGCCACTGAAAAAGTCAATAGGAAGTCTACTAGCTCTGAACAATGAAGGGGGGAAAGAGCAAGCAATATACTACCTTAGTAGGATCCTTACTGAGGTAGAAACAAGATATACCCCATTGGAGAAACTACATTTAACCTTGTACTTCATTGCCTGCAAGCTAAGGCATTGCATGTTGCCTTACCACATCCATATCATTGCCCAAACTAATGTAATCAAGTACATGTTGTCAAAGCCAATACTAGCTGGAAGAATTAGGAAATGGATTCTAGCACTATCAAAATTCAGTTTTCAATATGTGCCTCAAAGAGCAATAAAGAGGCAAGCCATTGCAGACTTCTTAACTGAACACCAAGAATCACAAGATGAACTTGTCAACGTTCCAAGAACTTTAGAGGTGGCCAGCATTTGGATCCCGCCAAGTAGTACTCTATTGGACAAGGAGGAATGGATTCAACAAGAGGTAAAGAGAATAACCAGCCTTACTCCTTGGAGATTGTATTTTGATGGATCTTGTTCTCAACATGTTTCAGAGGTAGGGATTGTTATTATTGATCCCAAGGGTGTTCAACACTGTTATTCATTCCTTCTAGATTATCAGGATACTACCAACAATCGGGCAGGGTATGAGGCATTAATAATTGGCTTGAAAATATTGACAGAGTAGGGGACAATTGAAGTTGAGGTATTTTGTGACTCTAAGTTGGTGATCAATAAGTTAAATGGAGATTATAAGTGCAGACACATTGCCATGGCAGGATATTACTTAGTAGCAACATAGCTACTAAGTTATTGGGGTACTGAAATATCAGTTAATCATATCCTTAGATAATCAAATTTAATTGTCAATGTGATGGCACAGTTAGCTTCTGGAACACAGATCCAAGAAATGAAGTTTGAGGTGGATGTGGAAATACAAAAGAGGAATTTTTCTTTTATCTTTGAAAGGGGGTTCAGCCTAGATGTAATGACCAAAGAACCTAAGATAGAATACTGGAGAACACCTATCACCCAGTACTTGAAAGATCATTTTTCCCCCACAAGTAAAAGGAGTAGATAGCAAGCATTTAAGTATGTCATGTGGGATGGATCTCTGTCAAGAAAAACTCTAGATGGACGTTTATTAAAGTGTTTAGGCCAAGAAGAATCAATGAGAGTGATGGCTGAGGTACATGAAGGAATCTGTATAGCACATCAAGCTGGAACTAAGATGAGGTGGTTGCTAAAAAGATATAGCTATTTTTGGCCTGAGATGGAGAAGGATTGTAAGGCTTACATTCAAGGTTATAAAGAATGCCAAAGATATGGACCTCTCCAAAATGTGCCCTCAATACCTTTGAATCCTATGGTAAAGCCTTGGCTTTTTAGAGGATAGGCAATGGACTTCATCAGGCAAATTTATCTAGCTTCTAGCAAGGGGCACTTCTTCATAATTGTGGCAACAGACTATTTTACCAAGTGGGTAGAAGTTTCTGCTGTGAAGACTATCACTTCAGCTGTTGTGAAAATATTCATTGAAACCAAGATCTTACATAGATATGGGGTGCCCAAGACAATTGTTATAGACTAAGGGCCATCTTTTATTTCAAAAGAATTAAAGGAGTTTTCAGAAAAGTTCAAGATAAAGATGATCCAGTCTAGTCCTTACTACCCCCAATTAAATGGTCAAGCTGAAGCTAGCAATAAGATCTTGGTAAATATTGTTAAGAGAATGATAGTAGGCAGTCCAGGGAAATGGCATTAGAAGTTGGGAGACACTCTTTGGGCCTATAGAACCTCCGAGAAGGTAGTAATTGGAACTACTCATTGTGCCTTAACCTTCGGGCAAGATGTTGTTCTCCTTATGGAAATTAATGTAAGTTATGTTAGACTTCAAAATCAATTTGGCCTACACAGTGAAGAATACATTCAAGCTATGTGTCAAAGAGTTGAAGACTTGGATGTAAACTGAAGGCTCCAACCTACACCCACCCGAAAGCATATGTGTCCACTAGCTACGCACAAAACAATTGAACATAATCTTTCCAAACATATGTACATATATCTCAAAATCATCTTCATAGTATAAAGTCATCCATCATCTATACTATAAAGAAGTGTGTGAAAACATGTTCTAAATAGTATATCGTTATCCATCAGATACCCTGCAAGAACATGGTCTTGATAGAAAATATGGTAATCCAAAATAAGCTCACTATAGCATGATAATCTATTTCTCATAAAACATTCATAAATGTATTCAATAAATCATGTTTTTCATGTATGCATTTCTATTAATAAAACATGCATTTTAGAAGGAGTTCACTCACAAATACTCTGCCGTTGAAGAGCCACACAAGCCAACGAAAACAGAATCGCCGATAACAGTTGCCCCTAAGCACATAAAGGGTACAGTTAATAAAACTATATTATAACAATTGAATTTGCAAAAATAGACGTCAAAAGCGGGTCCAGGACGTCGAATTACCCTAAAGAAGATTCCAGTTAAATTTTTGAAAAGTCAACAAGGGAAATATTTCAGAGAATATTCTCCGACTGACGAAATATTCCATCTGGGTTAAGGGTTTGGGTTGGGCCCCCTAAGGTTAGCTGGCTTGGGCTTAGGGAGGTTTAGGCTTAGGGTTTAGAGTCACGGGCCTAAGGCCCTCACAACAATGGCCTTTAATTTGACAAAATAAATTAAAACAAAAATAAGAAAAGGCTTGGGCTTAACAGGCTTAAGGCCCGAGTTCCCCTCGGCCCTAAGGCTGGCTTCACATGGTCTCTGGTACACAAGCCTAGGCTGAAAGCCCCTAATGAAAGGGTTTTTGGGTTTAGCTAACCAAATAAAAAGAAAAACAAAAGAAATTTAAAAAAAAGGTTCGGGCTACCTAGGATTTTGGGCTTGGCAGGAACGGCCCGAAGGGCCTGGGTTTGGTGGGTCACCGAACCCAATGGGAGAGAAAGCTAGAAACTTACCTAACTTTAATTGTTCATAACTTTGTCAGTACTCAAAAAAATCGAGTTAATTAAAAAGAAAAGTTGTAGTACTCAACGAGATGAAGAGATTGATACCTTGCACGCCGACCATCTCACCATGGTTTGGCCGAAAATTACCTCAAAATGGTGGTCTGCATTGGAGCTCGTGTATTGGGCTTCATGGTTCAACTTCCAAGATGCCAAGACTATGGTTGTGTTTGTAGTGACGAGATAAAGATGATGGTGATGTCAAAATTGTGATTTGATGATGATTTTAGGATATGGGTTATGGGTGTGGCACGGTGAAGGAGAAGGATAGAGAGAGAGAGGGAGATAAAAGTGAGGGAGAGAGATGAGTCCACGGGGGAGGGGAAAACTAGGGACACAAATTAGGGAGCGGGCCCTTTAGGCTCACCAATTAAGAACGAAAAACCATTTTAAAAGAAAAAGATCCCAAACAATTTTTAAAAAAATGGGGGTGAGGTTTTACATATGTTTTGGGAAGTGAAGTCCTACTTGGGAAGGACCTTTCAGCATCAATAGGATGTTAGACCGATGAGGCCACTATTTGGCAGATTTAGAAGGAAATTTTCAAAAACATCTAGTATGCTAAGTTTTTGAAGAAATATCACCCAACTTTGTGGGATGTTAGGGATTGTTATATTGAGGAAGCCTAAGTTTTTTGAGAAAAGTTAAAGTTAGTTTATAATATTGAGGAAGCCTAAGCTTTTTGAGAAAAGTTAAAGTTAGTTTATACATTTACTACAGTTAAGCTTCAAAGAACAATGAGACAAATACAAGTAAATAAGGAAGTCATTTGATTTCATCAAAAGAAGGAAGTTACAGAAACTTTAGCTTAACAGTTTTACATCTTTTGCCAAGGCAATTATTCTAGAGTAATATGTTTGCATAATAGTGAAAATTTTGCCAAGTTCTTCGAAGTACATATTACTGTTGGCTAGTTGGGCTTCTGCATCCTCTACTTCCAAATTTACTTTCTTCACTTCTTTAATTTTTTGGTAGAGCTTGTTAGAAAGAGTCATTTGCTGGGCCTTCAACGCAAACAATTGCTTTTCTAATTTCTGGATCTCGGAGGCCACCACCATAATTATGTCTTCCATGGCCGAGCCTTCCTCCACTAGCTGCTGCAAAGAGGCTAAAGTCTAAGTGTGCTTCTCTTAGTAACACTTGACTCTGTTTGATTGCGTCTCAGCCCTCTAGTGTTGATCTCTTAGAGCCCGCAAGTTCTCAAAGAATGAGATAAAGGCATTGAGCTGAACCTTGGACATTTTGAGCTTTGATATAGCTCAGCCACAACTTTCTCTGCATCTTGGAGAGTCTTAAGGCTGAATAAGGCAGTAAAATCCCTCTGCATCTATTCCTGAAGACTCGGCTTGAATTTTGAAGACTTTGGGGCTCAAAATGGCGCCTAGGAGACCTCTGTTTTGGTCCTGATTTACCCGAACTCACGAACAAGTTCAAGAAATGAAGTAGTAGCTGGAATAGATGCAAGAGGTAGTAAAGGCATCACTCAAGCACCCCCTGATGCAGCAGTGGATGAAGCAGCTTCAATAGGAAGTAAAGTAATGGGACTATGAGAAGTAAAGGCAAGAGCTGCAGCAGTCTTGGTTTTCTTCTTCAGCCGAGGGATAGGAACCACTGTAATCCCAGAAGCTTTAGGAGGTTGAGAAAGAACCACCTTGAGCACCGCAGGCTGAAGAGACTATCTTGAGCTCTGACCAGATGCCTATTACAAGCCAGAAGAACAATAAGTTAGAAGTTTGGTCTACAAATGAAATTAAAAGGAGAAAGAAAGAAAAGTAGAGTTTGTATGCCTTAATTGAGCTTGGAGCATTAGGAAAATGTGGAGGCAGTATTGTTGTCCTTGATGGTTGAGAAGGTTCAACCTTGATTGTTGAAGGGGAAGAAGAGTTGCCCGAACTTGCACTAGGGGCCTATAAACATCAAGAGAAAAGACAAGTGTTAACTAGCTAATTTGTACAAAGCATAAACCAGAAGTGTAAAGTGCTTGTATACTTGAGATGAGACTTGAGATTGTGGGTGATGCACTTCTGTTACCATAGTTGCTTTGAGAGAAGAAGTTGGGTTAGCACGAGAAACAACTTGAGAAGTCCGCCGGCTAGTCACCTCTGAGATCACAGGGATCTCAGGGACTATTGGCTCCCCAAAGGTTGTAGGTAGTTGCTTAATGGCCTCATGTGCTGGTGAAGATTGAAAAGACAAGGCAAATTATAAGTGCAAGAAAAAGACATAGTTCAAAAAGAGCTTAGGATAAGGGTACTTACTGAGTTGCTATCATTATCAACATAGTGCAACATTTCCCCAGTCTTTGGATTAAATTGGGAAGTGGGAGTCACCACCATTGTTGGAGAAGGGGTAGGAGAGATAAGGGTTGAGCTCTGCCTGACTTGAGAAGATGAAGCCCCAACGTTAGCCTAGAAAAGAATGGAGAAGCTTGTTAACATTTGAAGGATCACAAATCTAATTAGAAGTAAAGCAAAAACATACCTTTGAGGCCTTGGCCCGAAAAGGAGAAGAAGGCTAGGGCCTAATGGTTCTTTCACCTCTAGTGTCCTATTTCAAAACATAAGTTGATAATCAGTGCAAGCATTGAGGGAAGTGAATGTGAATTTGAATAAAAGCTAAGGACTTATAGAATGAAAGTTATACCTTCAACTCCTCGAGAATGGTATTAAGGACTGCCCTATCCTCGGGCTGGACATCTCCGCTCGACTACCCCTCTTTGGGAGTAAGGGCAGATCTTTTGGTTGTTAGAGACCCTAGTTGCAAGAATAAATGAAGTGTTAGCCTGTATCCCAAGATAAATTGAAACTGCAACGGAGATTTGCAGAATAAAATCAAGTTCACTTACTGGAAGACTTTTGCCTCTTTCTGCCCGCTTCAGCTAGAAGGGCAGTTGAGGATTTGGATGTATGAGCCCTAGTTCTCTTTTTGTTTAGGGTTGCGTGCGGACTAGGGAAAAAAAGTTGAGGCTGAGATTATTCCTCGGGCTCGAACTCAAATGACTCCATCACTGTCGCCCTTGTCCTTCGAGGTGCCTGAATCTCCACTTCAGGCTCGACCTTATCCTCATAATCTCCAAAAAAGCTCATAAAGGTCCCCATTTTCTCCAGTAGCATGACTAGTCCCAGCTTTATACCTTACAGCCTCGGTTGCGGCCTCTTAAAGGACAAGGGAATCTGCAGCTTCTTCTTCAGGTCAAGCATCCACTTCTTCAGTGTTGCCTTAGGCTGTAAGTTCAAAATAACCGAGATAAGAGTTAGTGGAGGACAAAGTATAAAAGCATCATAAAATACAAGTTAAGGCAATAGGGGATACATATTAGAAGAAGCTGGTTCTTCTGGTGGATCATCTTCTTCCAGTTCTCGAGTTTATTCAAGTTAGGGTAAGATTTGATGGAGAGTTTTTCGAAGAGACGATCACGGGACTCCCTGATGTCCTCTTCATACTTCTTGGACACTTGGCTTTTCACCAAGTGGAGAAAGAAGGAGTGCACTCAAAGTTCAATTGCGCCGGGTTGCCCGAGATGTGACTTCTAAGGGAGAACGGAGGCGGTAGGAGGTCTCACAGTGCATAAAATCAAAGAAAGACACTGGGATGGCTTGTCTGAACCCAAAAATTGGGGTAATAGACCTCCAGCCCGCGCTCGTAGCCTGTTCAGTCGCTGCGTACTTCTCAGGCCAAATATCGCTGTTGGATGCAACTTATGAACTTTTCCTTACAGAGCAGGTTGGCATCTTCCCCGAATATGTTGGAAGATTTGGTATGAGAACCATGGATATCTTTGTAGAACATAAACACCTCATTCTAAGTCTGCTCGAGTCCGACAAACCCTGAAGAAATATAGGCAGAAGAATGTTGAGTGGTTATTAGGAGACGCCTCGGCCAAGATTCAAGCTGGAGCAACTCATTTGAGGACCTCCAAGTTTGGTGCTCGAAGCTCGGAGAAATACCACTGAAGCCATAATTGAATCATCCAGGTTGGCCCGTTGAGATTAGTCTCGAAAGGCTCAACCTTGGTCATCTCATACAAGAAATGGTAGAGGTGGGCAAGGAGGAAGGGCCCCGTGGCCACATCATCAAAAGAGTGCAGCGCCTCCACTAAAGGAATCCACTCTAATTTCACTCATTTGGATTTGTTGGGGAACAAATACTTGTTGAGCTAATACAAGATGAAGTACATATGCTCCTAGTCCCCATTTATAGTGGCAGAAGGCAGGCTGAAGATGCTTTTGGCAAACAGAATGAAGCTTATGAATGAAGTCACATAGCTCTTAAATGTCGAAGAAGTGTACTCCAATCGAATAATGGAGTCAAAATTGCCCGAACCTTCAACAGTCGGGCAAGAAGGGGAAAAACAGTCATGGGTCACATCCAGACACCGGCCCGAGGGCCTTAGCCCAAAGACTTAGGTCATATCAAGGATGGTTGGGGATATAGGACCTATTCAGAAGTCGAATGTGTTGGTCCCAGTAATTCAGAAAATGAGAGATGTGGTCAAGAGCTCGAGCTTGGCTATCACCGTGACCTTGGAGAACATAATAAGCTTGTAGATACCATTGCTCATCCACTTTTTCTTCCAGATGGGCTCAAGCTCGTCTACCAACTTTGACCAGGCTTGATCCTTCATCAATGGGAAGCCCATTCGATGATTTGACCATTTTGAGGAAGAAATGCTAGCCTTAGCAAAATATGGATAGGGGTGAACCAATTGGCTTTGGGCATGTTATTCTCCACCGTAATTAGGATCCTGGAAATCTATACAGGTCTCAAGGAATGCACGCTTCTACTTTCGAAGAAAATTGAAGTGTTCAGGCCAGCTCGAGGACGATAAAGGCCGTTGAGTCGACGGCACATAGTGACAATACCCTTGCCGGATTCACATGCAGGATGAACAGTTTTTTGTACCATTGGTTGGTTTTTGAAAAAGAATAAAAAAACGAAGGTGGAAGGTAAAGAAAAGCTGCGAAGGCAAGTGAGTTCTAAAATCTGGGAATTCTGGAAACGAGATGATCGAAGTGATCCTGCGCGAATGCGCCAAAACGAGATGATCTTGCGCGAATGCCCAAATGCGCCAAAACGAGATGATCTTGTACCATTGAGCTTAACTGAATGAATGCCCAAATGCGCCAAAACGAGATGATCTTGCGCGAAGCCCAACTACGAAGCCTGAAGCAAATTAAAGCCTTCTTAGCCAAGGGATAGGCCATGTGCCTATGATTAAAGTGACAAGTGATAGAGATCAGCTCACTACCAACCAAAAAGCATTTTTTTGATGGCATAAAGGTGTAAATACAAGATGACTCACTACTGAAAGTCCTCGGCCAAGAAGGAAGCTAAAGCAATCGGGCCAAGTTGCCTATAAAAGCCAAGATAGACAACAAAAACAAGGACACTCAACTAATCAAACAAATAACATACAAACTTTGCTATCAAGCCAGATTTGCATCCAGAAAGCTAAAATCAACCTAGATTCAATATTTTTTAGCAATAGTTCCCTTAGAAAAACTATCTTTTGTCTAGTGTAAAAGCTCTGTTACTTTCCTTAGTTGTAGTATCGATTCCCTACATACTAATTATGCTATCAAGCCAGATTTGCATCCAGAAAGCTGAAATCAACCTAGATTCAGTCATTTTAGCAATAGTTCCCTTAGAAAAGCTATCTTTTGTCTAGTGTAAAAGCTCTGCTAACTTCCTTAATGTTGTAGTATCGATTCCCTCGTGTAAAATCTTTATACCATCCATCCCCTTTTAGCTTACAACCTCTGTAAACACAAAGAGAAGTGGCTACAAGAAGTTCAACCTTGCCCGAGTCTTTTTGTTTGTACTTTATCTTAATAGATCTATTGTCTAAATGTACTTTTCAGCATGTATTCAACTGATTCCCAATTGTTTTATACTTAATACCCCAATTTGCATTCAGATCTGGTTCTTAATAAAACTGTTTTCATTAATAATGAACTGAAATTGAGGAAATGGTGTAAAGGGCTTTGGACTCCCTTTTTTTTGGAAATATAAGATTATAAACTAAAAGTCTTTGCTTGCAAGGCAAGAAAAATAACTTAGTGCAGACTTAACCCATTTGTGACAAATCCTTTGATAACAAGAAGTTTTAAGTAACTTGGGGCACAAGTAATCGGCTTAAAACACACTTGTTCTACATTTGTTATATTGAGATAATAGTGGCACGCCTAACACTTTGTTAGTTTTGATTGCGAGCCTCAAAGCCTACAACTAAGGCCCTTCAAATGCACCTTTAAAACTAACTGTGAACTCCTCTTATAGCACACCAAGCAGCAAGAGCCCGACTACAGTATACCAAAAGTGCCATCAACCCTTAGGGAGCTGTGCAAAGGGCCATCCACATTTGCCTCAAACAGGTTTGGTTTTCTTAAACGGAATAAATTTTTGTTTTTAAATACATATTAAAAATGCTAACACAGTGGAACCAAGTACCATTTTATTTCAATTTCATACATCCGTTACATTTTTCATCCATTAATCATTTAAGTGCTGACGTGGCTGCCAACGTGGCACACCATGTGGCAAAAATAATAACTTTTAATTTAAAAACCTAAAATTTTCTATTAAAATACTAAAAAAAACCCAATTGAAACCCGACAACCCCCCAACCCAGAAACCCCTAAAATTAAAACTATCCCCTCTCCCCACGCGACCCCATCTGCAAGAAGAAGAAGAAGAAAGAAAAAAAAAAAAAGAAAAAAAAAAGAACACATCTACAGCAAGAAGAAGAAGAAGAAGAAACATCTGCAACAAGAAGAAGAAGAAGAAAGAAAACAAAAATTGAAAGGGATCATGGGGATATGGGTTTACGGGGGTTCTCTGGGTTTGTGTTTTGGGGATATGTGGCGGCGACGCGGGGGTTTAAGGGATATGATATAGGTTATATATATAGAAAATTTAGGTTTTTAAATTAAAAAATTATTATTTTTGCCACATGGTGCGCCACATTGGCAGCCACGTCAGCACTTAATGGATTAATGGATGAAAAATGTAACGCATGTATGAAATTGAAATAAAATAGTACTTGAGGTATGAAAGTGAAATGTTTTAAAGATGTTGTATGGGATTGTAATAGACCTTAAACCTGAGGGGGTATGGTGTAATTTACCCTTAACATAGTTAAGTTGAATCCACTACGGTCTAGTGGTATTCCTCTTCACTTGTAAGTGAGAGGTCTTATATTCAGTTCTCGCCAAAGGTGAATTTGAACCACATTATTACTAGCTTTTTGTGAGGCTAAGCTCACCCCTCCCTTTAGTATAGATAATATCATTTGTTCGGGAAAAAAAATGTGGAGTTACCCATATTATATTGATTGCTCCATCAATAAGAAAGAAAAAAAAAACCCCCCAAAATAAACGTGCTATCAACCAAAAAAATTAGAGAAATACTCAAAAAGGGACATTTTCTTAATCTTGGGACATAAATAGGACAAACCGACCATGCACAAGTCAAGCACACCATGCACAAAATTGAAATTACTAAAATATCCACATATAAATACTAAAAATCATCATCCCATTGCATCACTTTTCTCATTTGGAAGAGAGGAATGTGGAGTGAGCTCTGGATTTCTCAGTTGAGCTCAGATTTCGAAGAGATAGAAGTCCAAAGAGAGGTGAGAAAAGTGAGTTTGGTTTTGGGTTGACCTCATACCTCTAATTTCAAACAAAGGGATGAGAGAGAGAGAGAGAGAGAGAGAGAGAGAGAGAGAGAGAGAGAGTTGGGTTTTGAACCATATTTTCTATTTTGTTTAAGTTCTATTTTTTCCGGCAACTGAAGCTTCAGGTATAGTAAGGTACAGTGTCTAGTTCCAAATTTGTATATCAATAATTTATGGAATAAATGGGTTGTTTGTAAGATAAATTAATACTTAGAAGTTAAATTAGGGTTTGTGTTTCATGTTGGGGCCTATGGGTTGTGAAATAAATTTTACTTTTTGAAGTGTTAAAAATTGGGATGGAACGATTTCGGATTCAAGTGTCTAATTGCAGAAATTTATGACAATTTTTCTGTAATGTGCATATGGTATGCATAGCTTCAACTTAATATAAGGAGCATGAATGTTCACTAGTTATAATACACGTATGTTGGGCCCCGGAATTTAGCAAGTATGACCACAACCTAGTTGGCTTTGGTGAAAAACAAAATTAAGAAAAAACTTAAAGGACTTTAAGGGTCATGCGTGTCCTTGAAATAACGACAACAAGTATCATGTTTTCCACAAGGTTTAAAATATCGATGATATCGGAATCGGTAATCCAAAAACACGAAAATTTAGATGGAAATATCGGGATATTGATAAAAATTGAATAAAAACCACGGAAATTGTAAGAAAAACTTGAAAATTTTTATTGAAACTTTGCAGGATGTTTATTTAGTCAATTATCTATTAGTTTATCACAAAAAATTGGAAGGAAATGCATTGCATGATGGATTTAACTGATTTAAGTTGATTATATAGCTAGCTGGCAAACATTGTGAGTGTAGAAAATATGTAAATATTTTAGCATATTTTTAAAAAAAATAAGTGATATGGTGGTCAAGGTGTTGAAGGAATAAAATGGGAGGGGTTCGAATCCCCTTGGTGTTTTTTTTAAAATATAGAAATTAAAAAAACACGAAAATTTCGATGGAAATATCGATGGAAATATCGATGACATCGGAAATATCGGTTTTCCACATGCACGGTTAAGTGGTGGTTGATATATGTAACAAGACTTCTCAAATTGCCACTGTAACCTTATATACATAACTTTTATGTTTTAATTGTATCTACTATACCAATAGATTGTTGTTAAGTTTCTTATTAATGCGAAAAGCAACTCGTTGCTTGACCTCCAGTTCTGTGCATATCATGTGCATGTATTGTACATATAATGGGCACGTAGTGTGCATATAGTGTATATGGTGGTGACGTCACAAGTAATGACGTCATTTTTCTAATTTTGAAGAGAGAGTTGTGCGCTCTGAGTTTTTGGGTTGGCTCAAATCTGTGAGT
Source organism: Crataegus laevigata (assembly GCA_963580275.1). Lineage (NCBI taxonomy): Eukaryota > Viridiplantae > Streptophyta > Magnoliopsida > Rosales > Rosaceae > Crataegus > Crataegus laevigata. The sequence goes on along the minus strand of OY756946.1, from coordinate 38,661,152 downwards.
ATATCATGTGCATGTCGGGTGCATGTCACTATAAATAGATGATTTATAATGGGATTTCTAGAATCTAGGTTCAAGTCAAAGATTTGTAAACTACATATCCCTAAGGGATTTCTGGAATCTGGGCCCTCACATATCTCTCAATGCCGTTAATTGCAAGATGGGATGCCCACAACAAAACAAAATCGATGTTGTTGCACGTATGATATAAACAACAAATTTAAGATTTTCTTCAAACTTAAAGGGAGAAGGCGTTCATCAGCAAAGGAGAGAGAGATTGCATCAAAAAAAATTGTGTCTTTAGTTTTTCATAATGGATTTCTTAGACATCTGGAAAAAAATTTGGACTGCAAATTGGTTTTGAATGGGATTTCGAATTTGGGAAGAAGATGATGATTTGAGGAAGAAATCCTCAATCTACAACTGCAAGGACATAAATGTGTTCATTTTCCAAAAAGGCCAATCAGCGAACACAATCTCCAAATAAATCAAATCTTCTAACTGGGTTTTCGAATTTGGGGAAGAAGATGATGATTTGAGGAAGAAATCCCCAATTTGTAACTACAAGCACAAAAATATGTTCATTTTCCAAAACGGTCAATCAGCAAACACAAACAATCTCCAAATAAATTAAATCTTGCATCTGGTTTTCATTATCTTTCACTAATTCAATAAATATCAATTTTAGAGAGGCAGGGAGGGAGAGAAAGTAGAAAGAGAAATCAAAACATGGAAGGAAATAACTTATTTATATACAAAGGCAATTTGACCATTTCAAAGTGTAGAAAAAATTATGTTTCTGTCTAATTGTTGTACATAGTATCTGCATGCCACACGCGTATTCAAAAAATTCTATTTTTGTTTCGAGGTTAAGAAAGTGTAATAGTATTTCCCAAAAATTTTGCTGTGCGCGCGCATATCTTTCTCTCGACTTTTAAACTTTACTCACTGGTGGCGGCAGTGGCAGCGGCATCATCACACAGCATGTGATCTGACGAATGATTATGAACAATGAGGAGAGGATTACAGCTCCAGTTTGATCGAGTTTCTTGGTTGCTGAGACAGTGCTCCACCCCCAAACACATCCAGCAAGCTCATGGATTTATGGTCCCCCGAAGCCTTCTTCACGACAATCTTATCCTCGCCCGATTCATCGACACATGCTCTTCTCTCGGCCTCTCAGATTACGCCTCTTCCGTCTTCGCCCACTGCCCAGCCACTCATCAGCCAACTATTTATCTCTACAACACCATGATCAAGGCTCACGCTCTCTCCCCCCTCCCCTCCCGCGCCGTCTCTCTTTTCAACTCCATTCAACTCGCCGCCTTGCGCCCTGACTCCTACTCCTTCTCCTTTGTGCTCAAGGCCGTTGTCCGCTTGCGCCAACTTCAACTGGGCGCTCAGATTCACTGCCACTCCATTGCCACTGGGTTCGCCGCCGATGCCAACGTCCTCACTGCCCTCGTTCATATGTATTCCTCCTGCGGATGCGTTTCCCACGCCCGCGCGCTGTTTGATGGAGCTTTCTTTGTCAGGGATGCCGCTCTTTGGAACGCAATGATCGGGGGGTATGCCAAGCTCGGTGACATCGACAGTGCCCGCCATGTGTTTGAACTTATGCCCCATAGCATTCGGAACGTCATTTCTTGGACTGCCCTGATTGCCGGATATGCCCAGACGAACCACCCCCACGAGGCCATCACCGTCTTCCAGAGAATGCAGGTTGAGAATGTTGAGCCTGATGAGATAGCAGTGTTAGCTGCACTCTCTGCGTGTGCCCATTTAGGTGCCCTTCACTTGGGGGAGTGGATCCATAACTACATTGACAGGCATGGATTTCGTAAGCTGGTTTCTCTTAACAATGCACTTATCGACATGTATGCAAAGTCAGGCAACATCATGAAAGCCCTTTGGGTTTTTGAAAATACCAAGTGCAAAACTGTCGTAACTTGGACGACCATGATTGCTGGACTGGCTATGCATGGTCTTGCAAGAGAAGCCCTTCAAATGTTTTCTCAAATGGAAAGGGCTCAAATCAAGCCTAACTATATCACCTTCATTGCCATCCTTTCTGCTTGTAGCCATGGTCGATTGGTTGAACTAGGCCATTGGTATTTTAACATCATGTTCTCCAAGTATGGGATTGAACCCAAGATCGTTCACTACGGCTGCATGATCGATTTACTTGGGCGTGCCGGTTATCTTGAAGAGGCACACGAGCTGGTTAAGCAGATGCCTTTTGAAGCAAATCCGGCTATATGGGGTTCTCTTCTTGCCGCTTCTAATATACATGGGCATGCTGAGCTTGGTCAGCATGCTTTACAACATCTTATAATGCTCGAGCCCCATAACAGTGGAAACTATGCACTTTTGTCTAACATATATGGTTCTCTAGGTAGGTGGAATGATTCTGGGATGCTAAGAAAAATTATGAGGGACACATGTGTGAAGAAGGCGCCGGGAGGGAGTTCTGTAGAAGTGAATAACAGAGTCCATGAATTCATGGCAGGAGACAAATCACATTCAGAGTGCACTAGGATATATGAAGTCCTGTTTAAGATTTTCAGGCAGTTGAAGCCGGCTGGATATCTACAAAATGATTGTGAGGAGCTGCTTGAATTTGATGAATAGCCATTAGCCAGGGTTTGATACTCCACTTCTTCCAACGTTAAACCAGATTTGAGATTGTGAACTTTCTTGTTGGATGTCAGAGGAGGTTTGCGACATCTGTGTATCTGGACCTGCGTTTTCATCAACAAGTAGGTATTTTCTTTCCAAAGTATTGCCTTCATCTTTTTGAGCTGCCGATGGGTTTACACTAACATATATATTATTACTCTTCACCCTCATGCTACCCTACTAACAGTTCTTCCAGCCATCACATATACGTTTGGTGTTTCCAAGAAAAGAAAGAGATAAAAATGATGTACAATGGAGCATCAGATGTACAAGTTGCATCAGGGATTCAGGAGAGCCACAAATCAGATCTGCTTAGTTCGGTGGTCTTAATCTCTTGCCAAGTGACAATCAGGTTTGATCAGTGAACTTGAAACTGAAAGTGCTTCACAAAAATAATTTGAGTTATTTAATTTGTACACATTTGTGGTGTGAATTTTCAATGCACATTTTTACATGAATGGAATATCACTTTATTTCATAGGATAATCATCAGAACTTGCATATGAAGACTTGAATATATAGTCACCTACTGCAGCTGCTTCAAAGCATCAAGCCAAGGAAGAATTCCTGCTCTAGTCCCAAATTTCGTACTCCTAACCCTAGAAGAGTACTGATCCACAAAATTTGAATTTTCTGTTTAAGATGGTGGCATATTCCTGAAAAAAAAAATGAAAAAAAAAGAGCAAGATAAACTTGTGAAACCGTAGACCAGAACATATCCAAAGAAAAAAGCTGCTGGATGAAAATATTGGTAAAAAAGATTGAACAAGATCAGCATGTTTATATTTACATAAGTATCCTTCTTACCTGAGTTCATATCATCTTCTTGTGACTTTATGAGTTGTTGTGGATTGGTTGGTTCCTTTGGAGTTGCATTTTCCATAAATAAAGCTCTTTGACATCTCATTTTTCCTAGGCCAGGTCTTATCCCTTCAGCAGACCTCTTAAATAGCGTGTCCGAGTCTTCTTTTCCACAATCTTCCGCACATATGGCGTTACACAATTGTTGACAGCATGACTTTAGTTCTATTCTCAAAACTGAGATACTAGACTCTTTTCTTGAGTCCAAAACGTTATAAGCTGAATTGGCAGTAGAAATTTGGCACCAATTACTATCACTTGACAAGGAACTGTCTGAGCATTCTGTTTCACCAAGTAGTGCCTGCGTTGTGGATAAAGTGTGGACCCCATTATCATCTTGATTCAAATGATAACTGCTGCACCATATATCAGATGGATATATAGTGTTGCATATGTATTTCTCCATTGGCATGCCATCGAGTTTATCTTTTATATAGTTACATCTTGAGGAAATACTGTCATAATCCTTCAAATTTGTGGGAGTTTTATTAATAACCACTTCTTGCACGGACCTCTGAGATCCCTCCACACAAGCATGCTTCTCCAATTTGTTGTGGTTGATAATCTGTTTCATTGCAAACTTGTAATTATGGACTTTCTTATCTTGCAAATTGTCTGTTTCTTTCTGTCCATTACATATATGTTTCTTCTCTGGGGTAGGAATGGCTGGAACCCATTTGTTCCTGTGAAAGTGACTCTTGGTAACATTTGCATTGTCATTTAAGAGTAGCCACTTATCAACATAGGGTTTAGGTGATGCTTCCTGTCCTGGGAGCACAACCTCTTTAGTATCGTACTCTGATAGATCCTGACTGTATTCTGTTTCACAATCTGCACTACTTTTCACCTTCAAAGCCACTACACAGCTATTTCTGGAAATACTGCATTCTGAGTTGCTTTCTGAAGTACCCTTTAAGGGGAAATTCACAGAATTCGCATGATGGTCCATTGGCCTTCTCCTTTTTGCAGGAACTCTCACTGTCTCTTCAGAAGTTAGGTGTTCCAGTCCAGATTTTCTTCGACTGCAAACAGTAGGCCTCATAAACCTTGGTACCTGTGATAATGGAGCTGCTGCAATATTTCTAGTCTTGTTCCTACTAATTTCAAGATTAGGTTGGGGCCGTTCGTTATATTTATATAAATGGCAAGCATCCAGTTGCTTGCCGAAAGATGGGGATGTCCCTGTTAATTTATCCAATTCCTCAGTTAACTTCTTGATACTTGTTCTAGCTTCTTGGCGCTCAGCTTCAATCAGTTTAATCTTTTGTTGCAGATTGATCATTGCCACTTCCTTCTCCCTTTCTACCTGATTTCAGTTTTTCCTAGTCATTATAAAGGCACCAAAGTTCACAATTTATAATTGAAACAAAAAAGCACTTGAATTCTTGAAGTAAAGTAACCAGGTAATTCAGAAAACTGATTAGGTTTTGTTGTGTAGTGTCTCTGTTTTGAGTATCCATGTGGATATGGTTAATTCTTTTTCTTCTAGTTTTTGGTTGAAATGATTAATTCATTAATCAAATGAATCCTCACAACCAATATGCTTATTTATAATTTAAATGTTTACTTTGTCATATTTAATCTCTCTTTACCTAGCGTTACTAAACTATCTAAGGGTATTATAGAGAACAGATTGTCACATTTACTTACAGTCGAATCTGTTTTCCCTAGATGAACGCTTCTCACCCTTGTCGCAAAATTCAAAGAACACACTGTTTCACAGAGATCTTCTTCATTAGGACTGATATGGACAAGCATTAGAGTTTTTGAGTCCTGTCCTGAGAATAAAATAAATCGATAGTTAAACCATGTTGATATAACTATAAAAAGTAGAAATAATTTATATGTGAAGCATGCATAAAAATGTTATGTATATCTGAAAATGAAATTCTTGCCATCTCTGGCGGTGGCTCTTTCTTAAAATAGTTTCCATGATGGATATAACTATTTGATGTATGCATATAGTTTACTGCAAGAGACTCATTAGTGGTGGCAGAACAATATCGTAGTAAAATTTGGAGTAGGGCACAATCTTTTTTTTCATAAATAAGTAGGGCATGTTCTTGTCTCTTGGTCATTACAAATAAGCATGACACTGGAGTCCGGTGAGGTAAAAGGTATTACCAAGGGAATCCTTAAGAACCTGCGTCAGCTTGCTATTCCTGTCATTAGTGAAAAATGAATCAGTTATCATTTAGGGATGAGTTCATAATGTTGCAGCAGATTTTGTATTTCTGTTACCTATAAGGTACATGGCTTTTTCTATTTTGAAGGGCACTGATGACATCTCCAAGAGAGGAAAGTGACAAATTAATGGCCTTCCCTTCTTCTAGTCTTCTACCCCATGCCTTTGTTTTCAACAAACGCTCACTTCCTCCAAGATCAACAAACCAAACTTTATTTGTTTCCCGTTGCCTCTCAGGTGCTCCACTACATGTGATTGATATGCGAATCAAGCTACCAAAACAGGAACATAAAGTTTTAGAAACATAATAGTATTGTTTCTACATACCAAGTTCCAAAACCAGTAACCAGAGCTGAAGACATACTAAGTCAGCAAGTTTCTTATTATGGAAGGTGGTTACCAGTGTGATCTGCTGGAAGTACTGTTACAATTTGTTGATGCAGTTGACCTGAACCGGCACCCTAGTTTATATAGTTTCAAAGCTTGGTTGAAGTCACTCACTTGAATAGCCACAAGGTTTTCAATTTCAATCCCACCATTTGGATCTGATTGGATTGATAGGCTGTTGAAGTAAAAGTAGGATTACTCCATATGGCAATGTTGCTAACAAATCGAACTTAACCCAGTAAATTTTATATGTATTTAAGAGACCATGAGAGGTTTAATTGAGCGAAATTAGCTTCCATTGTTTCCTCCTCGACGGGAATTAGCTATACCTGACAGTTAGTGCTGCCTCTGAAATTTTTTCTTCTCCCACTTTTGCTTTGAAATTCTTTGACTAATAAAGAATCGTGCTACTTCAAGCATATAGACTTGGGACTAATTATTTGATGCAGTCATATTTTCAGACATGATATGGCGGGTATGGAATTCCTTACCCTCCTCCAATATAGTGAAGAAAGAGGTCAAAATAAGTTCATTGAACTTGGTCAAATTTGTAAATGGCCAAAAAAGCTTTAACTCTAGAATGTTACAGGAGGTATAAGTTATAACAAGTTGGTACGAGAACATATTAATCATCTTCACCTATGTTACTTTTTTAAGGGACCACTATACACGAAAAGCTTACGCACTTAAGAATGGGCCAACAATGTATATCAAGCTAACTTCCCTCACATGCAGGCTTGGAGAGGGAGACAATTGCAGATATGGAGAAACATATAGGTGCAGCTCCATCATGCACCTTGCAAGCTCCATCATGTACCTTGCAAGTCAACAGATAAGTGGGGAATGGTTATTGGAGGTTTCAAACTCACGGCCTCCTACAACCAGAAATAGGATACCTACTAGAGAATCACTCTGAAGGCTTAAATGGACTATAGAGAGGAGGAACATTGAGAAAAGATCAGATTTTGGTCATCTTCATGGATATCTCTGATATTCCTCTAGATTGTAAGGCTGCAGACTGCGATGTGTTAGTGCAGATTAGTTAAAGAGTGCAAGGGAATCCAAGTATTATTTTTAGTTTGGTTATATTTGGTAGGCCTGTCCATTCCCACTTTGTTTCCTGTATGTTTTCTGTGTGTTCTCCTTGTCCAAAAAGTTGTTTTTTTTATGTTAGCATTAATAAAAATTATGTTCGCCTTTTCTTGAAAGAGGGAAGTGGTATAACTTATGATAAATGAGCAGCAGTTGCTATTGTTAGCATTACCAGGGAGGCAGAGGATCCATTGCCTTTGTTGGTTGAGGAATTAGCAGGTCTCTGAGATTTCCCATGTAAATCTCAAGCATACTGAAACTGAATAGAAACACATGGTTGCTATCAACTGCTTGCCTAAACAGTGCTTCAATTGCACGGGGCACCACTCCGGGAAATTCTGGAGTTCCTTCCTACGAATTTTAGATCCGAAAAAGTAGGGTCAGAATTATTATATATATACCACATTTAAGAAAAACTAGAGGCAAATCAAGGAATGCCACTGAGAATTTTGGGCTACTGAATTTTCAGCGGTTTGATATCACTGGGATGGCATGGCTTTCTTAGTTGGCCATGTCATGATTTTACTTGTTTTGCAAGATTCTTAGCATGTATTGTAATTTGTATAGTATGCCTACAAATTCCATAAGATTTTTGACTTGATTCCTCACCATGGTGAAGGTTTTCCCTGTGCCTGTCTGTCCATATGCAAATATGCATGCATTGTAGCCGTCAAGTGCGGATTTGATGACTGGCTCAACTTCTGAAAAGACTTCATCTGAAATTTTCAGTAATCAAATTGTCAATCATATATTCATAGCCGTCTGTGTAAGTTATCTTTGGATCGGAGTTGCATCAATCCACAGTGGCCAAATTTACAACCAAAAATTTTTCATGTACTGAAGCACCTTGTGATGAACCGGGGCGGAAAACATTGTCGAAGCTGTAAGTTTTATTCTTATTGTCAGTAAGTCTTAGAAGAACATTACTTGAATCCAATGCTACAACAGGCCTAAAGCGGCCGAAGTTCTCCCCTATTGCAATGGGTCTTATACGACAAAGCACTCTAATATTACCTGCAATGACAAATATGCTTAGCATAGTTCTGCAATTTAAATTGTGTAGGATCAACTGCAAGTTTGCAACAGATACGTGCCGCTAAGTATTTTAAATTCTTTGGTCTGTTTGGATACATTGCTTGAGAACATTTAGTAAAAGCACTCTTTCTTTTTTTCTTTATAGGATGGTAAACACAATAGTTTTCAGTTGAGGATGACTAACCTTTCAAATTTAAAAATTCATTTAGAACCTGCCTTCTCCGTTTGTTAAATTCATTCATGTGAGCAGTCAAGATAGCAAGTTCATCTGTTGGCAGGAGAGGAATAAGAAAGTGTATAGGTGGCGGTCGATGAACAGAATGGTAGATAGTCTCACACGGAGGACGTCAGAATAAAACATATGCAGACAGACATGAAAGGATTTACCTCTAATTTTTGAGGCAGCGTCTGAAGAAGTGTCTGTCTCGAGATTTGTTGTTGTTAAGTCGGTGGGTTGTCCTTGAGGTTGAGGACAGTGAGGAGGTAGGTTTGTTATTATATCACAAACAGATTGAACCCAGGTGGAAGTGAGATGTGACTTCAGTCCTAGTAAGGAATGAATTGTTTCAGAAAGAGAGTGGTGGGAAGGGTCTCTTGATGCCATGACCTTCCTCATTCCCCTCTTTTTAAGGATACGTACACACTCTGTGTGTTGAATCAAATCTCTCTGTCGTGCAAGTGCAACCAAACTTTGTTGCTAGGGTCGTCTTCTTTCTGGCCAGTACTTGTCTTCCGTGAACTAGGAAATAATCCTTGATATACAGATGAAAAAGAGTATTAGTAGTATATGAAAAAACTGCAGAAATCTATGCGTTTATATAATATATAGAGGATCCTATTCTTTGCTAATGTGAGCTGTCTATAACGCAGTAAGCGAAAGATGGATGGAATAAAGGATATCCAATGTCTGAGAAGCCTCAGAGAAAACCAGCACGAGGTCAAGTATTTTCGTCCATCTCCATGGCATGGCAGCCCCCAACTTTATATTTCCTTCAGCTATTCGCCAAGGAAACCAAAACAAGTAAACTATAAAAGAGTGTTTTGGGGGAATGGGGAGGGAGATGAAGTCTCACAAGCTGTTGAATGTTGATGGAAGAATTTTTGTCTCTGCAGCTGCGAGCGAGACTCAAACCATTTTCAGATTTCAAGCATCATCTTAATTACAACATTTATTTGATATGTTATTCAGGTACTTACATCCAGCCAGGTAACCAATCTTGGAATTTTGCTTCTTGACAAAGTATATGAAAGATAAGAAACAACATAACATCAATGAGAGAAAGCAAGGGCTGGTAGTGGTAGTTGATGCGGGTCCCATTCCATTTCAAATTGGAATGTTTGTGCTCACCACTCTCACATGATGGTGATGTTCACTACTCTATTTATCACATTTAGATGAGTTTAAATTTCGAAATTTTTATAGTGGATAAACACAAATCTCAAAATTTAAACTCATTCAATAGTAATAAATAGGGTGGTGATCATTACCACCACTTGAGTGTGGTGAGAAAAATGCACATCGATCATTACCACCTTTCGGCTCTTGCCATTTGAGCTCCCCAGGCCAACTGCAACACCAACCATGACCAATTGACCTTCCCTTCCATTCCCTTTCCACAGTCATAACACACTCACAATCGTCTAATTAAATACACATCTTGGCTTTCATTTCATTTGGTCCCATCGCATCCCATCTAATCCAAGTGTTTTATGTTTGCAAACTACGCCAACATAGACCAATTAATCAATAGGCTGAAAATCAAACAAAGCCAATACACCAATCAATGGACCAAAGAAACTTCCTTTGCAACTTACGATGTTGACCCCCCAAAAACGATGAATTGTTTACTGATAAGCTACCTTGATTTTGATGTCAAGATATATCAAAGAGTATGGATTAGCCAGCCATCCTTTGATCCCAATAGTTAGGTGACCAAACTCTCTGCACTTGAAGGAGTATGGAGTGATTCAACGGTGAATATTAATGTTGTAACATAACGCCTAAAATGAAAAAACTAATCTTGTTATAGTAATATCCATGTCATTATGTGTTACTAATTATATGTTGAAGATCAACACCAGCTTGATTGGTGTTTGGATGCTAGACAACTCTAGCAAAATACTATGTCAGTGGTACTAGCTAGAAGGTTCTGGAGATTCAAATATGCATGGGAAATGGCTGGTGCATTCTTGAATATGCTAGAATATTCTAGCAAGCTAGTGTCGGTGGGCAACTGCAAATGAACTAGATTTTTCTAGTTCAAATCGACATGTTAAAGTCGGTGTGCATGCATAATAAGCTAGAAGGTTCTAGTAGTTTTTTGTATTGTGCGGCCATTATGCAAGGTGTGTGCATGTAGAAAGTTCTAGCAATATGTAAGTCGCCAAACCTCACACTATAAATAGGTGAGGTGCTAAGCTAAGAAACTAACCAAGCAAGCAAGTAAGCAACCAAGTGAGAGTGAGAAGTAAGAGTAGTCTTGTAAGAGTGTGAGTGTTCTAGAGTGTGTCTCTAGAAAGTAAGAGAAAGTGTCATTGCTTATAAAGTGTGTCTTTGAGAGTTTTGAGTGTTGTAATAATTTGTGTGTGTAATACAAGTAATTTGTTTACTTGTGTTGTCTCTCCAAAGAGTTATGTACTCTAAGTCTTTCCCCAACAATTGATATCATAGCGGTACGATTGGGGACCGTCTCTAGTGAAGCTTCCGAGAATCATGAGAAGTTTAGTACTTCACAAGATTTTTGACTAATCTTGTTCGGCTTATCGAAGTTCTGCTGTTACGATGGGAGATCTTCAAGTTGTTGGAGGAATCAAGAAGCTGAACAACAAAAATTACAACACGTGGGCAACATGTATGGAGTCTTACCTACAAGGTCAAGATCTTTAGGATGTCGTCGACAGTAATAAAGTTACGCAACCGGAAGAAGACATCAGCGACACTCTGCGGAAGTGGAAGATCAAGGCAGGGAAGGCCATGTTCGCCCTAAAAATCACAGTCGAGGAGGATATGTTAGAGCACATAAGGAAAGCCAAAATACCGAAAGAAGTGTGGGACACCTTCGCCACACTCTTTTAAAAAAGAAACGATACAAGGCTGCAACTTCTCGAGACCGAGTTGTTATCGGTGGCCCAACAAGACATGACGATTGCCGAATATTTCTACAAGGTAAAGTCTATTTGCCGTGAAATTTCTGAATTAGATCCTAGTGCTGCCATTGTAGAATCCAGGATAAAAAGAATAATTATCCATGGATTGAGACCCGAATATCGAGGCTTCGTTGCCGCTGTACAAAGATGGTCAACCCAACCATCACTTGTTGAGTTTGAGAATTTACTTACCGATCAAGAAGCATTGGCAAAGCAAATAGAAGGGGTATCGTTAAAAGGTGATGAGGAAATGCTTTACACCAAAAGTAAAGACAGCTTCAAGCAGTGTGCTGGTGGAGGATCTAAAACAAATGGTGACAAGATGAAAGGTTATCAAGGAGGAGGGAGTTCTCGGCTAGGGGAAGCTCCGATGTATCACTGTAACCGTGGTCAGTCCCAGAATAATAAAAGGTTTGAGGAAAAATGTTACAAGTGTGGAAAAAATGGCCACATGACGAAGGATTGCTGGTTCAAAAAGCCTGCAGAAAGTAATGTTGCCAGCTCAAATGAGAAAATTGAAGATGATTAGGACATCGTTGTATCTCTAGCCCTGGAAGAAGAATTCGTTACTATGGAGAAGCAAGAGTTAACTCTCACAACAGCAAGTCCGAAGTTGATTCACTATGAGAATGATTGGATCGTGGATTCAGGTTGCTCAAACCACATGACGAGTGATAAGAAAAAGTTACAAAGTCTGACTGAGTACAAAGAAGGCCGCTTAGTGGTGAAGGCCAACAACTCAAGTTTACCGATTGCTTATATCAGTAAGACTATAATGGTGCCCCGTTACAACACTAACCATGTGCCTCTTCAAGATGTCTACCATGTTCCAAGTATGAAGAAAAATCTGCTTTCAGTGCCGCAGTTGACGTCATTAGGAAATTGTTTCTTGTTTGGTCCACGAGATGTGAAGGTGTATCGACACCTCAAGATCTTAGGGACACCAACAATGGAGGGACGATGACTGTAGTCAGTATAATGTCAGCAGAAACTGCATACATAGACAAGACAAGGAAAAACAAGACAGCAGATTTGGCACATGAGATTGGGTCACTTTAGCTATCACAAGCTAAATGCGATGATGAAGAAGTCAATGCTTAAGGGGCTATCTCAACTTAATGTGAGAACAGACACAGTTTATGTAGGATGCTAGTATGGTAAAGCACGTCAACTACCATACGAAGAGTCAAAGTTTAAAGCAAAAGAACCGTTAGAGTTAGTTCATTACGATGTTTTTGGGCCCATCAAGCAACCATCGATAAGTGGGATGCAGTGCATGGTGACGTTCATTGATGACTTCTCTAGGTATGTATGGATTTTCTTTATGAAAGAAAAATCTGAAACATTTTCAAAATTTAAAGAGTTTAAGGAGGCAATTGAAAGAGAAGTGGGAAAGAAGATCTGTTGCATACGCATAAATAGTGGAAGAGAATATACCTCGAATGAGTTTTCCCAATATCTAAGAAATTGTAGAATACGTCACCAGTTCATATGTGCCAACACACCACAACAGAATGGCGTAGCGGAAAGAAAGAATCGGCATCTTTCAGAGATATGTCGAAGTATGCTCCATGCTAAGAATGTATCGGGAAGGTTTTGGGCCGAAGCAATGAGAACTGCAGTTCATGTGATCAACAAGCTATCTCAACCAATGTTAGAATTTATCTCACCTTTTGAAAAACTATGGGATATGAAACCTACAGTTAGTTACTTTTGAGTATTTGGTTGTGTATGCTACGTATTTGTTCCAAGTCATTTACAAAGCAAGTTTGACAAGAAGGCAATCAGATGTATCTTTGTGGGATAAGACAGCCAAAGAAAAGGGTGGAAATGTTGTGATCCTACGATTGGAAGATGTTACACATCGCAAAACGTGGTCTTTGATGAAGCATCTTCTTGGTGGTCCTCAGAAAATGAGGCGTTGCCTAATTCAAAAGAGATTGAAGATAAGCTGCAGCAAAAGATATGGGAGCAAACTGTTCAAATCCAGTTGAGACCAGACGAGTCTGAGGATTCACTTGATGATGATGATGTTGAGCAAGCAGTACCTCAAATTGGCAAGCTAGCGCATATCAACAACCATAAGAGGAAAGACCTAGTGAAGTGGAAGTATCGACTCCACAATCACAACCAATGAGGTCAACAAGAATCCGAAAATCAAATCCTAAATATGCCAACGTAGCCATAGAAGAAGAAACAGTTGTACCTAAGTGGCTCAAAGTTGGGAGAAGAGGTCACTTCAACGGAGCTAAATCAAGCTTGGAATCTAGTGACAAAGCGAAGAAATGTGAAACCCATATCATGCAAATGGGTGTGCAAGAAAAAGCTTCATTGTCAACTCGACATGAAGGAAAAAATGAGTTGGTGTTGAGGGGGTGTTGAAGATCAACACCAGCTTAATTGGTGTTTGGATGCTAGACAACTCTAGCAAAATACTATGTCGGTGGTACTAGCTAGAAGGTTCTGGAGATTCAAATATGCATGGAAAATGGCTGGTGCATGCTTGAATATGCTAGAATATTCTAGCAGGCTAGTGTCGGTGGGCAACTGCAAATGAACTAGATTTTTCTAGTTCAAATTTGCATGTTAAAGTCAATGCGCATGCATAATAAGCTAGAAGGTTCTAGAAGTTTTTTGTATTGTGCGGCCATTATGCAAGGTGTGTGCATGTAGAAAGATCTAGCAATATGTAAGTCGCCAAACCTCACACTATAAATAGGTAAGGTGCTAGGCTAAGAAACCAACCAAGCAAGCAAGTAAGCAACCAAATGAGAATGAGAAGTAAGAGTAGTCTTGTAAGAGTGTGAGTATTCTAGAGTGTGTCTCTAGAAAGTAATAGAGAGCATCATTGCTTCTAAAGTGTGTCTTTGAGAGTTTTGAGTGTTATAATATTTTGTATGTGTAATACAAGTAATTTGTTTACTTGTGTTGTCTCTCCAACACTTGTGTTAGAGTTGTGTACTCTAAGTCTTTCCCCAACATTATAAGTCTATAACGTTATCATTGTTATATATATGTAACCTTACCTATCTTATAATTCATACATTGAATGTTAACGTCATGTTTATAACATTATTAAATGTGAAGGTAGAGAGAATAAAAGTGAATAACGGTAATGGGTAGCGTCATGACGTCTACTAACATAACTTGTGTCTATACTGTAGCAAGACATTCATAGTGTAACAATCAGCGTTGATTGTATGATAAACAATATCATGCTTAATAACATATTAAGCTTTAACAATTGTAAAGTAATCTTATTAAAACAGAGGGCACTAACATCCTCTTCTTACTTTTTCTTGGGTACCATAGAATTACCCATATTATAACCAAAAAGCTACACTAGTGTCACAAAGAATAGGCAGAGTTAGGGGTGGGTTCGGTACAATTATCATACCAAAACCCTCGTACCAAACTTTCGGTTTGGCAAAAACTATTACCATTAGCATACCAAACTTTTAGTATACCGAAATTCGATATTGCCAAATAGTTCGGTTGGCATGGTATGACAATGGTAATTGCCACTTTGTTTTGGGACAAAGTATGTTTTTGCTTTTTTAACCCAATTCAAGGGCAAAACTTTTTTATTGTACCTTTATCTCATACATTGTAGCCTAAATTCACTATTATTCATCATTTACATTTCACACACACAATAATTCAAATAATGTATCAAGATTTATGATGAAAATTAAGCTTACAATCCAAATAGAAGTTACGAATCAAAATAAATAGAAGTTAACAATCCAAATAGAATTAAAATTTCAAATCAAATGAAAATTGAAACTAAACTTCAAAAAATAAAATTCATTGATCAATGCTTCAAGTTTAAGATGTCAAAACTTTTGAAGGAGGCATTGAACTTGTAGAAGATTAAGCTTGTGTCAAGCCTACATTACAAATAAAGAAAACATATTAGTAGTAAGAAGAATTAAAGTTGAAAACCAATTAACAACAAATTTACTTAAAAAAAATTAAAGCATATCTTACTTGTTTCAACTTCTTCCATTTCCTTGTAAAATTGAAGTATATCTTCCGTTAGTTCCTTGTAGAAGTTTACTTCATCTGTCCTAAACCCATCACTAGTACACACTAGTGCCTCTACCATTTTAGGAGTCAATGATGCCTTAAAAGGGTCCACAACCCTCCCTATATTTATCTCACTTTTATATATGAAATGATAGTACGCATGATGCATGCATCCCACACAGCTCCAAATCTTTTTGTCATACACGGACACACCCAGCTAAAGCTAATCCTTCATCCCTTCACATTTCACACCCAAAACCTCGAAACTAAACCCAACAAAGCGAATTATACAAACCCAACAACCCAAAAGCAAAAAAGCATAAAAGAAAAAAAGATATGCATCATTGACAAGTGACAACTCGATCCAAAGGTCTAACTCTAGAGAACTAACCTTGATCGAGTTAGGATGCATATCTTTTTTCATAATCGATTGATCAAGAAAAAAAGATATGCATCCTAATCGATTGAGTCTAATTCCATTTAACAAATCAATTACAAATTCCCAATTTATCAATTTAGGGTTTTTAATTTTTTTTTTTTTTTTTTTTTTTTTTGGTCTAACTCTAGAGAATTAACCTTGATAGACAGAGTCGCGGGAGAGACGAAGATGAGAGGAATGAGACCGTTCGACGGGAAGTGTTCGATGGGAGAATCTGAGATGGGTGGGTGAGTTTTTGTCTCCAGCATAGAGAATAGAAGTAGAACAGCTGAAATGAGAGAGAGTGAGTAGTTTATGACTCTGTGCCTGTTGGATTTTATTTTCAAATTATTATAATATTATAAATATGTGTTATATAATTATATATTATATTTTCGGTACGGTACGGTAATACCGTAGTAATGGTATCCATTACCAATATCGTACCATAAAATTTCGGTATGGTACAATACTGTATCATTACCGATTGGCACAAAAAATTTAGCACAAAATCAATATTGCACAATTGACAATTCGGTTGGCACGACAATTTGACAAAAAAATCCACCCCTAGGCTGAGCATGTGCCAAGAGGCGCCACCATGAGGAAGGACATACCACTACACACCCTCCATACATTACACACCATAGTGACACTAATAGCTAGGTAATAATGTTAAGGAGTGTAGCCTTGAACCATAGAACACGTGCATAATATCATTTCTACTGATCGAAGCAACTGCCGACAGTGTTGTAAACTTTGCTTCTTCCTCATTTTTTTTTAATTTTTTTATTCTTTCAACGTTGAGGTCAATTATTTGGTTGTTTTTGTACAATCCAAAGCTGGTCATGAAACATGAATGATCTGTTTCTATCAACCAGTTTCAGTGGGGCACCCACCCACAGATCCTATCGTATTTCAAGATGTGTGAATGAGGGGTCTCTAGGCACGTAAGGTAATTTCTGTTTAGGTTTTCCCTTTATATATATATTGTTGGATTCTAGCTAGCCAGCCTCTGTTATCAGTATATGTGCGGTGTTTGTGATCTGAATTAGTTTTATTGTTTAATTTAATTAAGGAATATTAATAATAGTGAATCACGTAATATATATGTAATGTATAATTGAAAAAAAGAGTATTGCAAATGATGAAATCTCAGAATTTAGAAAGTACGTAGTACTAATTAATTAAAGGACTTGAAGGCTTAATTAATAATGTATTGTACGTGTGTACGTACCTGTTTAACTTTAAGGCTAATTAAGCTTAGCTGCTAGCTTAATATTTTGACGATATCCCCCAAGGGCCTGGCATGAGGAGCAGAAAGAAACATCGTGTAGCCAAAGACAACTTGCCAATTAACCTCGGCAGCACTTAGGTTCTAGTTAATCACTAGCTAGTAGTGGCTAATCTATAGTTAGCTCTGTATATAATACAGAAGCATGCACGGAATTAGCTAACATATAATACACACACACACACACACACATGCATCTTCACATGAAGGCCTGGAAATATAGAAGAGAGACCGAGAACGACGTAGGTGTAGGAGTAGATCGGCAAGTTATCCTTATCTGCAAAATACCTTCTGCACTCAACACGCAAGGCAAGGCAATAAAAGCTTCTCAAACCATGCACATATGATAGATCGAATATAATATATATAATACGGATGGAAATTGGAAAACACGGGACATAAAAGAAACAGATCAGAGAGGAATATAAAGATTAAAACAAATTGAAGGATCTTAATCATATTAATGTAACGAAAGGACTCTAGCCTCAAGATGGAGCTTTGGACATCTGATGCATCATATTTACACACACACACACACACATATATATACAACTTACAGCTTCAATTTAGGTGATGATGAGGACAGCTACTGAAAAATATGTGTGTGTGTGTCTAGAATTAATCTGTGAAAGGATAAGGGTTCCTTAACTTGCCATATATTTTTCTCAGTCGTTGATCAGACCTAGCTTGCTAGTTGCAAATAATGGATTTGAGCATATTTTAATAAAAGAAAGCCACTTGCATGCGGAGGGTACGTGCCATATGTATTTGCAAGACAAGTTAGCCCAGAGGATCAAGATATGCTTGTACGTACACTAAGATTCAGTGCTTCAGCAGATCATTACATATATGTATATATACATAGTAAACCACTCATGCATATTGGTTTAATTATTTTACAGTTTGAAGTCATCAATAATGTGGATGCAAATTTTCACTTTCTTCTTCTTGGACAAAGTTGCACCTACAAAACAATTAACACATTTGGTCAAGGCTAAAAGCCTCACGCGCCCACGATGAATGGGGGGGGCTTTGGCCGAAGAACCTCCGATGCCAAAGTTAGAATTTTAGAGAGAAAATGTGTTTGGAGAATTTCTAGAGTTTTGCAAGAGTGTTGGCCTCCTCCTTTTGTGAAAATGGGAGCCTTTTTATAGGGTTTGGCCGGTCCACTTTTTAGAGAAAGTGGAGAAAGTGGCCGGCCATTAAGGGGATTTTGTCATTGAATTTTAGGTTTAATTAGCCAATTTATTATGATTAATTGGCTAATTAAACTTAAAGGGAATAAATTGGTGGTCATAGAATCAATTGGCTAACTTAATTAGGATAATAAAGAGGGAAAAAAGATAGAAAGGTAGAGAACAAGGGGTTGACCGGCCTTTGATTTGTTTTGGGAGATTAAAGGAGTGATTTAATTCACAATTAAGGGATTGATTGGGCAAATATGGGGAGATCCACTAGGATGGCCGGCCATTTGGGATTTTTAGGGTTAAAAGGATGACTTTTAATTAGCAATTAATATATTATTTAGGTAAATATATTAATTGACTAATTTACGTTACAAAAGGAATGAATATATGATTTTTATGGCATGATCAGCTAATCAAATGTGAAAAAGGCAAGTCAAAGTGGGAAAATAAATGAGATGGCCGGCCCCTCTTTTGGGAGAGGGATAACCGGCCTTTAGGGTGTTTTAACTAACAATTAGGGGATTAATTAGGCAATTAATCCATTAATTAGTCAATTATTGTGATTTAAAGGAGGATTTTAGAAGATATGGAAGAAATATATTATTTAGCTAATTGATTTAGCTAAATAATGAAATTGAGAATATATGAAATAAATTAGGTTTGAAGTTGATACCTATTTTGGACACTTACACCTTGGTTGAGGGATAATTACCAGCTGCCTGCGCGTAGGAATCCCGGTATGCCCCAAGGGTAATTTTGTCTTCTTTTGTCAAAAATCCACGTGTCGCCTTGTGATTATTTTTGGCTCCACAAATGCCCCCACACCTGTTGGGCTGCTCGCAAAAAAGGGCAACAGGTGTAGAGATTTTCTTGTTTTTGGAAACTTGGAATTGTTCCCTATTTTGACGTTGATTCTCTCTTTGAAAATAGGAAATCAAATCTTTCCAGGAAAAGGAAACAAAACCTCTCCCAAGGCTTATTTAAACTCACCTTAAGTGAATTGTCAAATCAACCTTAGAGAAAAAATTTATTCATCCTTGCAAGAAAGAAAAAAGAGCCTAGAGGATATTTGTTCCCCCTCCTCTAGCAATTTTTCTTCGTATCACCCACGCAAAGGATCGCCTTCTGTTACTTCTAGGTAAGAAAAAATTGTGACTGGCTCGATGGGAATCGGAAATTTGCGACTAGGTGATTTAGGTGAACCATGGCATGGCAATGCCAAAGTATACATATATGCTGGGCGCTGGGGCGCTGTCTGAAATCCAAAGGACCAGGCCGTGGGGCCTGGCGGTTTTCCTGCTGGGCTCATGCGGTTTGGCATGTTTGAATAGTGTATATATATATATATATATATATATATATATATATACTATTGCCGATAGCTGGTGCCTTTTTTTTTGTTAAACTACTCTCTAATGAATCCTTCTTGTGTTTGTAGAATCCTTCAATCATGTCATCTTCGGGCCACAAGTACGATGATGGTGCGCCACCATTGTACCGTCAAGGCGAGTCTTTGAGTAAGGTTGGCTACTTCAAGGCTGCTCACTTCAAGATTGGCTCCGATGATTTGTTTAGAGACTTCCTTGAAACCTACTGGCATGCCATTCCAACAGGAGTTCGTGTGAAGCGTGTTAAGGATGGTAGCAGTCGTGAGTCATGTGATGGGACTCGGAGAGCTATCAAGTTCCATCCCTACTACTTTGTGTTGGGATTTTCATTTCCTATGCCACGATTTTTCCAAGAAGTGCTCTGCTCCATGAAATGTGCCCCTGCTCAATGTTCACCAAATGCGATCCGTGTGATAGTGGGATTCCACAATCTTAGCCAATTTTTTGACTTGGGTTTGACTGTGAACGAATTTTGGTATTTCTTTGACATAGGTCACATCGAGGGAGTTGGGCAGCTGCGATCCCGCCATAGGCTCTTTGACAATTCAAGCAAAGGAGATCATGATTGGGCCAGGGAGACTTTGGAAGTGAGTGGAGAATGGGAATCTGATTCTTCCCCCGAATTGTGTGTACCAACAGTCTTCATCTGTGGTAAATAGGCTGCTCGACCTTTCAGTCTGCTTAATACTTGTGCTAAGCTACTCTTTATTATTTTCTTCTAATCTCCCTCTGTTGCTTTTGTAGATTCTGAATTCGACTCCACCCCTAAAACATCGCCGGACATGAAGAAAGTGCATATTAACTTGGGTATTCCTTCTGAGTATCGCGAGTGGCGCTGGCTGCTAAGTCCTCTTCGTAGGGAAAAGGGTGGGCTGCCCCCACGAGATGAGATAAAACGAATCAAGACCGAGACATTGGCTCGTCCCATTTCCGTGTTAGGGCCTGCCGCCAATGAAAGTGGGAAAAAGAGACCTTCCCCGCCTGCTCAAGAGTCACTTGCTGAGAAGAAACTGAAAACTTCTTCCACTGCCCGCGCGGATTCTACCGCTCTTCGAGAGAAAACTGCTGAGAAAAGATCTAACACTTCCTCTACTGCTGATGGGGACTCTCCAGCTGTTCCCAAACTTGTGATCGATTTGACTTCCACCAAGGGTGAAAAAGAAGAACCTGCTAAGTCTGCACCTGCGATGTTTGCTGCTCCAAGGGCCAAATTTGTGCATGTGACACCCGTAGTTCCAAAAGCTAGCTCAATTGCCGACAAGATTGCCTAGCGTAGAAGCTCTTATGTGCCCCCAGTGCCGAAATTTGTGTCCAAGCGTCCGTTAGGAACCAAGTCTGGTTCACCTCTGGAAAGGCTCACCACCATGAAGAATAACAAAGCATCCTCGCCTACTAAAGTAACACCAAAAATCGTTCCTTCCGCTGCTGAAACCAGTTCACCTGCTGAGATGAAGACGACTGCTAGTGTTGGCAGCCGTGGAAAACCTACCAAGATTGCTACTACGGAGGCTGCTGAGGTTTGCTCATTTTTGAAACCAGACCTGCTTGAAGATATGGATGTATGTGCCAAATTTGTCAATGGCGTCAAGGAGATTGTTGGCCCGAGCCTCTTTGCAAAACACACTCTCGAGTACAGGAAGACTGCCTCATTAGCCATGATGCAAAAATCAACAATACTAGCAGCCGAGTCTATGTTTCTTGACCAGGAAGATACTAAAACTGCTAAAGAGGTAGCAAGAACCATGGCAGCCGATGCTTACTCCTCATCCGAAAAAGTCAAAATTGGAATCTGAGCTAGCTATTTTGAAGGGATCATCTAACACCTCTGCCCCCACTTCTCTGCATCTTGAGGACGCTCGCCAAGAGATTATGGATTTCAAAGCTAGACTTAACGCGATCCAAGTAAAGTATGAAGGTGCAAAGAAAGATATCGAGCATTACATACCTCAAATTCAAGATCTTGAGCGTTCCATCTCCGAACTCCGCTCCGCTGCTTATGCGAAAGACGAGGAACTAATTGCTACTTACAACCAAGTGATCCACTTCAAAATGGTCGTTGCTAGGCTCGAGCCCCAAATTGTAGAGCTTCAAGGTACTTTAAAGCTTAACGACAACTTGAAGAAAGAAGTGGAGGAATTGCAACGGGTCCGTGCTAGCCTGCTTGAGGAGAATGAGCAGCTGAGAAGTGAGAAAGTTGGGTTTGAGGCTTCGCTTACTCAAAATCAAGATGATTTCTACAAGCTTGGCTATGTGGATCATCTATTCGAAAGACCATCTGACTTTGAATTCTCTGATAAAGACTTCGAGACTTTCTCTATCTCGCCGGAAGATGTGTCTGCTTTCACCTTTGAATCTTCTATTGGTGAAGTGATTGGGGAAGTTGGTGCTCAAGCTAATGCAGCTGGTAATGAAACATCGGATGGTTCTGCTGCTCAGAACATTGAGCCTGCTGAAGATGTGGCAGCCGAGTAGCCGTGATCCAAGCTGTCGAGGAATAGTCTTCTAGGACTTTTCTTTTATTTTTCTTGTTGTTTTTGCTTGAGCTCATTGGATCTTCGCTAGCGGTTTATCAAATTTGCTAAGAAATTTAATAAAACTTATTTTCTTCGTTTTTCTCCATCCTTGCTTCTTTCGTTCTTGCCCTAACCTTTAAACTTTATAGGCCAGTGGCAGACGTGCTACTTCTTTATAAGCAGACAGGCCCACGTAGCCAATGTAGCCGTAGGTGTTGGCGTAGAACTTGGCAAAGTTGTTGGCCATAGGATCGGCAGCCGGATACCTTACTTACAGAAGCAGGCAAGTCCGCGTGACCACTAGGTCGTTAACCTTGGGCCTTTTTTTTTTTTTCAATTCCGTAGGTTGCATAGCAAGTATCACAACACTTTAGGATTTGGTGTAGAGTATTCCACGCTTGGCAGATATGAAGCTTATCAACTACATAGCATGTTGGCAGTGGATAAAGCTTTGTATGTGCACTCTAGCTTTTTTCCAAGTCTAGTATGGCTTCACTGCTTGAAGGGGAAGCCGTTGGCAGTCTTCTGAAAAACCGTAGTCTACCTTAGTGCACTCGGTAACAGCTTTAGGTTTTCAGGGCAGTCGTCCATTGGGCGTACTACGTAATATGCCCCCTCCGTTTCTGGGGCCCGGTCTCCCGCGGATTTAGGTTAAGAAACCCAACATCCTTCAGTTAACTAATCCTTCAGAGTGTAAGTTTATCCTCCCGCCTTGGAGAGCATGGTTGATCCCTTGGGGGATGCCTTTTCTGCGATGGATCCCTAAGAAGGGATGCGATCTTCATTTGAAGTGCCGGAATGATAAGTTATTGCAGAGTTGTGGTCGAACCAAGTTGTAAATTATTTATGAATTCTTCATTGAAAAGTGAATGATATGAATAAATAACTTAGCTAAAAAAAACAAATTGCATAACAACTAGATAGTCTTTGATTCGTGAGACTGTGCTTGTTAAACTGCTTAAATCTCCGAATCTTTGGCATGATGGGAAGCTACACATAGTACTTCCTTAAATTGAAAGCGTTCCACTGCTTCTCAATCTCTTTGTCATTCATAGTTGCGAGAGTGTAATTTCCCTTGCCTCCTACTCTGCTGATCTTGTATGGGCCTTCCCAAATGGGATCCATTTTTTTTGAACCTTCTCTGCGAGCAGTGATAAAAGCTTTTCTTAGGACTAGATATCCAGGTTGAAATTGTCAGATCTTGGCCCTTTTGTTATAGCTAGAGAGAAGCTGCTGCTGGTAGGCTGCAATGCGGGTGATGGTTTGTTCGCGCCTCTCCTCCGCCAGATCTAAACTTGTGGCCATTTCTCCACTGTTCTGCTCAATGCTTTGTAGAAGAGTACTAACGTTGAGCACAATGATGTTGGGAGGAATGATAGCCTTTGAGCCAAATGCTAAAGAAAATGGAGTTTCCCCAGTGGCTCGTCTTTTGGTAGTGCGATATGCCCAGAGACATCCGGGGAGTTCGTCTGGCCACTTTCCCTTTTTGTCAGTGAGGGATTTCTTGAGGCAATCAAGAATCGTCTTGTTAAATGCTTCAGCCTGCCCATTGCCTTGAGGATATCTTGGTGTGGACATGTGCTGCTTGATGCCATACTTTTGGAAGAACTTTGCCAAATCTTTGCCCACAAACTGTGGGCCGTTGTCGGTGACGATGGATTGAGGTATACCAAATCGGCAAATGATGTTCCTCCAAATAAAACGCTCTACGTCTGCTTGAGTCGTGGTCGTCATGGGCTCCGCCTCCACCCACTTAGTAAAATAGTCAGTTACTACGATCATCATACCTCTGCCCTCAGTGGCTGGTGGCATAGGTCCTACCAAGTCAATTGCCCATTGCATGAATGGCCACGGACTGGTTTGTGGATGCAATTCGCTAGCAGGCAGCGCTGCTACTGGTTTAAACCGTTGGCAGGGATCGTACTTTTGTGCTAAATCCTTAGTATCCTGATGCATGGTAGGCCAATAATAACCTGCGTTGAGGGTTTTTTGTGCTAGGGATCGGCCTCCAGAATGATTCCTGCATACGCCTTCATAGATTGAACTTAAAACTTTTAAATCATCGGGAAGCACTAAGCAACGGAGATGCAGACCGGTATAAGACCTTCGAATAAGAAGGCCATTCCACATATAGTAACGCGCTGCTTTTACTTGTAGCTTTCTAGATTCCAATCTTTCCAAAGGGAGCGTGCCATTGACCAGGTAATCTATAATAGAACTCTGCCAATTGGGAGTTATACTAACCTGTGACACCTCGACTGTCAGCTCTGCTTCTATACTTGGTTTGTCTAAGTACTCCACCGGAATCGAACGTTTAAGTTGGTAATCAAGGGCAGAGCCTAGGCCGGCTAATGCGTCTGCGTGTGCATTGTCAACTCGTGGAACTTGATTGAGGGTGTAAGTCGGAAACGCCTCAAGTTGCTTACATACCTTTTCCAGGTATTGTGCCATTCTTGGTTGTTTTGCTTCAAACTCTCCAGTAGCCTGACCAGTGATTAGTTGAGAATCAGAATAAATTGCAAGTTTCTTTACTGCCAAGTCCTTTGCCATTCGGAGTCCTGCTAACAAGGCCTCATATTTTGCCTCATTGTTGGATGCTTTGAAGCCTAGAATAATTATTTGCTCGAGTATTGAACCGTCTGGGGTGACTAGAACCACGCCTGCTCCCGAGCCTTTGTAATTGGATGCGCCATCGACGCGCAAGTGCCAAAAATCTCCATTGAAAAAAGTAGGTATGGCTAAAGTATGTTCGGCTGCTACTGGAGCACTCTCGGGCAGTTCT
This sequence comes from Crataegus laevigata, assembly GCA_963580275.1. Classification (NCBI taxonomy): domain Eukaryota; kingdom Viridiplantae; phylum Streptophyta; class Magnoliopsida; order Rosales; family Rosaceae; genus Crataegus; species Crataegus laevigata. The sequence continues at coordinate 38,636,158 of OY756946.1, read as the reverse complement.
GTTGCGTCACCTAGGCTAGGCGTGAATTCTGCTATGAAATCTGCCAAGGCTTGGGCTTTTATTGCCATACGAGGTTGAAAAACTAAGCCATATTGGCCAAGTTCCAATGCCCATTTCATCACTCGTTGAGAAGCATCCGGACCATGTAGGATTGACCGTAAAGGATATTGAGTCATGACAATGACGGTATGAGCTTGAAAGTAAGGTCTGAGCTTCCGAGCCGCCACAACTAATGCCAAAATTAATTTTTCAATTTTTGGATATCTAGTTTCCGCATCGAGAAGAGCTTTAAAAGTATAGAATACTGGCAGTTGGGCCCCCAGCTCTTCTCGTATGAGGGCTGAACTCACTGCTACTTCTGTGACTGCCAAGTAAATGTATAAATCTTCTGCTGCCTCCGGCTTGGATAGTAAGGGAGGTAATGCGAGATATTTCTTCAAGTCTTGGAAAGCTCTTTCGCACTCTTCATCCCATTTACCTCGTTGCGCCTTTTTTTACAGCTTTGAAAAAAGGCTTGCATCGATCAGTGGAGCGTGAGAGAAAACTGTTGAGGGCGGCTGGCCGTCCGGTCAAGCTTTGGATTTCCTTCAAGGTAGTGGGAGACTTCATTTCTAGAATTGCTCGGATTTGTTTAGGGTGTGCTTCGATTCCTCGCTGGGTTACCAAGTACCCTAAGAATCTGCCTGAAGATACTCCAAAAGTACATTTAGTAGGGTTGAGCTTCATTTTTTACTTTCTGAGGATGCCGAATGTTTCCGCCAAATTGCAGATATAATCTGCCCGCTGTTTACCCTTTACCATGATGTCATCAACATAGACTTCCATAGTCACCCCAATTTGCTTTTTAAACATCATATTTACTAACCGTTGGTAAGTGGCTCCCGCGTTTTTTAGGCCAAAGGGCATGACCTTGTAGCAATAGGTACCTCGCTCAATCACGAACGCGGTTTTTTCCTTGTCGGGCTCGTACATAGCTATTTGGTTGTAGCCGGAGTACGCGTCTAGAAAACTGAGCAGCTGATTTTCGGAAGTCGAATCTACCAGCAAGTCAATTCGGGGAACCGGATAAGGATCTTTTGGGCATGCTTTGTTGAGGTCGGTATAATCTACGCAAACCCTCCATTTGACTTTCTCTTTTTTCATGACTAGTACGACATTTGCAAGCTATGATGAGTGTGTTACTTCTTCTATAAATCCAGCCTCTAACAATTTGTCAATTTCTGCCTCGATGATCGCTACTCGTTCGGGCGCAAAGTGCCTTCTTTTTTGGATCACTGGTTTAGCAGCTGGATCAACGTGCAACCTGTGGCAAGCTACTTCGGGGTCAATATCGGGCATGTCGAAAGGTGACCATGCAAAGATGTCACGGTTATCCCTAAGAAAAACCGTGAATTCTACTTTCTCGGCTGGACTTAAGCGCGAGCCGATTCTAGCCGTCTTTTCCCGCTATTGGGGATCAAGAATGATGTCCTATGCGTCCTCTTCAAGAATCCATCCCTTTTCGTCTATTTGTACATTGGTTTGGACGCCATCCTCTTGACCCACTTGCTGTAATTGCTATTTGGTAGCATTTTCATCCTTTTGCACCTCAGCTGCTTCTATAGGAGTAAAAGTCTTCTTTTTCTTATTCTTTCAACACTTGCACAGTGCATCGTCGTGATGCGGCTTGATCAGATTTGATTTCCCCAACTCCTCCTCCCGGGATTCGGAATCGAATTTTTTGGTACTTAACAGAGGTAACGGCATCCAACTTTATCAACCAGGGTCTTCCAAGAATCCCATTGTAGGGGGATGGATTACTTACAATCGTGAATGTTTGCCTTGAGACTACTGGCGGAGTTTTCACATCAAGTGTAGTATGACCGATAGCAGTTGAGGTGTGCCCGTTGAATCTGGTGAGAACCTCTGCTCGGTGTATGATTGTGTCTTCCAAGCCCATCTTCTGGATTACTGAGAGTTGAAGAATATTGACTGCACTTCCGTTATCAACCATCATTCTGTCGACTATAGCGTGGGCTAGTTAAACAGACACAACTAGTGCATCGTCGTGTGGAAAATCAACGTCTTCTGCATCTTGCTCGGTGAAACCAACAACGGGTCCAGGTTGAGTCTCGACTGCTTGGACTTGTGAAACTAGCAACGCTTGTTGGATCTTTCTCTTTTTTGAATTATTGGTTGCCCCCAAGTGTTCAGATTCGGCAAAGATGCCATTGATCCGAATCGTCTTGGTAGGTGGTTCTTCGTCGGCTTCTGCATTCTTTCTAGGATGCGTAACCGGTTTATCCAAATATCTATCAACCTTGCCTTCTTTCACGAGCTTTTCTAAATAGTTCTTCCAACCGTAGCAGTCGTCGGGTGTGACCGGGACCTCGATGGAATGCGCAGTACTTGGTATGATCCAACTTGTAAGTATCTCATTTTGATTGTTTTGGCAACTTGAACCACGACTCATTCTTGACATCACGAAGGATTTGGTGGATCGGAACCGAGAACTTAGTGTAGTTCTTAGTTGTTGGGCCTCCTTTAACTGGGGATCTGTCCATTCGCTTAGCCCCTTACTTGCTTTTATTATTGGACTGCCTTCCATCCTCCTTTTTTACTGATATTTCTTTTCGAGATTGCTCAGGGGCCTTATCTGCTAGTCGAGCCTCATCCCAAAGTGCGTGCTTTTCTGCTAAAGCAAATGAGTCTGCTAGGGTCAGATCTTCTTTCATGATTAATTCCCCGAACAGCGGGTGATCTGTTGGGAGTCCCTTTTGGAAGGCCGCACTTGCTATTGAATCGTCACATCCAACTATCCCTGCCTTCTCTGCTTTGAACCTTTTCACATAGTCACGGAATGACTCCTTTGGGTTTTTCTTCATATTGAAGAAATGATCAGATTTCTTCTTGATCGAACGGTATGATGAATACTCTTTGGTGAAAAACAAGGAAATATCATTAAAGTTCCGGATGGACCGTGGTAGTAGAGTATGGAACCAATCTTGTGCTTCACCTTGCAAAGTGGTGGCGAATATTTTGCACATAAGAGCATCATTGTTCCGATAAAGGACCATTGCGCTTCGATGGTGTTTCAAATGCCTTTCAGGGTCTTCATCTCCTTTGAAAGTTGTGAAGTGTGGCATGCTAAACTTTCGCGGAGGCTCTGCATGCTCGATTTCGTCCGTGAAAGGTGACCTGTTCATGTTGGTCATGTCTCGCCGTAATGCCTCATCGGTAATTTCATTGCGTGGGAGATTACCCAATCGCTCGTTTAAGAGCCTCTCCACTTTTTCCTGTATTTGCCTTTGCTGAGAAAACGAAGTTTTCGACTGCTCCAAGTCTTGACCTTTCGGTTTAGACTGCTTGTGCTGAATCTGCCTATGTCGTGGTCCATTTCTGGTAGGCGAGTGGACTTCTTGTGGGTTATCGGTTGAACTCGAACCGGATTGAATTGTTGTGTCTCGCTGCCCATCATGCCGTCTGCTCCAATGCGATATAGTGGATACTCTTTATGGTCCAAGTCGTGAATGAATGCTCTGCCTAGAAAGTTGCTTATGTTGATTATTAGACTGCAGCCCCAACCGAGAATGTACACTTGCTCTAGGGCCTAATCGAGAGTGCACGCTTCTCCGTGCACTAAGGCAAGAGTGAATGCTATCTCGGGGACCTGATCGAGAGCGCACACTGTCTGAATGCTCTGTTTATGGATGATCAAGCGGCTGCTTGCCTGGACGTTGCTGGAAAGGATCACTTGTCTATGCCTTACTTTGAGATTCTTCACTCGGGTCACGCCGCACCTTAGTGCGTTGCAAGAGTTGATTCACCAACGTCGTCTGTTGCGCAAGGGCGCTTGTCAATTCTATGACTTGACGAGACAAGTGTTGTTCGCCATTTGGATTGGAAGAGCTTGGAAGGAAAGCGACTCCTTGAATAACAAGTGGGTGATAAACTCCAGGCGCGAGATTTGAGTTGGGGATGTCAAATCCGTGGAGAAATATAGTGAGAGTACTCCTGGTTCGATTGTGGGTCCCGAGACTTGAAGTCGAGACAATTGTGCTACTCTTGGGCCAACTTGGACTGCTTGGGAGACCAACAGGGCAGGCTGGGCCAAATGAGCAGTCTGGACCAAGGTAGCAGGCTGGGTTAAGGGAGCAGTCTGGATCACGGGAGCAGTCTGGATCACGGAAGCAGGCTGGGTCACGGGAGCAGTCTGGATCAAGGGAGCAGTCTGGATCACGGAAGTAGGCTGGGTCACGGGAGCAATCTGGATTAAGGGAGCAGGCTGCTCAGTGCGTGATGCGTACGAGCGCGAGGCTTGGGCCCGTACAAGTTTGGATGGTGCGGCTTGAGCCATAATGGTGGTGTGGTTTTCGCCACGGGTGATTGGCACGGTGGAGCTCCGTGGTGTTGCCGTTCTACCCATGACCATATTTAGTCTCGTGGATCGCCGTGGTCCCGCTTCTTGAGAACTAGAATTTTCACTTTGGGAATTTTCTATATTTCTAGCCATTATATTTTTCTTTCACGCTTATTATACGAGAGTCTTCTACGAGTATGGATTTCACTCTCAATGAAAGCACCAATTTGTGGATGCAAATTTTCTCCTTCTTCTTGGACAAAGTTGCACCTACAAAACAATTAACACCTTTGGTCAAGGCCAAAAACCTCACGCGCCCACGATGAATGGGGGGCTTTGGCCGAAGAACCTCCGATGCCAAAGTTAGAATTTTAGAGAGAAAATGTGTTTGGAGAATTTCTAGAGTTTTGCAAGAGTGTTGGCCTCCTCCTTTTGTGAAAATGGGAGCCTTTTTATAGGGTTTGGCCGGTCCACTTTTTAGAGAAAGTGGAGAAAGTGGCCGGCCATTAAGGGGATTTTGTCATTGAATTTTAGGTTTAATTAGCCAATTTATTATGATTAATTGGCTAATTAAACTTAAAGGGAATAAATTGGTGGTCATAGAATCAATTGGCTAACTTAATTAGGATAATAAAGAGGGAAAAAAGATAGAAAGGTAGAGAACAAGGGGTTGACCGGCCTTTGATTTGTTTTGGGAGATTAAAGGAGTGATTTAATTCACAATTAAGGGATTGATTGGGCAAATATGGGGAGATCCACTAGGATGGCCGGCCATTTGGGATTTTTAGGGTTAAAAGGATGACTTTTAATTAGCAATTAATATATTATTTAGGTAAATATATTAATTGACTAATTTACGTTACAAAAGGAATGAATATATGATTTTTATGGCATGATCAGCTAATCAATCAAAAAGATTAGCTAATCAAATGTGAAAAAGGCAAGTCAAAGTGGGAAAATAAATGAGATGGCCGGCCCCTCTTTTGGGAGAGGGATAACCGGCCTTTAGGGTGTTTTAACTAACAATTAGGGGATTAATTAGGCAATTAATCCATTAATTAGTCAATTATTGTGATTTAAAGGAGGATTTTAGAAGATATGGAAGAAATATATTATTTAGCTAATTGATTTAGCTAAATAATGAAATTGAGAATATATGAAATAAATTAGGTTTGAAGTTGATACCTATTTTGGACACCTACACCTTGGTTGAGGGATAATTACCAGCTGCCTGCGCGTAGGAATCCCGGTATGCCCCAAGGGTAATTTTGTCTTCTTTTGTCAAAAATCCACATGTCGCCTTGTGATTATTTTTGGCTCCACAAATAATGTGTAGATGTTATCCAAAGCTTACCAACGTGTTATCCAAACATCTAATTTCATTGTAATTTGATGAGAAGAATTATTAGTTTAAGGACGATATCGACAAGATGAAGCATGTGTAAGTATATGGTGTGTTGAATGTTTATCAACAATTAATGACAGATTTATATATAGAAATAAATTCGAATATGCTAAAAAACAATAAATGCAAATTAATAATTTAGCACAGTATGTACAAAACAAAACTAATACTTAATCAAATAAACTGAAAATCGAGGTTTGCGTATTGTAATGTCCTTGAAACAGAATTTGGTCCTAGTGCTTGTAATTCAATGAATGTCTTCTTTACCAAAATTCAACAATCAAACCAGGATTCCAACACTGGAAACCTTGGTTTTTGGCAAATATCTTTGTGGTTCTCTCAGCAACAAGGTTTTGGTATTTCAGAACGAGAATTTTTTTTTTCTGTGTTCTAAATGTCGTGCAGATGGATGTATATATAATTGACATATGCCTGTTTGCAAAAGGTATGAATATGGAATGCATCTTTTGGGAGTTTCTGCTCATATGGGTGCATAGCTTTTGGCATTCTTCTGTTGTCTTCAGACTTCATTCAAAATCATGAGTCTGTTGATTTAAAAATTAAATAATTAAATCTGAAATTAAAAGATAATTATTATTATATTTAATTATTAGAGCTTAAGCCCAAGAGCCCCAAGGCTCAAGGTCTATCTTTTAATAATTAATTATTAAAATATATTAATATTATCACACTCCAAAGTTTAGGCCCAATTTTACTCTTTTTGATCCATTTTTCCAATCACTTTGTAAGAATGACAAAGTCTTATATAGTGTGGGAAACTTTTAGAATCAAACCTTCTATAAAAACCTAAAAGGTAAACACCTACGAGTAGGCTTGTCTATGTTAACACTTTCTTAATTAGGTCACATACCTAATTAATTATTGTTTGAGTTTGACCCAAAGATACACACATATTTTCGAAGTACTCAACGATACAAACATGTGGGTGCAAGCGGAATTGAAATTGAAGTTACGATGAAGATTGTGTAGAATTAGGAAGTCGAAGGGTATTCTATTAAAATTACTATTTCAGATATTTTCCTCTTCAATTATTTTAATATTTTATTTAGATTTTTATCTAGTGGGGTCCACACCCCACTTCTCCTTCTCTTCCCCGTGTCTCTCCGCCTACGCTCTTGAGGACTTACTCATTTCATCTCACTCTCTCATTTCCCCTTAAACTCTCATTTCCCTCTCAACTCACATCCCTCTTCTCTTTGAGCATAGACACAACTAACCACTCCGAAGAGTTCTCATACCACATAACCACCACGACCCTCAACCATAAATACTTAGGACACCTAGGTCCTTAATGAATCGGTGGTTGCTGCCACTGCTCATCGTCTCTCCGAAGATTTATCCAACAAATTTCGTGCTCCCAACTTTGGTAAGGACTCAGATCACTCATCCTCGTTTTAGTTTTCGATTTCAAGCTTGCATGTGAGTTTTGGTGGCGATTAGTATAGATACCACTCGGGAAGCAATTCCCTAGTTTTTTCGGAGAAGAAAATCGCAATTTCCAGGCTGTTTTTCAACCAACTCCGGCCACAACTGAGCCTTTTTTGGGATATCTCTCTTCATCTCTTACATGTGTAGAAGTATTGTTATAATAGATGTTGAGAATTATGAAATTACCATGGCATGATCATACTTATATTAACTAATCATCATGCATGCTACACTGGTGTTTGTACTCGTCTCAATCCAGGGCCAATATTCACGTGTATGTTCACACCGCATGATACACTCACCTTGGAGCCATTGTAGGTGTTAGTCATGTCCTAGATTGCTATAGGCAATTAGGACTCATATGTGGTGCGCATATCAACAGTGTTCACACGATTGTAGTACTAGAGTGTAGATCGCTATCACACTCAGTCCTGTTCATGTCTGAATGCCTCTGCATAAACTCATCTGTCAGCATATGCTGATGATTATTCAAAATTATATGTTCTTTTATGAGAGATATTGTGATTTACCGTATTCGTAAATTATTGCTTTTTACGGTAATTATTTTTATACTGTATGTGGTATGATATGTTGAAACCTAATATTTGTTTTATAATGAGGGATTATACATTTTCGAAAAGGTTTTACACAAATTTATTTTTCGGCTCACTCATCTTTGTTGTTTCGCCCCTCTAGTATTTAATTGCAGAGTTTATGTGACGACGAGGATTTCTGGCAAACAATGACATACAGAAGATTTCTCCTTTTGGTATAATATTTATTTACTTTTATTGTACTTATACTTATGCTCTAACATCACGTATGAAAATGGTTCAATCCCACTTACATACGCACTCTTTTTGTTAGTCACTTTTAGGTTTTAATTTATTCACAATTTTCCACATCGCTACACTTTATGGCTTCATCACCTTCCAAGTATCGATCAGCACAACTCAATTCAGAGTCCAGGTGGACAATCCAGGTCGGGGTGTGTCAGCAAAAAAAACAGACAATAAAAAAAGGGTAAATTATGTCACGCCCCAACCGCGACATATGTCCAGGATCAACACATGACGTCATTAAATATCTGTATAACCAATCGACCCTGCCTCCAGGATACGTACAAAGCATAATTCAAGATTTGAATTACATAGTAATTTTTCTTATGCTTTGTGGCTGCATCTAACTTCCTCGTTAGACTGCCTACGTACCGTAAATAGGGATCAAGCCATTCGTAATTCACCGTTTCAATAAACTCCCATCACCACTACAAGTCATTACTACATACATATAAGCATAGTAACCCTTATGAGACGTATAGGCACATAGCTTCAGAACATGAATCGTCAAATTGGTTTTAGTTTCAATGAGTAATGCATATAGATATGTATACTTATTAAGACACTCATTTTAGCATTCAAACAAACTTAATCAAAATAGTAATCACACCCAATCGGATTTGTCAAACTATTGATATCTATACCAGCCCTAACCTTACCAACCAATATAATTTGAATACAATCATAATCAATTTCTATTTGCATACTCCTTTCAAATTCTATATCAAAACATAGAGCCAATAGTACATATAAAAGCAATAATCTAACTATGATTTGATAATAATTAGCTGGACTAATTGTAGCTAACACATCCCGACTCGGAATGTCCACTTAGACTCTAAATCGAGCTGTGCTGGCCGACACATGGACGGTGACGAAGCCATAGAGTGTAGTGATGTGGAAAATGTGAACAAGTTTAAACCTAAAAGTGCCTAATCAAGAGAGTGTGCAGGTGAGAGGGATTGAACCCTATTCACATTTTCCACATCACTACACTCTATGGCTTCACCACCGTCCAGGTGTCGGCCAACACAGCTCGAATTGGAGTCCAAGTGGACATTTCGGGTCGGGATGTGTCAGTTTGGTATCAAAGCCTATCCCTGGCCGGAAGTGTGCCAACGAGGACGTCAGGCCCCTAATGGGGGTGGATTGTGACATCCCACATCGCTCGGGGTAGTGATCCTTAAATGTATATTCTCATCCCTACCTAGCACTGTAAGCGTGAGTTATTTAAATTAGTATGTAAAACATGTTGTAAATACTAGGAGTCCTTTATTAGGAAGGAGTTATTGTTGTGTCCTTTTTTGGTTAGTATTTCCTTGGAGAACAAGGATTGTATTTTTGTATATATGTCAAGGAAGTAATACAATGAGATTTATCCCTATAAAAATTCTACATGGTATCAGAGCCAGGGGAGCGGGCCCATACTGTACTCTGCCACGTGATGGGTGGGTCCCTTGGCCCCTCGTGTAGGGTGAGTCCCCTTGGCTCCACATGGTTATCGATGTGTGGATCTCCCACGTGTGACCCACTAATTGGGTCCCACGTGAGGGGACGTGTTGAATCCCACATCGGCCATACAAAAAGAAAAGTAATAGTTTAAATATCCTAACCCTATTCTAACTAACACCGAGGCCTTTTGTGATAAAACCACACACCTAACGGATTGTGTAGGTGGTAATTACCAAGTTGGGGACAATATCAGTGTTGTTGGAAGTGGGCTGTATGGCCCGTCTCTCTAATAATTCTACAAGCATGAGGCTTTTTGGGAGCTCACTGGTTTCGGGTTCCGTAGGAACTCTGAAGTCAAGCGAGAAGGAGGCTAGAGTACTCCCATGATGGGTGACCCACTGGGAAGTTGCTCGTGAGTTCCCAGAAACAAAACCGTGAGGGCGTGGTCGGGGCCCAAAGCGGACAATATCGTACTACGATGGTGGAGCGGGCCCGAGAAGTGGTTCCACCCGGGCCGGGATGTGACAGTAGCAAATAAAATAGCTTGTTTTCTTCAAAACTTATCTGATTGGATTGTAAAAATTGAGAAATATATGCATGTACTTTGATACACATGTAGATAAAACCACCTGTATATATTTTCCCTTTATAAGTAATTGTGTATTCAGTATACAATCGTTTGGAAAACAACCAGCTTCCCGAAGTGGACTAGTCGAAATACTTTGCTAAGCGTAGTAATACAACAATATAGCTTTCTGCATAATACAAGTCTTCAAAAACATAAACAAAACATCCCTTTCAGCTTTTATATCATTCTAGGGTTTAGGCATTTGCATATATATAATACTAGTTTTGCAAACAATAGCTAATCCATGATAGATTAACCGAAAGAAATATTAATAAGAATTAGCTAAACGGAAAGGATAAAGAGAGTTGAGAATATGAACCTATACTGCAGGTTTACATCCCAAGCGAAAAGGATACGAATATCTTCAACTCCCTTCTCTCTACTCCTAATTAATTTCTAATCCCGTCCTTCCATTTGTCCTTTCTTCTCTTTATTTTTGGGTCGACTTCGACTAATGGCGAGAAATTAATAAGCTCGTAAGGCTACTCGTCAGTGATAGGAGCATATTTATGCGACTTTGTTATCTTATTTTTTTGTATTTACTTAGTTAATTTCCATTTATTGTAGTAATTTAAGTTATTTTCGTATTATTGTAGATTCAATTGGTAAGGTTGACAATAAATAGCCAAATGGAGCAATTTGGAGCAGTTTTGGACTTGGATTGGATAGCATGTGGGATGGACGTTTTTGGTGTTTAAAAGGTGTTAAACACGTGCTAAAATCTGGAGGAATCAAAGTTGAAGCTTGGAAGATAAGGAATTATACAAGAAAGAGAAATTCTAGTTGGAGACGAACATTATCTTATCCAACCTTATCATATCTTATCTTATCATATCTTATCCAACATTATCTTATCTTATCTTATCTCGAGCTGCAAGGTGGAATCCTAATCACATTCCAACTCTCTCTACCTGATTCTTAGAGTCCTAAAAGAAATCAAAATGCCAAAACCCTTTTCCTCCTTGGATTCAGCAGTTCCCCTCCTCTATATATATGAAATTCTTGCACGTTTTAGAGGGTGCCGCGCCTAACATTCATCTATTGAAGTTGCTGGAGTTTTCTGGGTTCTTTCTCTCTTTGTTTTAAGTTTAGATTACTTTTCAATTATGATGAACATACGTAACTAAGTTTCTTTTTTGTTAGAGGTGAATTCGAAGCCATGATCATATGTTTTATATAAATTGATTACATCCAGTTATTGTTTCATAAAACATGAATGCAATTTTCTTATCTGCTTTATAGAGAACTTATTCTTGTATGTTTATTAAAGGTGCACACTTAGTTTGCATGCAGGAATTTGATGCTAGAATATAAGGGAATTTCACCTAATCATTATGAACTTATATTTGCAAGTAGTAAAAGTCACTAGTCATGACTGAGTTAAGTAAATTCTTGGTAGGAGTATCATGCTTTTCATAGTTATGAATATTTTGTCAATGCTTATGATTTTCACATAACTTAATGATTTTTGAGATGTATCTCTATCATACTTTTCATAGTTAGGGAACTTGAGAAGAATAATTTGGTTGCATTGCTGAGTCCAATTCAATGAACTTAGGAAAATCTAAGAGTTAATTAGCGTTGTTCATAATTAATTTGGGGCATTATCATTCATGGTTTATAGAAAGAATAACTAGAAATCGATTTGTATGCATATGTTTCATGTGTGGAGACGAATCCATTAGCTATTCTTCCATCCATATTTCATTCACAACTTAATTTACTTGCTGCTATTTACTTTTGTTTTCATTAAATTCGTCCAAAATCTCCCCATCATTGTTTTGTTGTTAGTTTAACTTAGTTTTCAGTTTATTAAGTTTAATTTGTGTTGATTAGCATCCCTTCTAATCTCCGGAATAGAACGATCCCTACTTACTTGTACTACGATTGCATAATATATAGGGTTTAATTTGTGTGTTAATTTCAACCACATCAGTCATTAGTTTCTACCACATCAATTAGGACTATCTGCACATCCTCTCCCAATTCTTTCTCTCTTCCCTAGTAGTGTTTTGGTGATCAAACTCGCATGACTTGTTCCCCATCGGTGTCGTCTCAAACCGCCCCAAAAAAATAAGATAAGAGGGAGTTCTCCAGGGAAGCGAGTTCCTACAACCCTTTTTTTTTCTTTTCTTCTTTCCTTTTTCTCAGTCACTTTTCTTCTTTCTTTATTATTTAGATGGAAACCTCAACCATAGAATATAAGCTGGATGGATGAAGTGGAAGAGTGCATCAAGCGTGTTGTGTGATCGCCGTATGCCACTAAAGCTCAAGGGAAAATTTTATAGGACGGCAATAAGGCCGGCGTTGCTGTATGGTACGGAATGTTGGGCGGTGAAGCACTAACACGTACATAAAATGGGTGTAGTGGAGATAAGAATGCTTCACTGGATGTGTGGGCACACAAGAAAGGATAAGATTAGGAATGAGGATATCCGAGGTAAAGTAGGAGTAGCCGAAATTAAACGAAAGATGAGAGAAAATCGGTCACGGTGGTTTAGACATGTGCAACGAAGGCCTACTGACGCTCCAGTTAGAAGATGCGACTACGGGACAGAGGTTCAAGGCCAAATGGGTAGATGAAGACCTAGGAAGACTTTGGAAGAGACTCTAAGAAAAAACTTAGAGTATTTGAATCTAACAGACGACATGACACAGGACCGAGTACAACAGCGTTCTAGAATTCATCTAGCCGACCCCACTTAGTGAGAAAAGGCTTTGTTGTTGTTGTATTAATATTTTATATCTAGTGCTATTATCTTTTCCACTACTTTACATAAAATGATTTATACGTGTTCCGTAAAATCTTTCTTCTAGTTCTAATTTTCGCTACGCTTATGATCAGTCGTTCATAATAACAAGTGCTGTCAAAATATACTAATTAATATGTCACATGTGTCCTGACCAGTAAGTCAATGAAAGTCGATACATACCCTCTAAGGGCATTTTGATCGTTTCACATTAAAAAAATTAAAATAAAATAAAATTATGGACGGGTAGTAACAAATTACATACAATCCGTTACATAATTTGTAAGATTGGCTGTTAAGTGATGATGTGACTGATATGGGACCTAGTTTTTAATGAGATGGATGTCAACTTTATGCCACGTGGATAAAAAAATTAAAAATATAAGCTATAAAATATATATATATATATATATATTATTTGAAATATTTAATAAATAATTAAAATATCAAACAAATAATAATAATCAACGACACCCCACCCCTCTTCTCTTTAATCAATTTCTCATCCGCTTCTCCATCATCCACACACCTCTTTTCCCTCTGATCAACCCCCACACTTTATAAATTTGTTTTTTTTTTTTTTGGCTTATGGGATGGAGAGATCAACGAATATGAAGTGGGATGTATACATGTGGGGTTTTAAAGAAAAAAAACTGACACCATCTAGTTCCAGATGGGTTCGCAACTGAAGGACAAGAAGAACCAGGAAAAACCAACCCACCTCATAGCTGTCGCCATGGCAGAGCCGCCACCTCCTCCGTCAATCCGCCACCACACCCAACGTTTCTCTCTCCCATGTGAAGACTTAGGTTCCCTATTTCAACCACGGAGGGTTTCGATTTCGACTTATTCGCAAAATTCTCAATTTCAAACCACGCTAGATTTGAATTGTTGGGTTTCAATTGCTGTGATTTGGTTGTGGGTGAGGGTGTGGTGTCAAGGGTTAATGGTGATGGAGAGGCGTGTTCTTGGTGATTATGGAAGATGGAGCTGATCAAAGGAAGAAGAGGTGTGGGGATGGTGGAGAAGTGGAGGAGAAGTTGATTAGAGATAAGGGTGTCTGGGGGTGGGGTAGGATTGATTTTTTTTTTTTTTTGACATTTTTATTATTTATTAAATATTTCAAATAATAAATTTTTTTTTTTTAACTTACATTTTATAAAAAAATTATCCACGTGGCTCAAAGTTGACATTCACCTCATTAAAATTGAGTCTCATGTCTACCACATCATCACAGCCAATGTATCGGATTGTATGAAATTGCAACTAAATCATATTTGGTGTATAAAATTGTAATGTTTTAAAAATGATGTATGAAGTTATAATCGCACTCATACTTAAGGGTGCAAAATGTAATTTACCCAAAAAAAAAAAAAAAAAACCTAATCTTCAACTCGCACAGCCCAACCTCCATAGTCGCCATCACCTCGGCAGCGACCACACAAGTAGTCATCGGAAGGAAACCAACTCCACATTGAATTTGAAGAAGGGATCGCAGAACAAAACAAATCAATCTGCAACAAGAAAAATGCCCCAAAAAAATTTCACCACCAAAGCCACAACATCGAAAAAGACCCAACACATTTGAAGCACGAACACAAGCACCTGCAAGTAGAACCAAAAACCAAAACAAAAATCAAGGGGGTAGGGCTAAGGGGGCATCTAAAACACCTTCACTTTGGGCACAGCCGCAACATGCTTGGCCCTGATTTTCCGACATGCTAGTCGAGTGTAGTGCCATGATCGGAGGGCTTAGATCTGTGGCCTAAATCAAGTGTGTCACTCTTGGCTTGAGAAGAGGTTGTGGGGAGGACGGTGGGTGGGAATAAGACGTAGATGAACAAATTGAAAGAGGACGGATGTTTGAGGTTGAAGAAGGGGGAGATCAAATCTTTTGCACCTAAAATGTGTGGCCTCTCTGTGGTCCTAATAATTGTTTGACACATATTAAATTCATGACAACAAAATTAAAAAAAGTTAAAGATATTAAATACATATCAAATACTTATTGAGATTATAGAGACTCCACACCTATTTTGGATGCAGGATATTTGATCTCAAGAAGGGGGGCTTTTGGATAAGGATTGGCTTTGCCAAGACACAAAAAACAATGATAAAAGGGTGATGGCGAAGAATGCCAGCAGGACTTCAAATACACCAGCATAACTAAAGAGATGAGAGGGAGGAGAGGGAAAGCAATTAATAGAAAAGAAAAAGAATAATAATTAAATTATTATTATTATTATTATTATTATTATTATTATTATACAAAGAAAAGAAAAGAAAAAGAAGAAAAAGCAATGGGTGTCGCGAGATTCGACCTTTATTTATGCCCAAATAGCTACATAAACATTTCGGTGGTTTTGGGCTGAACACTCCTTCGCTGGTACTGCCAACTCCCAAAGAACATTAGGAGGTTTTCAAGAAAACACCTACAGGGTTTGTTCTCTAATTTTGGGTTCGAGACACAAAGTTGGCAAAATACAGATGACGTGTGTTAATTAATTGTGATTAAGAGTGAACTAAAAATGTCCTTAGCTTTTCCGGACCCCATCCTTTGTGGTGTGGGACACCTCAGGCTACGGCAGAGCAAAAGAAAAAAAAAACACAGAACACCTATAGAGGATTTCGGTCCTCTGTGCCGAATGTTTTAAAATACCAGAATCATTCATTCATCCTCACCAGTTACATCATTTCTCTCTCATCAAATTTAGTCCTTCCTTGTTACTTCTCTCCTTCCTCTCTTTAACTCGAAGGCGTGCGACGTTTCCAGCCAACAGATTTGAGGTCGCCAGAGCAAAGAAAGGATTACAAACAGAGGATGGTGCCTCATGGCTAGATAATGTCAGTTTTGATTTTTAAAAAAATTAAAGAGAATGCTTCAGGGGTTATATTGGCCATATAAATATATATTCAAGAGTAAATTCAGGACTTTGTGGATTAGCCTTGATTGATAATGTGGCGAGGCTAAAACAAGTGGAAGAGTGAGATTTTTTTTTTTTTTTTTTTTTTGTTCTTTTAGAATTGATAAATAAGAGCATGAAGGTTTTCTCATTGATAATCAAAGATTCAGAGGTAATTTCATTAGTCGGTGTAACCATGCAGTAATTAGCTAAAAAGGAGTATAACATTCATTTCTGTTTTGCACGCGCATTTTCCCCTTCTACATTTTCTCATTATTTACGTGTCTTGACTCTCACTTGATTTGTTTAATCCAATAACCAAAATGAAGAAGAGAAATTCGTGTGTGAAAATTACTTCCCTCGATTATAAATTAAATCAGGTCTGTCAAAAGTAGGAGGGAATGAGATGAAATTGGCCATTGTTTGTTGCAAAACCATTAATTTATTATCAATCTATCCCGTAGCATGGCAAAGGATAAGATTTTCTGTACTGTAATCAATTACACAGCCAGACAGCCGATGCAAACAAAATCAATATTATCATGTGCATACACATTCTAATACAACACTAAATCATTATTGCCAGCATAACAGAACGCTCTTGAGAAAGTGAACAAATATTGTAAAGGTAACATCCCACTGCAACTTATATATAACAAACAACTACTTTTGAGTTTACCTAAGACCCAATTGCCTGCACCACAACAGATGAGTGTTATCTCGCATTTACAAGTCAAGACTCTTGGGGCATCTCAAATCTCGTCGGAGTGTCAATCCCCATCATACAGCAAATGCCCGATATTAAGATTATAAGCAAAACGATTCCCTGAATCATCGCAAGAAGAAACATCATCAATACCGCGTCAATCATATTATTTGCATCTGTAATGCATACTTGTCATTTTAACAAAATGTCTGAAGAGGCATGTATGAGTATATTTGTGTCAATAGACCAAAGAGAAAAAGGAAAAGGCAAAAGTTGTGGAAAGGGCATTTGGACATCCCAACAAGAAGTAATAGTTACATGAGTGTCCATATGAATGAAGTGGACAATTATACTTTTTAGCAGTAAAAAGACGTAGATGTGGGTATGATTTGGACCGTTGAAAGATGGTAAAATGTAGAGACTACAAACTCTATAAAAAAAAAATAGAGACCACACACACTTTAAAAAAATGTAGAATCTACAAATACCTCACCATAAAATAGCAAAACAAAAGATGTGGAAAAGGATACTTACAACTAGAAGTCCCTCTAGAAGAGATGATTTTATCTGACAAACTTCATCACAGACCGTCGAATTGGCTGATGCATTTCCTGATCCACTTTCAGCAAGAAACCTTTCTAATTCTCGATGAGAAGGATATTGGATCGACTTACTGGGATCTGAAACATATAGAACTCCATACTTTGCCCCAGATTGATCCATGGAATTAACAAGGTCAGAAAAAACTTTACCTGCAAAAATCCAATTGAAATATTTGCATGACCATCCATGTCCTAGACCAGTGTGACTTGTGTATACAAATGTTTTAAAAGGCGAATGTGAAGCCAAGGCGTTTCGTGGATAGCCTCACCTAGGCGAAAGCCTCACGGGACCTAAAATTATTAATATACAGTCCAGTTGGAGGTTATGTCATATAGTTGAACTTGAACCCGGAGAGTATGTCATATAGTCTAGTTGAACTTGAAATTGTAGGGTATGTCATATAGTCTAGTTGAACTTGAACTTGGGCAGTTCCCTTTAGGCTTTTTCGCCAAAATGGTCCTAGAGATTTGCATAACTCCTCACTTTGGTCCCTAAGATTTAATACGATAGAATTGGTCCCTAAGTTCGTCCACAATCAATCATTTTGGTCCTTCCATGAAAAATCTCCATATAATAAGAATAAAATGACAAAAATACCCTCAAATTTTGTCAAATCATTTTAGCTTGTTTATGAAATTGAGGGTAAATTTGTCATTTGATCCTTGTTTTAACATTATTTTCACCGAATGACCAAAATGATTGATGGTGGACAACCTCAAGGACCGCTTCTATTGATTTCAAATCTCAGGGACCGAATGAGGAGTTAAGCAAATCTCAGAGACCATTTTGGTTAAAAAGCCTTCCTTTTATCAAAAACATAATAATAAAGGCCCAATAAAACACCTGAGGCGCGCCTCAACCACCTCTAGCAGAGTTTAAGCCTATTTCCGATGGGCAAAGTCGTTTTAAACACTGCCCCACCTCCAAATCCGCCTAGGTGCGCCTCAAGGCTCTTTTTTCAAAACATGTAACACAACCAAAAAACTTATGATTCAAAAATATCATATTAACAGTTTTAACTTAACATACCCTCAGAATGTGTTTGATCAAGTTCTTTGGAAGATTCAGATCGTTTATGGCAGAACACAACCAAATCTACTTCCCCTTTGGATCTCTTCTCCACCCCTGAAACAAGATAATCCTGCCAAATTTTATTGAGGAAAGAAAGACATCAGATCTTTTTCAAAGAACAAAAATGTTTATCATGTAATATAGACAATCGTCAAATTAATTTACATGGAATGATTGCACATTTGCGAGCTTTTGAAAATTTTCACCCTCAATAGAGCATGACCCAAATAAAGTAACATTACTGAATCCCAAATCCTGCCCACAAGTCTCTGAAAACTCTAACACCAAAGAATTTTCCATAGAATCCTCCTCCGGTGCAGCAACAAAAGGGAAGGCCATGGAGAAATTGGATCCTGAGAAAGAGGTCTGTTGAAGACCATGGAAAGGCAGCTCTTCAACCAAAATTTTGATCATATATCAACCAAAAGACTACAATTAGGCAAACTCTACTTACTTTGAGGAAGTCCACAAGTGCTGGATCTGCATGTCTGTTTGCAGGAATATCTGAAGATTGTAACTAAGATAACAAAGGAATTACTTTAGTAGCCCAAGACATAAACAACAGCAAATGCTTTTCTCTGTATTGCAATGTGAATAACGAAACCTCATCCAAAAAATGAAAGCTCGCTTTGGTTCTTAGAGAGTGATTCTTATACTCATTCAAATTCTTGGAAATTGAAATCCAAATTACATACATGCTACTTCCCTGGCATTGTACTTTATGCAAAGCAAGCAACTGTTTTGATTCTAGAAAAGCAGTTTACAATTTAATCCCGTAAAACATAAAAACTTAAAGTAGCCAGACACCTAAACAAAGAAGAACAAACGGACTCAGACTGTATGTCATCCTGGCCAGCACAAAGGATTTTAAATTAAGAACTAGATTTCATTGGAACTGGGAGCATGTATAGGGAAGTTACATGATGAAAGGAAGACAACATCAGAATTCTTACCTCTCCACCCACGAAGACAAGAGCCAGCTCCAAAGGCTGATGAACTTTGTTTGCGGAACACTAAGGATTTGAAAACAAATACATAAATATAACTTAGAAGAAAAATCAATAACGGGCAAACGAAAAGGATAAAAAGAAGCAAAACTAAAGAGAACTTGTTTCTTTCAGTTCACATGAAACAGGTATGTATCTTAAAAATTAAAGGAAGCGCAATAAACTATCGGAGAAGAAAATACCAGTGCGTTGGACCAGCCACCTTCGGAAAGAAGAGACTTTGCTAAATCTTTGGGGGATATTGTCTGATAATTTACGGCTGCCTTGACTCTGTTTTCAGAGAGCATGTAATCAGTAAAAAAACAATTGAGCAGCTGATGGTAAGCTATGAGACTAAGAAACTTGAACGGATTGTTAAAATAGGGTTTAGGCGAAGGAAGAAGTACATACTGATGGTAATGAGGGGACCAGAGGAAAGCTGGCACTGTGGAAGCTGAAGTGGAAGGTGCTACTGCAATCGCAAGCAAACCCACAAAAACTAGCACCAGAGTGTGAGCTGCCTTCATCTTCATTGCTTCTTTGGTTCTTTGCTTCTACACACAACAAACACATGAATATGGATCAGATTCAGCAACAAACCAAAACCACAGATCAAATATTTTCTATACCGCATTCGAATCTATCTAACTTTAATACAGATACACCATACGTACATACATAAAAAAATTGAAGCCGAGATCGATCGATATAAAGAAAAAATAAATGATGTCAATCTAATCGAGTATGGGCTATGAAAGCGAAATGTAAATCCAAACGGAGAACACCCGAAAGAAGAAAGATTGGGTGATAGAGCAATTGGTTGATCGGGGACGCACCTGGGGGATGGGGGATGGGGGATGAGGCTGAGGAATTTTGTGGTTTTGTAGGAAATTAAGAAATCAAATTTTGGATGGAGAACCAATTGCCCAGTTATGGCCGCCCTCTCTTCTCTTTGGGTAAGAGAGGGAGAGAGGTTGCGGAAGCAGCACTTCGGATGTCAAACCAGGCCCACGTTCACGGCCCCGCCTTTTATTCTCATCGAGCCTGCTCTGTTGTTTTTGGGTCAAATCCAACACATTTTGCAACTACCAGGCCCATTAAACTGTTATTTTTCCCTGTTAAATTTGAAATAAAAAACCATCTTCTGCGCATTATTTACAAAAATTGAGATTTAAATAGAGTTTATTTAGTTAAATTTTAACCGTTCAATCGTGAATAAAAATGTGCAAAAGAGAACTTTACCCCTCCTCAACATTTTGTTTTTAGAGGATTTTTCGATTGATTTAAAAAAAAAGGTATTCAATTTAATTTGCAGTCACAATCCAGTTCACTTTTGACGATTTCAAGACTTTGAAATAATTTGACTTGATAGCTAAATTCAAAACCCAACACCTTTAGACTTTGAAAGATTTTGTTAGAGTTCTCAACCTGGGGTCCCTAAGTTGGGTCTTGAGCACCAAGTTTCTTAGTCTGAGTCTCAAATTATCTTATCTATGTCCTAGGCGTCAAGATTCTTAAGTCGTTGATAAGGTCTCTAGGTCCTCGATTTTGAGGCATCAAGTCCTCTCAACCATGTTCTAAGCATCAGGTTCCTCGAGGCGATCTTGGGTTTTAGGGACCTCATGATAGGTCAAAGGTTTGTGGTCGTCGAGTCGGATCCAGAGATATGACTCCCAAACCCTAGAATTGGGCATTAGGTCGCAAGAACAAAAAATGTCATCAACATCCCAACCATTGCATGCAGGCAGGCAAAATTTTACAAAGGAAACTAACATGATAGCAGAACGATTTTGCGTAAAAACGCGTGAATCTTACTGTTCTAGTTACCCACTGTCGCTGACAAGAGTAAACGAACAGTATCACTACCGACTACTCGGAAATCCCTATATAGGCCAACCCTCATCATTTACGGTAAGGCAGACCTGCAAAAATGTCAAGCTCTTCCCTATCTTCGAGAATGCATTTCCAATAAAGCCTCTCGAAATACCCAGTATTCCTCATTCCCTGGAATACCTCTGCAAAACAAGCCACACCAAAGCAAGAGTAGCCCAAATCATCAGGGTCGAAAGCAAGAGTATCTCATATCATGCTTTCTCTATGTCCTTGTCTTTGTCCTTATTCTCACCAACAGGGAAAGGAGAAAGAGAGCAATCAGTTGGAACCTGAGATCAAGCTTCCGATCTGGAACTGACTGCCTGGAAGCCTTCCCTGATTGCTTACCTAGCATTGCTCTCGAGTAGTCATCTTCAAACGGCTGATGTACTTCCAGAAAAGATGCCGCTTCTACAAAGGGAACAGATAAGGCAAGGGAAAATGATACATTGAAGCATGTAGAGACAAGTACGACGAAACATGTGCTGGCCGTCCGCTACTTCTTCAAAAGTAAAAGTATTTCATATCGTCAAGATCTGACGTACTCTGGATTTGATGGACTTGTTTTGACCCTCAAATTCTTAAGTCGGCTCGCGAAGATCACTTGCCACGTAGAGCCGTTCATGGTCCCATTTTCTTCAAGATCAAGCCACCAACGACCCTTGAAGAAATTACAAGTCTGATTCAAGATCAAGTGTTCACCACCCTTGAATCAACTTCAACTCCAGATAAATGGGTAAGCTCAGACTTTTAGCAAGTCTAGCAGAAGAAAACCCTCCAGCCCAATTCAAGAATAAACATGTGGAAATATACTTCTTCAAAAGCAAAAGTATCTCATATCAGCAGAGTCGAAGGCAAAGATATCTTATGGCACGCTTTTCCTTTACCCTTGCTCTTATCTGTGAGACAAGAAGAAATAGAGCGATCGGTCGACACTTGGAAAGATTGAACAGAAAATAAACTAACACCTCTACCTCGTGTCTGCCTGCCATGCAAAAGGAACAAAGCAGAGAATAATATAGCATGGGCTATACAACTGCACGTGCTGATTCATCCTCAACTAAATTGAAGATCGCTTGCCATATGAAGCTGCTCGTGGTCCGACAACCTTCAAGATCAAGCCTCGACGGCCCTTGGAGAAATCAAGACCCGATTCGAGATCAAGTGTCCAACACCCTTGAATCAACCTTCAAGATCAAGCCGCAACGACCCTTGGAGAAATCAAAATCCCGATTCAAGATCAAATGTCCATCACCCTTGAATCAACCTTCAAGATCAAGCCTCAACGGCCCTTGAAGAAATTACAATCCTGATTCAAGATCAAGTGTCCATCACCCTTGGATCAAAACCAGTTCAAGATGAAGTATGTGGAAAGTCAACAAGCACAACAAATACACGTGTCGATTTATCCCAGCAAAGTTGAATATAATCTTAGCCCAATTTCAGATCAAGCCTTAACGGCACTTGGATCGACGTCTACACTGAGGAAACTTCAAAACCCACATTCTACACAAGACAAGCACATGTACGCAGCGCGCCTTGAAGTGGGGGTATTTGTAGACATCAAAATTTCGGTGAAATAAATGTTGACCAAAGCCTTAAAATTACAACCTCCACTTATTTCACCTCCATCATCCACTTACTTCACCTATAACCTCCACTCATTTTTACCTCCATCATCCACTCAATTCACCTACAACATCCACTCACTTCACCTCCATCATCACACCCACTTCACCTCCATCATCCACTCACTTCACCTACAACATCCACTCACTTCACCTCCATCATCACACACACTTCACCTTCATCATCACACTCACTTCACCTTCATCTCAAAATCTATAAATAGAAAGCCATTCCATTCATTTTCATTCACCAATTCACAAACACATTTCTCTACTCCCAAATTGGAAGAGAATTCTCTTGAAGTTCGTTCTTCGTTCATCGTTCTTCGAGATCAAGCCCTAACGGCCCTTGAAGAAACGTTCTTCATCCTAAGATCAAGTCCCAACAGCCCTTCGAATCAACACAACATCAACGTTTATCATTAAATCCCTGAAGATCATCCTCATTCATCCTAAGATCAAGCCCCAACGGCCCTTCGGACCAACACAACATCAACAAATCCACACCATTGTTCATCCCAAGATCAAGCCCCAACGACCCTTCGGATCAACACAACATTAACGTTCATCATCAAATCCCTGAAGATCATCCTCGTTCATCCTAAGATCAAGCTCCAACGGCCCTTCGGATCAACACAACATCAACAAATCCACACCATTGTTCATTCCAAGAATCGAGCCCCAACGGCCCTTCGGATCAACACAACATCAACGTTCATCATCAAATCCCAAAAGATCATCCTCGTTCATCCTAAGATCTAGCCCCAACGACCCTTCGGATCAACACAACATCAACAAATCGACACCATTGTTCATCCCAAGAATCAAGCCCCAACGACCCTTCGGATCAACACAACATCAACGTTCATCGTCAAATCCCTAAAGATCATCCTCGTTCATCCTAAGACCAAGCCCCAACGACCCTTCGGATCAACACAACATCAACGAATCCACACCACTATTCATCCCAAGAATCAAGCCCCAACGGCCCTTTGGATCAACGACCCATCAACAAATTCATATCTGATCGAATCATATTTATATATATTTTTATATCAAATTCACTCGTCTTTTCTTAGTTAGTTCCTAATATTTTGAGCTATTTACTTTGTTTTTGTGTTTTATGGAATTTATCTAGCTAAGAAAATAAAAATTGAATAAGTGAGTTTTTAAGTGTCAAATTCGTTAAAACTACCTTACTCACTTATTTTCTTTGTTTATGTTTTCGATTCGGTTTGAGTGATTGCAATTGGGTTGGTTTGTTTTGTGTGAAAAACAAAAGAAAATGGGCTGCCTTTTGTGGTTTATTAAAAGATAAAAGAAAGGAGGAATAAGTGTGGCTGAAATTAGTGGAAAACAAGAGCACATGCGGATAGAAAGGGGAGCTGCACAGCAAGTGGCGTAAAGAAAAATAATAAAAGAAAATGAGGAGCCAACTTGCAAAGGTAGATTCGGTGGAGAATAGAAAGAAAAAAAGTCAAAAAGGCAGCGCCCATTTGCTGCCAATGTGGACGGATCTAATGCTGCATTGGCAGCTGGAAAGGAGATAAAAAACAGAAAATAAAGAGAGCACCGAGGCTGTAATAAAAGATATAAAGGAAGTTGCCTAGTAGCTTGTGAAAGGGGGGAGGCAGCTTTGAATAGCTGCGGATGAAAAACCAGAAAGCCTCGAGTTTGGAAGAAACAGAAATAAGCTGCCATTTGGCAGCAGAGAGGGGAACTGCCTTAGAGCAGCGAGAAAAAGAAAAAAAATAATAAATAAAAACAGGGGAGAGAGAGGAGGGAGCTCCTGGGGGAGCTCCTCGGAGCTGAAAGCAGAAAAACTAGAGCTGCCATTTTGGCAGCGCGCTGAGCAGAAGTGGACAGCAGAAAGAAAAGCACCGAGAGGATAATAAAAAAAAAAGGCGACCTCTGGACAAGCTGCCAATCAGAACAGCAACGCCCATTTGGCTGCCACCAAGGCACACGACACAGAAAAACAGAAACGCTGCTTTGGCAGCGTGAGGGGCTACGGTTTGAAGGAGAAACAAAGCAAGTCAGGAGGGTGCGGACAAACGGTGCAGTGCGCGGAGTCAGTCACGGACCAGCAGGCAGCTGGCAGCTGGCAGCTTGGCACTGCAGCTATACGGTGCAAGGCAGCATGAAGCAGGGACAGACGCTGCCAATCACAAGGCAGTCAGCCACACTGTGGAAACCTTGCACAGTCTTTCGGTTTAATCCTCCAAACTCAGATTTTACTTTTGTTTTTATTTCTGTTTTTAATTTATAAATAATGTGTAATTAATTTGTGTTGGCTAGAGGTTAATTCAAAGCCATGATTATATTTGTAATTTGCATTGGTAACTTCAGTTGTGATTTTTGAGTTGTGATTCAATTCGCTTAACTGCTTGATTGATAACTTATTTGTGTATGTCGATTAAGGATGCATACTTAGTTTGCATGCATGAATTTGATGCTAGAATATAAGTGAATTTCACCTAATCGTTATGAACTTATATTCATGAGTAGTGAAGGTTGTTATCCACAATCGCGTTAAGTAAATTCCTGGCAAACGTATCATGCTGTTCATAGTTACGAATGCTTTGTCAACACTTATGATTTTCATAGAACATAATGATCTTTAATCGTATCTCTATTGTGCTTTTCACGTAGGGAACTTTTGGGGAATAATTTGAGTTGTTGTATGCTATTCATCCAATTCAATAACATAAGGAAAATCTGAAGGTTAATTTAAGCGTACCTAATTAATTTGGAGTGTTGAGATTTACAATTTATTGAAAGAACAACTGAAGGTCAATTTAGATTGCATATGTGTCTTGTGTGGAGAAAAACCCTCTAGCCAGTCCGTCGTCCATCCATTCACTTTTATTTTATGTTTTTGTCCATTTTGTAATTTATTTAAGTTTATTTTACTTCTCGTCAAAACCAAACCCCCCCATTATTAAATTATATTATTTAGTTAATTTTCATTGTTTTAATCTTTTAATTAAATTTCCGTCAATTTCAATTCCTAGTGTCTAGATTGAATTAATTTGATTGTTTTTATTATTTTGAGTCATTCTAAGTGTGTTTTGAGTTATTAGAGTTTTTAACCTATTTTTGTGTCCTTGAGTTTTGTTTAATATTTTTAAATTAATTTAGAGTAGATTAGCAATCCCTCCTAATCCCCGGCCTAGAACGATACCCTACTTACACCTATACTACAATTGTCAAAAAGAGGGTTAAATTTGTGCGGTTTTAAAATCCCGTCAATATCTTACGAAGATAGAATCAGACGATAAATTATAAAGAGATTGTAACCCAAAATTCATCAAATACAAATATTATTTTGTACACATGTTCTTCTTGTTTCAGAAATTTTCGTGTTTACAATTATAACTTCGTTTCACGAAAAGTCTATGCCTACACGTTCGTGAGATCAGGCTCTATTCAAAAATATAAATTATGACCTCGAAAGGTCTACGAATTTTAGATAATTAATTCTCAAACTTCAAACTTGGTAACTAGTTTAATTAAAATCTAAATTCAAATTAATTAATATGAATTCTCGAAAAATAATATAAAATCTCAATATTACAAAAACATAGATTATAACAGTGAAATTCAGGAACAAGATTTCACAAATTTCCCGACACCCATATGGGTCTACTCTCCAGTGCGAGAGGATAAATTAATTGGTCTCCAGTGCGAGAGGGTAAACTAATTCCCCAACACCCATATGGGTCTGCTCTCCAGTGCGAAAGGGTAAACAAATTCCTCGACACCCATATGGGTATGCTCTCCAGTGCGAGAGGTTAAACTAATTGTTTTCCAGTGCGAGAAGGTAATCTAATTCCCCGACACCCATCTAGGTAAGCTCTCCAGCACGAGAGGATAAACCAATTCCCCGACACCCATCCAGGTAAGCTCTCCAGTGTGAGAAAGCCACATAACTCAAAATATCGAATACTTGAAGACCAGTTGAGCAGCAAATGGTCAGGGGGCAGCAAACACTTCACACTCAACAATTTGCTCATTTTGACACTTCATCTTCAGCAGCTTTGATCTTGGCAACTCCATTTATGACAGTTGAGAAATCAAACTCAAGCTGTTTCCTCATTTTTGGAAAACAGCCCAGACGTGGTAGCCTATATCGTGGCCCATTCCACGCCATTTCCTCTGCCCATGTCAAGCCAACTCTTGACTTTAGTCAAGACAAGCAACACAAGTTGTGGCCATGTCACACCACGTTTTCAGCCCATGGCAAGCCAACTCCTGGCTCGTGCCAGTCACATGCCGCACTACCCCAACAGCTGCCTAGTAACAGCATCGCCTAAGAAGAAGACAAAGAAAATTAAATTTTTGTTACATCGGTGCGGCGCAGAGAAGACAAAAAAATCAATGAAAGACGGTTCATTGCAGGGGCAAGCAAAGAAGAGTGCTAGGGGAAGGGGAACAAATATCCTCTAGCTTTCTCTTTTTCTTGTAGGGATAAATAATTGCCCTCCGAAGTTAATTTAATCCCCTACTTAAGGTAGTCTTAAATAGGCCTTGGAGGCGATTTATTTCCTTTTCCTAGAATAATCTAATTCCAAGTTCAAGTGTGATTCTACATCAAAGTTGGAGATCTTTACACCTGCTGCCTTTTCTTGCGAGTGGCCCAGCAGGTGTGGGGTCATTTGTAGAGCAAAAAATAATCAAGAAAATTATGGATGTGACATGTGTACTTTAGGGTAAAAAGAACAAAATTACTCTCGAGGCACACCGGAATTCACACGCGTATGCAATAGACAATAATGGTTCAATCAAGGAAGAGTCAAAGGTGATCAAAATGGTATTTATTCAAAACTCTCTTGTCACTCCTCATCAAATCCTCACCCACAAAATAACTCCTAATTATTCTTTTCAAATTGGGATTAATTACCAAATTAATTGATTAATTACCAAATTAATTGATTAATTACAAAATTAATTGCAAGATATTATTTGACATAATATCTTGCAATTATATTCAAACTACCACCATAAGTGGCGGGTCCCTATTTCACCAATTAAGGTCGGCCACACCCCTATATATAGCCCCATCTTCACAACAAAATGCGAGGTCATTCTCTTCCTAAAATTCTCTAAACACTTTCTCTCTCAAATTCTAATTTTGGCACTGAAAATTCTCCGGCCAAAGCCCCCCATTCATCGTGGGCGCGTGAGACTCTTGGCCTTAATCTTAGGTATTATTATTTTGCAGGTGCATTTTCGTCAAAGGAGAAGAAACTGAAAATTTGCATCCACAGATTTGATGGTGCTGCTTCTGGTGGTGGTGGATTTGCTTGTTTGGCTTCAGGTGGTGGTGGTTTCACTGTTGCGGCTTTAGATGGTGGTGGTTTTGCTGCTACAGCTTCAGGCAGTGGTGAATTTTCTAGTACAACTTCAAGTGGTGGTGGTTTCACTGGTGCAACTGTAGGCGAACGGGGTTTTAGTAGTGGACTCCCTGCGACTAGTAGTCTTTTCTCTTCTTTTTTTTTCAATTTTTTTCATTGATACTGATGTTGTATCCTTGTGCATCTTCAGGCAGTGGTGAATTTTTTTAGTGCATCTTCAAGCGGTGGTGGTAAATAAGTTTGACTTATTTATTTATTTTTACAGTATACTAAAGAGTGAGATTAAACCATTATAAAATACATTAAAATAAAAGTATCAAGTAATTTAAAAATACTAAACACATTAAAAAATTATAATAATTAATTTACAGGTGCAAAAAAATGTGAAAAAAAATATGCAAAGGCTCATGATTACATCCTCTACGCTATGAGTATGAGTAGGGCTGGAAAAAAATCCCAAAAATCCCAAACCAAACCAAAAAATTCCCGAAACCAAACCGAAAAAATCCCAAACCAAAATTCCCGAAAATTTTGGTACCAAATACCGAACCGACCCCGAAATTTCGGTATGAGAATCGGTCTCAAGTTTTTGGGATTTTGGTAATCCCAAACCAATCCGGAAAAATATATATATATATATATATTATTTAATTTTAAAATACTTTTTAGACTCCCCCACTGCTCTTCAACAAGTAAATGTATGCAAAAATCTCTTTCATTTTTTTGCTTTCATTTTGGTAAATAGCAAATTCTCTTTACTGCAATGACCTACGAGTCATCCTTGTAATACATCCATTCTCTTTACTACAAAATAACTTGCTTGCATGAGCATTTCAAGTGTAATTGGTTGCTGTCATACTTTAAAAATTGTTTATGCATTCTCACATCTTTGTTTTGTTTAGTTTGATGAAGTTCTAGTATTATTGATTAATATGGTTTTACATTTTAGACACTAACCTTTAGATGTTACTTACTTTCAGGTTTTTGAAAGCAAGGACGTTTGATGTTGAAAAAGCCAACCATATGTGGGCTGATATGCTTCAATGGAGAAAGGACTATAGTGCCGACACTATCATGGAGGTAACTGCGGCTGATAAAATTTGTTTGATTATGCATACTTTTTATTTCTCTTTTAATTTACCATGATGTTTCTTTTAGGACAACACATGCAAGTTATTATAGCCAAAAAACCGAAAAGCCCAAAAGCCAAAAAAAAAAAGCCGAAAAAGCCCAAAATTATTTTGGAATTCCCGATTGGTCTCGAAATCCCGAAACTATTTTGGGATTCCCGAAAATTTGGTTTGGGATCGGTATTGAAATTGGAATTCCCGAAAATTTTGGTTTGGGAATCGGAACAAGAGTTTCGGTATGGGATCCCATACAGAACCACCCCTAAGTATGAGTCCATCATTGTTTGAATTTTTAAAACCATACAAACCTGAGGGAGTTCAAAGTAAATAAAATTCATAATAATTAATGTACATGTCTAAAAATGTGAAAGCATATATAAATGTGCAAGGTTTCTCAACTTTGAAATGCAACCTCCTTCATTTTGTATATCCTTAACATTTGATATTTTATAGTAATGTACTAATTTTTTTTTTTTTTGTTAGGCTCTTATTTTGGTGTATGTAATACTTGAAAGACAAATATTTTTTTTAATGTTTTGAATATTTATGTGACAATGTGGTATGTATATACTAATTTAATGTTATGTTTTATATTTTTTTGGATCAAATTATGTTTTTCATTTTTATTATTTATTGATTTAAAATATATTTTCTTTAATAGATAAAGAATCGGATCATATTAGCTGATAATATTAAAAAGTCGATTTCGAATCGGATCATTTATCCGTTTATTTTAATAAATGTTATCCGATACGATATCGGGTATGATACGTAAATTAAAAAAAAACACAACACAGATGCTAGATTTATCTAACCAACTGGTCAAATGAGCATCCAACATTGTAAATTGGTAAAAATACATGCTTGTAGAGGAAAGTGAGTTGTGTTCTTACCAATTGGCAAAGCCTTAGCCAAGACAAGAGGGAAAAATGAGAAGAAAGTGAGGGGGGAAGAAAGAAAAACTGAGAAAATTAGCAAAAGTTAGTTTAACGAGGAGGAGGAGGAGGAGGATGAAGATATGAGTTGGCCTCAAACTGCCAGGCAAATGGGAAATCAGACCGACCCTAAAAGACCCCTAAATCATTTCACATTTGAAATTTGGTATTACGACAGGCTTTGTGAATCATAATCATAACCACAAGAAGAACCAGTGAAAGAAAGAAAGAAGGAAGAAGAAGATTTGTCAGAGAGAGAGGCGGAGGGTGGGACCGGTGTAGGGGATAGGGGGTAGGAGGAGTTTATGATGCTTTGTGAATCATTGCGTGATCGAATACTGCCATGGCTTCGTGATTACGACAGGCTTCAATCATTGGCCGTCATTCTCCTCTACATTCAGGTTCCTCTCCTTTCATTTCCTTTCGCTTCGTCTTCGTTTCAATTACAAAACCAAATCAATACGAATGAATGATTGATTCATATAACATGTTAAAGATCGATCCTTTGATGTATGTATGTATGTATAGATTGGGTGCGCATTGGTGGGATCGCTTGGTGCACTGTACAACGGGGTTTTGCTGATAAATCTGGCCATTGCATTGTTCGCCCTCGTCGCAATCGAGAGCAGCAGTCAGAGCCTCGGCCGCACATACGCCGTCCTTCTCGTCTGCGCCATCTTCCTTGATGTCATCTGGTTCATTCTCTTCACTCACGAAATCTGGTAACATTTTCCATTTTTTCCATTTTGCATTTTAATGTATGTATATGTATATATGTATGCTTGCTTCTGATGCTTTTGTGTTTTTAACTTTGTGTTCTGCAGGAACCTTTCTCGTGGAAGTGGGAGTAATACAACTTTGTACATCTTCTCTGTAAAGCTCACTCTGGCCATGCAAATTATCGGCTTTTCCATCAGGTTATCCTCCTCCTTGTTATGGATTCAGATCTATAGGTTGGGCCTTTCCTATGTAGACACTAGTGCAACTCCTAGAGAAGCCGATTTTGATTTAAGAAATAGTTTCTTGAGTCCTACTACTCCTATTGTACCCAGACAAACTTCAGATTCTAGTGATGCTATAGGAGGCGCTATCTATGACCCCGCATATTATTCCTCACTCTTTGAAGATGGTCAGGTCTGTCCTCTCTCTCTCTCACATTACATGCCTGCTCAAATTTTCATTTTCCTTGTTCTTCTCTTGCATCTACAATTGCAATATGTTATCACCTCACTTTGTTTGCATCAGTAACGATTAACAAACTTACTATGGAGCAACTTCATCTTCTTTTGTATTTCTGTTTGTACAAATTCTATAGCTTCACCCACTATATCTGTTTAAAATCTCATTTAATCCATGTTTCCTTAAAGGTGGCTCATTCAAAGAAACACGTCTTGTTACCTCCTCCCATATACATATTTATCGAAACCTCATTTTAGTTTACTTTGGAATTCTTGGAAACTTTGTTTAGCAATCAGTATCATTGCAAACCTAACCGAAGTTTTCCACTACCAATCGTCATGGATGTTAAAAGTTGGTGAAGTTAGTGACATACAATTATATAAGAACCAAGAAGTTAGAGTATACAATTGCAGGACAAAAGTTAGTGACATACAATTAATCTCTTTTAATTTCTTTGGTGAGAAGTGCAGTTTTAAAACCCTAATATTTGGGATTCACAGTAAGAGTAAGGGAGGGACACGAGAGAATGGGTATAATGAAGGAATGTAGACATTGGCCCACTTGTGGTTGTCAAAATTTACTAGGCAAGATTCTATGAGTAGCTACCTACAAGACAACTATAAAGCATATTTTGAAGATTAATGAGTATCACTCTTCCAAGGAAACTATAACAATCAAGTATATGTATAGCTTCAAAAAAGTGTGATGTATAAGGTAGCTGGAGCACTAAGAGTTCAAGGGTTGCAATGTATCATGTATGTAACTTGGTCTGTGAGATATAGATGACCATCAAAGTCCTCTTGGAGGCAAGAATATTTATAGGAGGACACGAGGATTGCATATCAAGAACAACAACATTATCCTTGATATTTTTGATTTGTGAATTTCGTAACCAACTTGGTTAAGGAATGAAATTCTAATTAGGCTTCCTTGAAAAGAGATGTATTGTGTCTGTTCTGAACGTAACTCTGGGAAAGTTTTCTGCTCTGTTAACATTTGCATTCTAGGAGAGGGGGCTGAAAGTTTGATATCAATTGTTCTAAGTGGGTCGACAACCATGCATGTTGGTCTTGAATTTTCCAGTGGAACTAAAGCCACTGGTGGTCCAAAACATTTTCTTTAAATAAGTAAAGGTCCTAGGCATCAAGGGAATCATGCAAGATTTTTCTTGGACTTGGATACTAGTTGGATGGTGGGCTAGGCAAGAGTTGAGAATTGATGATCTTGCCATTCTACCCTGGAAAACCCTTTCTAAAACTGGCTTTGATCATTGAGTCACTATGGTGTGCACAAGAAGGGTCTTTTGTGACTGTTTGTGTGGCAATTGAAGAAGAGGGGTTCTGTGCAATTTGTTCACTCCTCCACTTCAATCTGAGTTCATCATGGCAGCATGCAATCACATAAATGTAGACTTTACCATATAATATTGAAAGATGCAAGAAATCAAAGACACGAACTCTGCAAATACTTTTGTGTCTGTCCATCCAATGAATGAATATGTTTTTAGTACAAGTTTGGTTGTAGTATAATTTTTGTTGACTTTACTTTGTTCATCATGATTTAAGCGTAGAACATATTGATTTGAAATACTGTGATGCATTTGACGATGTAAGAAGGTTTTTATTCAGATCCTTGTTTGGGATGTGAGAATGTTTTCCTCCACTTCCGATTTTTATTTGCTTATTTCTTTTTTTTTTTTTTGGGGGGGGGGGGGGGGGGGGGGGGGTGGGGAAGGGGACATCATGACTGCCACTTCTTTTTACAGCTTTGATTCTCGTTTACATATAATTGTTACAAAATATACAATAATGGTCATAATAGTCTAAAAGGAAGGAGGTTGTCAAAAACAACCTAACGCAAAGATCGTACAAATATGTACATGGAAGAAAACAAGAAAGAAAGCCCGTATGTAAAGTCAAAGGAACAACCATTATGGTGTGTTCCAAGAAATCTCCGGCAGTAAAGCTGATAGGTATATTCAGAAATATAATATGGAAAGGTAATTAGGAAAGGGCAAGGGATTTAATTTGTCTATGAACTTCATTGAGGGTTAACTCAAAGGAATGAGTATGTTAAGGGGCCTTCGACTGAAGTGTCTATGAAATCACATGATTATAAAATGAAAAATGAATGCTAATGCTTTCTTAGTGCATCTTGTTATGGTTCTGTGCATGATGGTTTTGAAAGTAATTTACCTGGCGAAAGAATGAAGGGAATATTGGTGTACTATTGCAGCATCTAGTTTGGAGAATTACGTTTTGCTATGATGTGAACTACTGAGATATATGTTGGTTTTTGAAATTTGGAACTGCTGATACTTTCTGTTTCTTTAGATATTCATAATACTGTTCTTGTCTGTTAGAAGGTAGCAACGATTGTTCGTCAACCATTACTAAATTGAAACTTCTGTTATTTGTTTCTAGGGAAAAAATTGCAGTGCCAACGGATCTACTTCTGATGTCGAATCTTCTAAGGCAAAACCATCTGTAGTCAGATCGTTTCAGTTCGTAGATGTAAGTATCCATGAATATGTTTCTGACCAGTTATATGAAATTTGGTAGCATAATGTGGCTGATGATGCGGGTTGTGATCCCCACTATTATGCCATTTGGTTAATATGTTTGGTATAGTAGATCTCAGGGTTTCATTCTTACCCTTTTGTTATCTCCCAGCAACACCAACTGACCAAAACATTCCATTCACATGTTTATCTACATTTAGTATTTGGTTGGGTGGCGTTTTGAGGTTGTTTTCTTGGTTTTGAGAGACAGAGATTTCTCAGTTGAGAATTTGGATAATTCATTTGTAGACCTCTCTACCCAAAATTTGATTGGATGTTGATTTGTGGTTGTTAAATAATGGTACCCGTACTCGTATCATGTGCTAGCATTATAAATCTTGTGTAAAATGATTTTAGTCATCCAGCTGACAAAGGCCTTTTTATTCCATCATTAGCAGTTATGCTTCTCTGCTGTTTTCTTATTCATTTTCAACAAGACACACAAAAATTATCTTGGCTCATGCGTTCTTTCAGCCGCGACATTATGCTACATATGCCATTTAAGTATTAGTCATGTACAGGGCAGATTGTCATCAGATGGATCTGTGCATAGCAGAAGAATATATATGAGTCCATATTGGGGCTGTGACTGTTACCCCACTTTAGGTTAATAGGATTTTCTTTAATTGTAAAAGTGTCTTATGATTATTATTTTATCCAGATGAAAATGTCGTTTTTGCTGCTTCTAACTGGATTTGAAACCTTGCAGGAGGAGAAGGCAGCAAGCCAGCCTAGTTCAGTTTAATTTTGAGTGCCATCTGTCTTTCCTTTACGGATCGACTCCCCTAGGTAGTTGTCTAGAGGATCTTTCATATGATGTAGTCGCTACGGCCAGATTGTGTTAGGGAGTGGGCCTTGTACAGTCGGATCACATATTATTGCATTTGTTTTGGCCGGATGGAGATGGGAAGGTGTTGATCAAATCAAAGTATAAAAAGGAGAAGCACATGGTCCGCGTGGTTTGGTTTGGTATGCCAAAAGCTTTTGATCAAGATCCAAGTCCAGTGGTCCATGCGTGTGACATTTGTTGGATATTGAGTCGCGTTAGCGTGTCGGCATCACCGCGCAGCAATCAGACATGTGGGTGTTAGTTGACAATAGCATTTTGGTTGAGGAACCAAGAGAAGGAATTGCCTCTTGTTTTTGGTTGAGGAACCAAGAGAAGGAATTGCCTCTTGTTTCCATGATAGCATTTGTTCACCTTTTAAATGTAGCTTTGTCTTTTTGTTGAATTTCACACCCCTTACAATGTTATTCACTACGAACTTGCAAGAGATTTTTTGTTGTTTGTTTGTCCGAAGTAGGCGTGTAGAAGATACTTTTGGATAATTGCAAGCCTCAGAGTATAATTAGGCGATGGAAGGGAGGCAGTTTTGGTGGGCTTTTTTTGCTCTTGATAAGGAAAAGCCGGTTTTCATGGTCCCCTCCTTTTTGTTGGTATGAATGAGGAATATATTGATGTAAATAGTGGGTTGAAAGAGAGAGCATTCGTGCATTGTTTTGTTGGATCGGAACAATCGAAGGCCGGCACAGCAGCCAGCTAAGTGCTTCGCTAACTATTCTCAGACGATATGAGCTTCTTCTGCCTCGAGACAGAAGAATATGTAAAGAAATAGGAATGGTAAAAAATAAAAGGGTTTTAATCACCAATGGTCTCTGACATTGATTAAACACATCATTTTGGTCCCTGACATTGAAAATCCATCGAAATGGTCCTTAAGATTGTCCATCATTCATCATTTTGGTCCTTCCGTAAAAACTCCGTTAAATGTCCCAGAGCTCTTGGCTGGAAGTTTGGGCAATTTTCAAAGTTTCGTAACTCAATCGTTTTTTAACCAAATTCGATCCATAATATATCAAAATGAAGATAGGAAAGTGTAGAATAAGATTATACCTATTTGGAAGCTATATGGTTGCCGGAGATGGCCGGAAAATAGACTCAAAGTTGACTGGTTCGAGTGAAAACTTGAAAACTCGCCGGAAACTGGGTAAACTTTAAATGTTCATAACTTCTTCAATACTCAACGAAATCAAGTGATTCAAAATAAAAAATCATACTTCTCGACGAGATAAAGAGAATGGTACCTTTTTCGACAGGTAACTAACCATGGTTTGGCTGGAAAACGGCTTGAAAGTGGGTAACTCGAGACCAAGACAGCCACTTTCGAGCCGTTTTCCGGCCAAACCATGGCGAGTTAGCCATCTAAAAAGGTACCACTATCTTCATCTCGTCGAGAAGTATGATTTTTTTTTGAATCACTTGATTTCGTTGAGTATTGAAGAAGTTATGAACGTTTAAAGTTTACCCAGTTTCCAACGAGTTTTCAAGCTTTTACTCGGACCAATCAACTTTGAGACTATTTTTCGGCCATCTCCCGCAACCATTGGGCTTCCAAATAGGTATAATCTTATTCTACACTTTCCTATCTTCATTTTGATATATTATGGGTCGAATTTGGTTAATAAATGATTGAGTTACGAAGTTTTGAAAATTGTCCAAACTTCTGGTCAAGAGCTCCGAGACACTTAACTGAGTTTTTAACAGAATGATTAAAATGATGGATGATGGACAATTTTAGGGACCATTTCTATTAATTTTCAATGTCAAAGATCAAAATAATATGTTTGATCAATGTCTGTCAAGGACCATTTGTGATTACAACTCAAAATAAAATAATTATCATTATTAGGAGTAACTAAGCCTTCAATTGAAACGTCAATGGGGCCATGAGGCTTAAGCTTTTTTTTATTTATTTGTTTATGAAAGGACCTGTCGGCCATTTGAATTTTGAATGATTGCCATTTGTCAACCTTCCCATTTCTCTCTCTAGTACTAATTTTGAATCATAAGTAAATTGAAGCGACAATTCCCAACCATGGCCAAACTGGATCACTCGATTAAAATTTGTGACATTTTTTGGTAGTTAAATTTGATAAATTAGGGAGCATTCACAAAAAAATTATTTAGGATTAGAGTTCATGTGTGGTCCTAGTTTAATTTTTTTTTGCTTCAGTTAATGACTTTTTTATTGCTTATTTCAGTCTAAATACAACTACAACATTAACTTTTTACAAAGAGATAGCTTCTCATATCAAACTCTAATTGTTAATATAGAATAGTGACTCGTCACACATAATGAACCAAACATTTTTCAAACCGTTATTATATGTTTCATACATATATATATATATATATATATATATATATTTGTTTTTGTCAAAAACTCACTATGATTGTATATTTGAAAATTACAATACATTTAATTAAAGGGGTATGCTATCCATACACCCCATTTTACTTCTCACACATCTTTTGATAATTTATGTCCGTTGATTTTTTTTAATTCATCTGATCCGATGGCTGAAAATTAAAAAATTGTGTAAAAATTAAAATGTGGTGTGTGGATACCACACCCCATAATTAAATATGCTTGCATGGTTATATGTAAAACATGTGGTGCCAAATTAATTCAGAAAATCTTTGAGCCACACATAAACTTTATTCACTCTTATTAAATTGGTGAGATCCACATCTGTTTTACACTCAAGTCAACCAACAAAAGAAGATCTGAGCAGCTAATTACAATCTTTTCAAGCTCCATCATGGCAAGGAGATAAGACAATGGAAATGAAGGTTCTTACCTTTAAGCTTTCCTAATTGAAGACATATTCCGTTATTCAATGAAACAAAATCAAATAATAATATAATTCTTAAATATTATTATTTATTTAATAATATATCTAACCATTATTCTCAAAGCATTTTAAGATATTTCAACATCTTAAATATATTTTTCTATTGCATGCAGCAAATGACACACTTTGGTCAATCAGACGCCGACACATGACATGAAATTCCCTATACATGTGGTCACTAACTCCTATAATACCCCATTTTCCAGTTTATTATTTGGTAAGTTGATTTTACATAATTCAACTCTAAATCTCTCTTTTTTAGAGAAATTGATTTAGATTTCGGAGGTTCATTGGTTGCCAAACCTCTCTAGGCGCGTGACTTTGGTCCTTAACCTAAGGTGTCACTTTGTCTAGTAGGTATAATTTCGTCAAATATGAAGACAACGAAATTTTTAAGAGTGTTTTCATTTTTAATTAATGTACTTTTGGTGTGGATTTTTTTTTACAGTAGTGTTAGTGATTTGTTTAAATTATATTAATTGGGCATAATGTCACATCCCTGTCTGCATTGCAAGATATTGTTCGCTTTAGGCCCACCCGCACAATTTTGTTCTTGGGTTCTAGGGTCTTCCAGGGGGTCACCCATCCTAGGACCGCTCTCGCCCAAACTCACTTAACTTCAGAGTTCTTATGAGGTCCGAAGCTAGTGAGTTCCCAAAACGCGAGTTTCACATCGCCCGGGGGAGATGATCCTCTATGCCTTATATGTATGCCCACCTCCATATAGCAAGACGCATTTGGAGAACTCACTGGCTTCGGATCTCATAAGAACTCCGAAGTTAATCGAGTTTGGGTGAAAACAGTTTCAGGATGGGTGACCCCCTGGGAAGGCCGAAGAACCTAAGAACAAAATCATGCGGGCCGAGCCCAAAGCTGACAATATCTTGCTATGCGGACTGAGATGTGACACATAATAAATCTTTTGTTTCAGTAATACCATGCTATATTTTATTTTATTAACAAACGATAGTATATATACTAAGAGGTTAGAGGAGTCAATTAAGTTTTACAATAAATTTGTAATAATAATGTAATTCAATTTTGCCTTTATAAACAATTATTGATATTAATTTCTTGGGCTGAGCTGACCACCAACAGCAGGCAACAATTGTGGAAGTAACCAAAACAATCAAGGGCAAAGTTGTGAAATAGTGAGTAACAAAAATATTTAATTATCGGAGGAGATAAATTAGAGAGAGACTAAAATTGAATATGAAAGGTTC
Organism: Crataegus laevigata; assembly: GCA_963580275.1. Lineage (NCBI taxonomy): Eukaryota > Viridiplantae > Streptophyta > Magnoliopsida > Rosales > Rosaceae > Crataegus > Crataegus laevigata. The sequence continues at coordinate 38,597,447 of OY756946.1, read as the reverse complement.
TTAATATAGGAAAAGAAAAAATAAAATAAGAAGGCAATAGAAATCAAATTATTGGCTATTTGGTTTTGAAAAACAATGAATGAGGGACCACCACCACATGGTCCATATCACACGCAAACACATAACGCGCTTAGTTCATTTTTTAAAATTTTAAAAGGAAAAGGAAATTATAGATATCAAACCAATAGAAACAAACAAACAGACAAAAACAAAGAATAAAAGAGTAGAAGAGAATAAACAAACGGCGGAAATTTCTCATTAGAATAAACAAAGAATGAAAAGTAGAGTAATTGCAACATTAGTCTAAAATATTTGAATTTGTAATTTTCAAAAGGACTAAAAGAAAAATAGAGGAAAGAAATTAGCAAGTTGGAAACTTGGAAAGGGGATGGGATAGAGAGAGAGAGAGAGAGAGAGAGAGAGAGAGAGAGAGAGACAGACAGACAGACAGAGAGGGGGGAAGGGTTGGTGGAGTCTTCTTCTTTCCCTCAGTTTTCTGTTCTTTTTGCAGCTCCAAAAGCCAAAGCCAAAACCGAAAACCCAGAAAGGGAAGGAAGGAGGAAGAAGAAGACAAAGAAGGAATTCATGAAATTGCTTGCTCTATCATTTGGGTGGGTATACTCTCCACAAATCTTGTATTTCTATCTTTCTGTGTTATTCAAACAATTCTTCTAAATTTTGTAACTTTATCTGCTGCAGTAATTTCCAAATTAATTTCGTTTACGTTTGGTTTGCGTGTCAAATGTCATCATCTTCTTCTTGTTGTTGAATTTTGATTGTAATTAATTATTGTTGGTAAATACTAGATGGATAATAAATAGCTGGGTCCTGAAATACTTATAAATTCGTACACCCTACTTTCAGATCCTTCCCTTCCTTCTCTACCCACCTTAAATTTTACGATCGGCTTCCTCTTCCATAAAACCCTGGTTCGATTCTGGAAAGCGATTTGATTTCTTAAGATCTGCTTTTGCTGTTGCTCAACCTTGTTCCTCCCATTTTTGGGCTTTTGGTAAGAATAAAAATTCAACTCTCCGTCTTCCTTTTTATTTTTATTATTATCTATTTTTGCGCCTATTTTTTCCTTTCTGAAAAAGTGATTTCTCTTTGTGGTTCATCGGAGGTGTTCAACTTCAGCATATCTTCTGCTTCATGGACTCGTCAAATTCTGACTTTTTATTTATATAATTATTCTTGATAATTATTTAATTGTTTGGGATTTACATATATTAAATGGTGTCAAATAAAGTGTGTGTTGGGTGGGATAGTGCAATATTGTTGTGATGGCTTAGATCTCAAGTCGGGCTAAATTCTTTATCTCTTTGGTCCTGTTTAATTGGTAATTGATTTTGATATGGTATTGTGACAGAGAGTGAAGAAAGAAAAAAAGAAAGAAAGAACGAGAGATGGACGAAGCAATGGCAGCAAGGTATTGGTGTCATGTGTGTTCTCAAATAGTGAATCCCATCATGGAAGTAGAAATGAAATGCCCCTTTTGCCAAAGCGGATTTATTGAGGAAATGAATGGCATTACAAGGGAGAATCAAGACGCTGACTCTGATTCGGGTTCCGATCGTGCCCTCTCCCTCTGGGCTCCAATCCTGTTGGGCATGATGAACAATCCCCGTCGTCGCCGGAGATTAAGACGACTCGACTTTGATGACGACGATGATGACGACAATGACAATGATGATGGTGACACTCGCCAGGGCGGAGATACTGAATTGGACAGAGAACTTGAATCAATCATCCGGAGGAGGAGGAGAAGCTCGGCTACTATTCTACAGCTGCTTCAAGGCATTCGAGCTGGATTGGCATCTGACTCTGAGAATTCTGAGGTGGATAGGGAGAGTGATAGGGAAAGAGAAAGGGAGAGGGAGCGCGTAATTCTTATAAATCCTTTCAATCAAACCATCATTGTTCAGGGATCTTACGATTCGAATCAGGGTCAAAACAACAATCACACCCCTATTGGTTCATTAGGCGATTATTTCATCGGGCCTGGTTTAGATTTGTTGCTGCAACATTTGGCAGAGAATGATCCTAATAGATATGGGACTCCACCGGCGCAAAAGGAGGCAGTGGAAGCTCTACCCACTGTGACAATCAAGGAGAATTTGCAGTGCTCAGTGTGCTTGGATGATTTTGAGGTCGGTGTAGAAGCAAAAGAGATGCCATGTAAGCACAAGTTTCATAGCGGGTGTCTTCTGCCATGGCTGGAGCTTCATAGTTCCTGTCCAGTTTGCAGGTTCCAGTTGCCTGCTGATGAATCAAAGCGTGATTCAGATATTTCTAGGAACAGCAGTAACTCGAGGGAGAGTGAAGAGATTGGTGATGATGTTGGTGGGGAAGAGGGAGATGGGGATGGGAGAAACGGAAACGGGAGAAGGTTTTCAATCCCGTGGCCTTTCAATGGTCTGTTTTCTCACTCAGGATCTCAGTCAGGTGGCAGTGTGGGAAATTCATCATCATCATCAGCATCATCATCATCATCATCGGCAAATGCAACCGGAAGCGGAAGCACTTCTCAAACAGAAGAGAATTGAGTATATATTTCCATTAGTTCAGTTGGTATAACAGGTTCTTGTCCATTATGTGGCTTCAATCGTCTTCTGCGCAGCTTGTGTACATAGTACCTTACGTGAATGTGAATAATGGAAGTTCAAATTGTTGTTTTTTTTTCCTCCTCCTTTTTGTTACAAGGAAGGATGGTCTCTTGTAGATGTTTTGGCCCTCTAGTCAGTACCACAAGAACTACTTATGTTGCTATATTTACCTGATATGTGAGTGAATTGCTTTCCCATTTTTCCTTTGCTGTTGCACTCATAACTGGTGCTGCTGTAGAGGGCATGAAAGCTTCAGCATCATTGTTGGACTTTTGGCTTGTTTGTTCCAACTTTGAATTTTCTGGTATTGAATTTGGAAATATCATATTCGGAGGTCGACCCAGCTGACACGGACTCACTAGAACCCTTGATTGTTCTCGCTGGATTATAGACAAGACTAGGAAGATAGCTCCCACAAGTATTAGACTAAGGCCCCGTTTGTTCGGCCTCCTTGGTGGGGACTGGCTTAGCTGGGACAGCATTCCCATGCTTGGTGTAAGACGGGACTAGCATAAATGACGCTAAGTCCAACTCGTGCCGACTAAACGCCTCTCTAAGTTGTGTTAGCTAATTCTGAGTGAACGCTTAGTATTAGCTAGGACTATCCTCGCTTACAACTTCATGCTTTCGCATAGAGCAACATTCGTCGTAGTCCTCTGCCGCTAACTCCTACATCGCCGACTCCTTTATGATCTCCTGCAGAACCAGGTCAGCCATCTACCTTTTTTGTCTTGTTCCTTACTCTGAAACCCATCGGTCAAATACTGCAAAATGACGAAAACTTTCTATCTTGTGTTCTATGGCAAGAAATTTTATGGCTTTGGCTGGGTCATGTTGTTCAATTGAATTTATGACTTTGGGTTTGATTAATTTCCAGGTTCTCTCCCATATGTTCCACAGTAATCAAATATTTTCATGGGTTTTGCTTACCGAAGAAGAACGGCTTTGAGAAAGAAACACTGGTCTTGCTTGATGGACATGATTTTGTATCTATCTGCGAGGAAGAAGGGCTGATGACTGATGTTAATTTATTTATTTTTCCTTACCTTTTGGTTTTTCTAAGGACAAAAGTAAATTACTAAATCGTCAAACAATATTTTTTTAGAATTAATTAGGTGTTTAGATATCGAAATGACTACAAAATAATAATTTAATAATAAATAAAATGAACTTTTTTATTGTCCTGCTTCTTAGTCCGGTGCTGTACCAAACACTTCATAATTCTTATCCAGCTTAGTCCATGAAGCTAGTCCAATTCAAGATAGTCCGGTGCAACAAACGCATTCTAATAGTATTAGTTGCTGATCCTCTCCTCTGTCATACTTTGATATTTTATTCTTTCTTACAAAACCATGTTCTAAACTAGGATAAGCGGCTCGAAGTGTTCTGTTTGCCCTGGTCGGCTGGCCTATCCCATGTCCATATTTACTTCAATAATACGCAGAAGCCAAGTCAAGCCATCCCATTTGAACTGAACTGAATTGAATTCATAACTCGATCGAATTGTTTATTATGTTGGATGACGAATCATGTTCATAGTTCATGCTATGGATTCTTCTGTCGTATTAGTTATATTAAGTATAACCGGTGGATTTAGTAGCATCAATTTTTAACATACATACCAGGCAAAATTCATGAAGCTATCAATTCATCAAGATGGTCCTATTCGTAAACGTATTGCATTAAGTCCAACATCGCAATATCAGCAAATTATGTAGCTATCCAAGCCTGCTCATCACAAACACTGATGACGGCGGTAGACATAGATATTTTCGCATCCAAAAACACATTAAACGAGGCAAGGCAAAATCATAAGCATTGTCATTGGCTAATTTTGAAAATGCCAAAGAGAACAACATAAGAAACCATTGCCATCATCATCACTTCACGGTCAAGATCTTGATCACAGATGCAGTTCCATCACGGTGCAGAGCCACAACAGCATCTCCGTTCTTGCAGAGTCCATTTTTCTTGGCATGTTGGAGGGCAAAGTCCAGCGCTTCTTCTGTTGTCTCTGCATTAGAGGCCCTAGAAGATCCCGCACTTAGAACTGGAACCAACCCACGGAAAATCAGACTATGCCTTGCTGGAGCTTCATCACTGCATGACCAGTCAAATGAATCGGTCTTAATCTCAGGGACAACAACAGACAGTATAGGCATGCCAGGTCGGTACTTGGCCACCAGCTTTGCAGTACTTCCTCCTCTGGTTAGTACCAATATAAGAGCTGCTTTGGACGAGTTGGCTGTTTTAACAGCAGAAGAAGCCAGACTCTCTAGTGGGCTCATGGGCACGGGGGAGTGTTCCATAATCCTTTTGAAGACATCTCCATAGTGAAGGGTGCTCTCTGCTTCTACGCATATTTTTGCCATGGTCCGCACTGCAAGTTCAGGGTATGCTCCTGCAGCAGTCTCACCACTTAGCATCACACAATCTGTGCCATCTAGAACGGCATTGGCAACATCGGTAGCTTCAGCCCTAGTTGGACGGGGAGATTTGATCATTGACTCCAACATCTGTGTTGCAGTGACCACGGGTTTTCCTTGGATGTTGCACTTGTAGATCATCACTTTCTGTGCAAGGAAGATCTTTTCAATTGGAATTTCCATACCAAGATCACCTCGTGCCACCATGAATGCATCTGATTGTGCAAGGATGTCATCAAAGTTTGCCACCCCTTCCTGATTCTCAACCTATCAATCGAATTTTCAAGTAAGATCCATAGAAAGGAAGAAAATACGTGAAATTTAACTGTTAAATAGTATCTATATAAGAGGATAGATACGTTGCTAACAGTCGCATAGTTTTAGTGAACACCTAAAAAACTATCTAAATAATTCCACAATGCCAGTAAACCTTTTTGCTAGAAATGATTTTGAGTTCAAAGGAATCGGTTCATAATACTTTGCATACCGAAAGGAACCAAGAAGAAGTAAGTACCAGTTGCAAATTTGCAATCACTGATTAATCTAGGCAACATAAACTTGTACTAGGTTCTCTCTATAGTCAAAAGCAGTAAAAAAAAGCATACTCCAGGATGGCTCAGTTTATCTTGTCATGAAAAAGTGAGCCTTACCTTTGACATGAGGAGGATATTCTTAGAATGCTTTCCAAGGAGCTTCCTGACCTCCACAAGATCAGAGCCTTTCCGAACAAAAGACAGGGCAATCATGTCAATCTTATTTGGAACTCCCCACTTGAGAATATCTTCTTTGTCTTTCTCTGTTAAGGTTGGGAGATCCACAATGACCCCAGGGAGATTAACGTTCTTCCTCTCACCAAGAACCGCAGAGTTCTCACAGCGGCATTGAACCAAACCCTTTTGCTTGTCGCAAGACAGAACCATAAAGGAGATGGTGCCATCAGCACATAGAATCATGCTCCCCGGCTTGACATCCTCAGCCAGCTTTTTGTAACTCATACAAATTATATTTGCATCACCCTTGAGGCTATAATCAGTGGAAATGGTGATCTCTTGGCCCTGTTTGAGCTGGACGGGTTTCGCATCCTTGAGAAATCCAGTTCGAATCTCTGGACCCTGTGGCAGTGAATTTAAGAAACAAACAAACAATCAATCAGGAATTCCTCAAAACTTCCATAATCTAATCCACTTCTTGAAAAATAACATATCATTCTGGTTCGAGACTTGGTCCTCCTTTGGTGTCTAGAGTTGAATTGGATTAGATAACTAGCTTGATTCAAACTAGGTTGAAGGAACAAATGGTGGCCAGTCCAATCCAATCCTAGACAGCAAACGTGGCCTTGATACAGTTTCCAAAAATGTGCGTCCCAAGTCCTAACCTAAGGGAGGGAAGGATTCATTTCACACTCATAAGCACACAATACATACACAGAGAGACAGAGAGAGATGAAATACATGTGTCAGTGTTTGCAAATTTTCCAAAAATGAAAAGAAGCATACACTATATATATATGTGTGTGTGTGAAAAAAAAAAAATCTGAACTTTAAACAGAAAAATGAGCAAACAAACAAAAAAACTAGCAAACAAAACAAAGATACAAACAGAGAGAAGAAGCAAATAAGCAGTAGCAATGCATGTTGTATTGTATGCTTGTGAATCCGAGAGATTAGGATCAGATGGGATCGGAAAGGAGAGAAGAGGGAGGGACGGACCTTGGTGTCGAGCATGACGGCGCAGAGGATGCCGGTGGATTCCATGGCTGCCCTGAGATTGTCGAGGGTCTCCTGATGGTACTCATGGGACCCATGGGAGAAGTTGAAGCGGGCGACGTTCATGCCGGCCATCAGCAGCTTCTCCACCATGGGAACGGACCGCGACGCGGGTCCCAGGGTGCAGACGATCTTGGTCTTGGGCCTCTGATCCATTTTTCGCTCCGATTTCTTTCGGCTTTCAGCTTTTTCCGTTGTTACCGGGTGCGGGAGTCCGGAGTTGAATGAGTGTTGTGGGAAAATATGCCAACGGCGATGTACTTGCTTGTGTTTGTAAAACGTGAATGACTCAACTTTCGCTAATAAAATGATTAATGATATATAATAACATTCGCATAATGCTCAAAGCGGATGACTAGTAAGGGAATAATAATAGAAAAAAATAAAGTGGGCCTTTTAATTTGCGAATAGTACAAAATACAAGAAGACCGAAAATCAAGCGTTTTCGCCAATGCCTCTTTCTCTGTGTGTGCTTTCTTTTTCCTCCTTCTCTCTCATTTTTAGTTACTATTATTACTATATATATATATAAAGAGAGAGCCCCAAAATAATGAAGCATTTAAAATACCATAAATTACTCTTTAAGAATTTCATAAATTACAATTGAACCAAAAAAAATATTTAACCATATTTTTATTTTGAATGAATTTAATATTTAAAATTATAGGAAAAAACACAAACACAAAAACAAAACCTCCCACGTTAGTGGGTGGTTTCATATCTTTAATTCATTTCTCTTTTTTTTTTAATAATTTTTTAAAAATATGTAAATTCGTTATTTAAATAAAAAAATATAAAAAAAACCAATTGCCACACGCGTATGCGCGGCAAGAGGCTAGTTATTATTTATTTGTTTACATTTTTTGTTTTATATAATGACGGCAAGAAAAACGAGCATAAGCATATTGTCGCTGCTTGGGCAACAAGCTAGCTTATTGTATCAGCCGAAGGAAAGGCCCATTAAATATACGAAACCAACTCATAAAGTTATTTATTTGGGGGCTTGGCCTTGAGATTTAAGAATCTTATTCCATTTTATATTTATCTTAGGTCAATTTAGTCAAATTTGTGAGCTGAGTTGATTTTTCTTCATTTATTTTTGTTCATTTTAATTGGAGGGAAATTTTGCCTAAATTGGAGAAAGTGAGGTAATAAAATGAGAGGACAAATACGAGTATGTGATGACAAAAACAAACTAGAGAGAATTTAAGCTTTCTAATTTTTCTACAAATATTTCTAGAGAAGCAACCAACCAACATGCACCAATTCATTTCATGCATATTATTACAGAAAACTAATGAAAATGATTTGAAAACTTTGAATTTTAACGAAAATGACAAAAATGTATTGTAAGTAAATAGTATCAAGATTGATTTTTTTGAGTAAAAGTGTAATTTTTTATTAAATTGAACAGTATCAACAACTTTTTGTTCAAATTTATTATTATTATTATATTATTATAGGTATAGGTTGGCCAGCTCTCAGGCTCTCGGCTCTGTCTTTCCGTGACTTGTTGCAATCGAGCGGTGCGTATTTCAGCAGGCACACCTCCATTTGATTCGATTGTGACTCTGACTTTGCGTGGTGTGAACACTTGGACAGTTTGTGTCCAGTCCACCACTCACAAGTCGCAAATAAGCCCTATTAATTATTAACCTACTTTTCAACTTCTGGTTTGTCTCTGAAACCAGCAGAGCAAACTAGTAATAAGCCGAAACCAGCAGACCAAACTAGTTATAAGAGTCACTCCTATGGGCAGGCGCCGGTGGGCAAGGCGCGCGCCGCGGTATGTACTGTATGCCTTGGTATCTCAATTTTCAATACCAGTTGCCTTTCTCAACACTCAACGTCTCTCTCTCTCTCATCAGTCTTCCCTCCTATCCCAAACTCCTCTCACCGGCACCCCACATAGCAAGGAAGGAAAAGCACCACTTGCTCACGCTCAGCAACACACGAAATCAAGTAATGCATGATTTTACAAATCAAAGTTGGGTGAGCAACTATAAATTCTCGAGTCATCTAGTGATCAAAATAACGACGCTCGCTCGCTCACTCTTACCTTAAAAAATATAGGGAGTTTTAATAAAACACCCCTGACACTGTTTACTTTTAACGAAAAACTACTTTTTTACCTTTAACTGTCACTATTCATTATACCTTCAAAAATGACTTTTCATTAAAACTGTCACTATTCAGAGACTTTTCGTTAGTTTTCCATAAAAAATAGCCATGTTAGGTTATTGTCAACATTAAGATCCACTTTTTATCATTTTTATTCAGATCTAATTAAAATATCACAGGGATTCGTAAAAATAAAGAAATTCAGCACAATTGCATTTATATATAATCTTATTTGGAATTACTACTACTACTACTACTCTAAGCTCATTCCAAAAATGTATCAGAAGATCAGTAATTTCAATATCACTTTTTGCCGAGTCAGGCTTTCTTTGTGTAAAAGGCCACGTGTTGCATCAGCACCCATTCATGGTAAATCCGTGACGACAATTTAAAGTTCATCGTGGCCTTGCGGTTCTTCTTTGTTCAATACGTCTAATTTGTGTTGCAGTTCCTGTCACATTTTAATCTCATTAGACATTTCAAACGCCAGAGAACAGTAACCATCACTCCCAACTCTTAAAGGAACAATACCTCAAGTTTTTCCTCTGAGCAAAGCGCTGGTGTAGATAACAACGCTACATACCTGTCATACGAAACTCAAAAGTTAGATCCAGGTAGTACGTACCACTACATATACACCATGAGAAATGAGAAACACTGTCAATGTCTCCGAGAGAGAGAGAGAGAGAGAGAGAGTGTGTGTGTGTGTCTTACTCGCAACGGCTTGGTTCATCAACATCAGCAACCTCATTTTTCAATCCACATTTAAGTCTGACCTGAAGATAAAATAAGACGTGTAAGACTGCATATCAGAATAAAAATTAAACCAATACTCAAGTGCCGTTTGTCTGATCTTCAGTCAAGATATTAATGGGTAGTAATACTGGTTGTTTATGGTGTCTAGCAAAACCATAACCCACCATTGTCTTACAAATTAGAATTTAACCATTCAATAATCACATTTCAAGTTATTTATTGAGATTATAAATGCATCTAATGCAACCTATTCCAAAAAAAGAACAACTCAGAGCAACAATCAAGGAGAAATGCGTTTCATTAAATGACAAAATCAGAGCATCATATAAATAGAAACGTCAAATGTGATGATAACTACCTTCAAACTTCTATCAGGCCCATTCCAGCACTTATCACCATTTGCAAAGACCATAATTTTGTACGAGTCCTCAAATTTGTCCCAGCTCCTATTTTTCCAAAGATTTATGTAAAAGAAAAAAGGTAGTATGTAAGAAAATTGAAGTGAAAGAAACATATGCAAATGCTCTCTCGCACAGAGGTAACTGTGATGGTGACATCATCAGTGTCAGATGCTTGAGTATTTCCTAAGAGACTCCCAGAAAACAACTGAATCTATAATGCATGCGCCATTATCAACATCAAGCTGCTGCTACATACCCGGATGCAGCAGGATATGTTCAATTAATTGGACTCAAAATCCAATGATCTAACCTTTTTCCAAAATGACTAACCTTCTTGAATTGAAGGCACGGCAGACAATCAAGAATCTAATTGCAAAGTGGACAATGGACAGCTAAGATGTGGTGCTTGACCTCTGGCAAGGACCTCTCAGGAGTTAGTTGGAAGAAGAATAAAATAGCTGCTCCACACCCAGAAAGAAACATATGACCCCCAAATGTTTGGTTCATTCTATGATTAGTGATAAACTGAACACAAGACTATTCCAATTTCGAACCCATAACCCCTTGACAACTTGAGCAAACCCCTAAGCCCTAACTCTAAGAGATAAGAAAATGGTAGATGCATAACTTGATCTTAGTTTCCGTCCACCAAAACGACACCTCCTTTTTCTTGTATAACATATATGGGAAGCAAAAGTAGACACCTACCCCAAACGGGTTGTAGAGTGTCCCTCCACCTGGGAAGCTTGTTTATATGGGCATACTTTGTAAACATACCTGAACAAAGAATTTTGGGTTCCCAAAGGTCAGATACATCAAACATGAAATTTCCTCAATAATCAAAACTACGGTACCAAAACATTGAAAGCTATTAAAGCAAGACAAAGTTCGTAACTTATTCTGCTTGCTTTCAAAACAACGATCGTAGAACGAATAGAACTCCTTATCTGGTCCTGTAATATCAAATAAGAGTTTAGTTTATGAATGCCTAGCAGATAGCCAATTATGCCATAAAAATCTTAAAGGAAAAAAAAAAGGCATACATAAAGATGCAGCTCAGTAGACACTAACCAAAATCATGTTTTAGCTTTTTTGTCAAGCTTGATATTCTTGAACTTATCTTAGACAACTTCGCACTGGATTCATCATACTCTTTGCGTATACTAGCAGCCTCTGAAGAACAGATAAGCACAAAGAGATGAGACATTCATATATTCTTATTTTCTGTAATCAAGCACATAATAACATCCAAATTTTTTACTGACTACCTGATTGGTTCACTGGAGTTTGGAATAAATTAACAGCCTGTAAAAGGTCCCGCACAGTTTTTTGTATCTTCTCCAACCAAGATGGGTTACTTGAGGTTGTTACATCTGAAAGAAGTTATGTAATACATATAAGGAGCATCATAATCCAATTTCACAGCTTGGGTCGTAAAGTGATGAACACAAGTCCTCCGAGAAGCTGCATACCTGAAAAGTCTGAATCAGTGTCTGACTCGTATTTGTAAGAAGAACTAGAATCCCCGTGATCCTCCTCTCCAAAAACATTATCTGCCTCCTCCTCTACATCTTCATCATCATATCTTTGGGAGTCATCATCAGTTTCTGAAGCATAGCCATCATACTCATCATGGGTGTCCTTTGGAACTTCTTCGTGATTATTATCTTTTTCAACATCAACTTCCCCTCCTTCCTTTGAGGTATCTTCCCCAGTCCAACGAGAAGCAACACGGCGGCCTAACTCTTCCCTGGACAATGACTCAGTATTTTCAGATTCATCCTTGCCCTGCAGAAACATAACCAAACAAAAGAAAAAACCCTTCAGCTCCTAATAAAAGGTACCAGCTGGAAACTATCAGAAGCACTTGGAAGTTTTTGGCTAGTTATGATTTAATTCTACAAGAGAAGAACCTAAAATACAATATCAGACATGCTTCTCATGTTAATACACTACTACGGCACGCAAAACATAAAATAAAATCCTCGAAGTTCCTTTAAAGTTTTTCTTTTGATGAATATCAACAACTTCAATCTTGTCATGCAAGTATTTCTGCTTGACTTCATTTTTCTTATACATACAAATGTTAACGGAAAGGGAGAAGGCCATTGGGTGGCACATGCAAGAAAGAAGTTTCTAATTATGTAGTATTGAATCTATTGCTACAGCACACTTAACACCTTAGAAGTTTGGAACTGCCAAAATGTGTGCCATACCATCACCAGTCTAAACCTTGATGGACTACCCTAAATGTCCCCGTGATAGACCTTTTCCTTTTAAAGAACTTAATAGACGAAAGGGTGTTCATAATTTCATATAGATCAGATAACCACACTGTGAACTTAAATAGGTGAAAAGATTTTGTTAAGGATACCTTTCAGCAGACAGATCAATGAATAAGGCAATCAATGAGTAGGCAGCTTAAGCTATTACCTGATCAGGAGGCACCTTGCTTCCAGAATCAAAGTCAGTTTCAGATATAGCAACAGGCTCTTCTTTCTGCTTTTCTGCATGCTGCATTGAGACAGAAGCAATTTTTAATGTCCCAACAATATATCATAATCTAACATGTAATGTAAGAATTGAAAGCTCCACCGGATAGATTTGTCTTTGTCAAAGAATATTAGTTCAAAGTCTTGGTTTACCTGTTCTACACTCTCAACCAACGATCCTTTATGTTCAGGAGTACCACTATGATCATCTTTAGCAGCTAAGTCATCATGGTTCTCTGCTGTATCCTATGACAACACTGTCAATGTGAGAACTAGAAGAAAATAAACTATTTCCACTACCAGTGAGCAGTGATTATGGTCAAAGACTATATTCAAGTAACAGAACTTATACTCTAATGTCATAATTTTTGTACATGTACATGCATGCTTTCAGTTAAATGAATTCAAGCAGCAGAAATCCATTTTTAATGCAGATGAAGGAAGAATATGTAGCTTTAGTTTAAGATAGCTATAGCCTACATATTTATTTGTAAAATTCTCCAAGTAGCACTATAAGAAGGGAACAAAACAGCCATGTAAGCAGTTAACCTAACCTGAGATGAGTGAGAACCCTCCAAAATCCCAATTTTTTCTTCATATGTACTTTCTGTACGTCTGTCTTCACCATCAGAGTTTTCCCCATCCTCACTACTGTGCTGCTTAGCTTCCTCTTCAGTTTTGGTTTTCCCTGGGTTAGCTTTCTCTTCGGCTTCTTTTCTCTCCTGCTCTTCTTTTTCTTTCTGTAACCGTTCCTTCTCTTCTGCCTTCTCTATTTGTTCTTTTTGTTCTACACAACAGGTGAGGAGAAAACAAAAACTGTTATGACATTTAACCATTGTATTACCAGATAATAGGAGTGATGTTAAGTTGCTCACGTTTATTAACATCAGCATCACCACAACAGTCAACATGCCTAGAAATGCATAGAGAGGAGAGAAGGGGGAAATAAAAATTTTACATCCATATTCAAAAGCGAAACAACTTTTCTTTTTAATAATTTGCCGAAATTCTTAAATTCCCACAACAGAAAATATATTGTCTTAGAAGAAGAAGAAATAAGAATAACATTGTAAGAATAAAACATGACATAACAGAAGTATACCTTTCAGCTGGTCAACAAGCTTTTTCAGTACTTTCTCCTCACTTTGCAACTTTGATAGTTCTGCCTCATCTTTGGCCATAGCTATTTTGGCTTGTTCAACTTCCTGCTTTCGTATGGCGACCCCCTCTTGGAAAGTAACAATCTTCCTTTTGAGCTTATCTCTAGCCACTTTCCCAGCCTCCCAACATGTATTTGGGCACTTTACTTGACCATCATACTCATCACTCCCATCACAGCAGTCTGCAGATTGCAGACAGGTAACAATGCATAAGAGATTAAATAAATCGGCCGGTAAAACAATTTTATGATTTGTATGCAAAGGAATGGAGAACTGGTTTTCTTAAGATTTAATATATCAACATAATGAGGCTTTTTTCCAATCCTCTCTTTCCCGTTGGGGACTCTTCTTGCGAAAAAATGAAACACAAAAATGCAGCATGTCTGTGATGGTGCTCATAACATATAACTTGTGAAGCTATTTGTATTGGCACAAATACTTACCGCAAATTCCATCATTCACTCTAGACGAAAATATGAGGAGAGGAGCGTGTCCCACATTCCGACAGTAAAATTTTCCAGCTGGGCATGCAGATGTACCTGCAACCCACCCACCAAATATATGCATTTTTGTGAACAAAAATATATCACATAAATCAAATACAAGTTCAACCAGCATCGAAATGCCAAATTCTAGCAACAAGTTCAAAGAAAGTAGTGAGAGTCCCATTTCAATTTCTTTATTCAGGGAAAATAAGAGAAAGGGAAAGAGGAAGGAATGACTAGTACCAGGCTCGTCGGTGCCGTCAGGGCAATCGCAGAAGTTGTCATTGAGCTGAGCTCTGCTGAATTTCTTGGATCCATCTTTGCATTTGATCACCTCCGAAGATTTGTAGTATTTCTCATCTGGGAATTCCAATACCGAAACTCAGACTTTTAGAATTTGTTGTTTATATATATAAAAAAAATGAAATAATAATAATAATAAAGGTCTGCGGAGAAAGAGATTGTGAAGGAGTTGGATGACCCTGGGGACAGATTCCGAGAAATTGATTCATCGTGGGGGAAGAAGATGCTGATCCAACAATTGATATTGATATTGATTCGAGGGAGAGGGAGAGGACACACAGAACGCACAGCGCCGCCGCAATGAAGCTCGGCTTCACCTTCACCTTCTCCTTCATCTTCTTCGATATGTAGGTATGTTGTTGAATGTTGATCTAGCAGAGAGTTGGAAGCAGAGTCTTGCTGCTTTCTTCTTCCTCGGTCCTCACACGGACAACACCACGAAAGAGAAGAACGAGAGAGACACTGGCCTTTTCACTCTCGATTCTCAGATTTTTTTTTTTTTTTTTTTTTTGTCATTAGTTAGGAGTGGGGGTGGGGGATCGAACTTGGGTGAGGTGGGCATTTCTTTGGCTCTAGTGCCACTGCAACTAGGCTGCCCTCCTCGATTCTCAGATTCGATTCAACCAAACCACCACCAAGCTAACGGGAGTTTACTACCATCAACAGTAACTTGTGCGACTTTTACCAATACGAAATTGTTTAATAACCCGAAGGACTTTTGGCAAAAATACTTTTGAAATTAACTTTTGATGTAAATGCAAATGAATTATAGAAACACTTTTGATGTAAATGCAAATGAATTATAGAAAAAATAGTTAAATGTTTTCAATAATGATTAGAAAAAATTTGTAACAAAAAATTATAGAATAAATAATATGTAGTTGATGATTGAATTATTACTTAATAAACTTGTTAACACAATTTACAAATTTTATTTATAAATTTGATCTCTCTGATTCAATTTTATTTGGTTTGTTGGTAAATACAATAAAGTTCTCTTTTTTTGTTTTGTCAAATGGTAAAATGTTCTCCCTAAAAGCTAAAATCCCCCAAAAAGGGCAAGGGGAGATACTTTGGCATAGGCATACAGGGAGAGGCAGTCACGTTATCTAAAATATCCCAGAAGCCTAACAATGGAGGTGTTTGGGTTAATATTTGAACCTTGGGCCAAACTAAGAAGGGGCTCAAGGATGTTAAATAAAAAGGGATTCACCTCGAACCCAACATGAAGACCAATGATGAAATGAAGCTTTCTCAGCCACAAACAAGCCACTTGCTTGCCTATGGAAGTGACAAGTGATGGAGACTAGCTTACTATCAGCCAAAAAGTACTTTCCAATGGCATTTAAGTAAAAAAGAGGTGATGACTCACTGTCTTCTGAGTGCTTTCGGGTAAGTGCACAACCATTGCATTCGGGTTAATCTGCCTATAAAAGGAAGAAGTGGCCCCAGAGACAAGGACACTCAACCAATCAAACAAACAAACTTACAAACTCTGCTCTGAGGTCAGATTTGCAAACCAAGGCTGTAAACAGCCCAGATCTCTGATCTTTTAGGCATCGGCTACTCTGAAAGTTTTATCTTTCTTTAGTTTAAAGCTCTGCTACTCCCCGTAGTATCGATCATTTTGTGTAAACTTGTTTACCATCAATTACTTTTTAAGTATACAGCCTTTGTAAACTCAAAGATAAAAGTTTGCAAGAAGTTCAACCTTGCTAGACAAAGTGAAATCTTGCTCGAAACTCTTTGTTTGTTTTCTAAACTAGTAGATCTGTCATTTAGTATATTGTCTAGCATGTATTCAAGTCATTTCCACTTGTATTCTACTTGAGAGTTCCATTTGTGCTCAGATTTGGTTATCTTTACGGATCTCCTTGCATTTAAAACTAATTTGGAACCAAACAAATAATTTAAAGGGTTCTGGATACCCTTCCTTCAAGCATACAAGACCATGAACTGAAAGTCCTTGATCTCAAGGCAAAAAAGAATTTAATATGGACTTAACTCATCCATGACAATCCTTTGATAACAAGAAGTCTGAGTAACTTGGGGCACAAGAAACCGACTTAAACACACTTGTTCAACATATACTATAATGGGATAGTAGTGGCACGCCTAGTTAGTTTTGACTGTGAGCCTCAAAGCCTATACCTAAGGCCCCACAAAGGCACCTTTCAGAACTAACTATGTCTTGTTTCTGCAGCGGACGAACTAGCAAAAGCCCGACCACCAAACACATTCAAACCAACGTGTCAATCCCCAGGGGAGCTATGCCGGGGTGCCTAAGAGCCTCTTCCACAGAGAAAATCTTTGCCCGAACATGAGGCTTCTCAGTCTCAACTGCTCATCTTCTTCTCCGCATTTAAAACCCCATCTTTCTTTCTTCTCATCTTCTTCCTTGTTCTTCATAAAATCCCACCTCTGGGTTTAATCCCCAAAACCTTACTCGCCCACAACACCCTATCTTTTTCCTACCCTCAAACGGCCCTCCGCACTTTGTCCTTCCCTCTTGACAAAGTACTCGAAAAGTCCAGCAATGGCTCAACAGACATGTTGCCCAAGATTGATAAAAGTGGCAGATTTTGCGGCCCTAGAGCCGGCAGATAGCTCGCTCTGTAAGTCACTCTGTCTTATCCTATCTTTGTAATTACTTATTTATCTTCTTTCATTACTTCAAACTAAACTAAACCCATATTTGTTTCTTGGAGAAATAGTCAAGGTAAAACAAAAAATAGTTATTTTAGCAATTGTTTCATTTCCAGCCTTAACCAAGTTTGTTTTGGCGGGATTTGAACGCATGTCGATTGTTTATGCTTCTTGTTTAGAGGGATCTGACCCAATACACTTATTTGAAAAGCAAATAAATGTCCGTCGAGGTACCTATCCTCTTATATGATCGTAATGTATGTTTATGCAGCATTCGATATGCTTGTATTCTGAATTACTCATCACACATTTTATATTCCCATAACCCATGCATGAATTTGACAGGGCATCATTACTTGAATATAATCCCATGAGCTTCAGAGGACCCATTTTCACTGTTGAAACCGTCGAGGAAGCAGATGAGCTCTTGCGCAATGATGAAAAAGGAATCTGCAATTGGTATACATGTGACAATTCACACTTAACATGCCTTTCCATTTTAAAGTTTTTGGACGTGTTAAATATCACCGTAGTCCGTTCTTTACTAATGTTGTTTATATGCAACCGTGTTAATTGTTTGACTCACACGGTTTTTCTCTTATCTTCCTATGGTCAGCTTTGAGAATTTGGAGGCCTTAGGTGTCACGCCCCACCCTGAAATACTTATTTTCAGGAAATATTATCGGTGATATGCTAAACTCTTATTTGGTTAACTATTAAAAATTCTGAATAATTCCACTCCAATTTATTTATCCCACCATTTGAATTATAACCAATCTTACTCACCAAAACATAAGGTTAAAACTCAAAATTTATTTCATAGTATTCCTTACTTAGCTCAATTTCACAATATTGGATTTATCCCGATTATTCCACTACCACTTAACGTGACACTTTGTTTATAGGCCTTGCTTCCATCCATGATCCAAAATTACAATTCCCATATCAAATGCACCACTTACTCACACTTTATCACCATCTTCCTTTAGAGATCAATTCTCATTCTAATTATTCGTTCTCGAAGTATTTAAGACAGCATCTAACACTATTAGTGTTACACCCATCCCCCTTCTTTTTATTTAAAAAATTGTTTTGGTCTTAAATGGTGAGCCCAATGGGCCCACCGGGATTCTGTCCCCTTTCCCCGTATACTCTCCCTCTCATTTCTGTCTCTATCCCTCTGTTCTCTTTCTTCTCTCTTCTCACCCTCCCGAGCTCACTCTCCTCTCTCTTCGTATCCCTCTCATTCCCCCCCATGAGCTCTCACGCACACACGCACGCCATATCACCATCTTCGTCCCTCCCTCTCTCGTTCATTTCGTCTCTCGCTCTCTCTCAGTGACATCGCGACGGGCGGAGAAAACCCAAAAAACCCACTGCGAATTTTCTTCATTTTTCGACTAGGTAAGTTCGAATCTCCCTCTATTCTTGCTAGCATGAAACTGGGTTGAGATCTAAGATGTTTTTTTGTGATTTTTGTAAGGCGTTAGGTCGAGATCAACTCGGGGTGCGCACACCCATTTTTCCGACGAAATCTAAGAGTCTCGAGGCTATTCCGAGCAACTCCGGTTGTTCCTCGTCAAATTGAAGGTACCATCTTGCTCTCCTCTCCTCGTGCTTCATTTTAGTAACTAGATCGGAGCACTAGGCTCCTGTTTGTAGTCGGCCGGAGTTGTAGAAGTTCCGGCGTTTCTCTAGTTTTTTCGGTGTAAACCCAAACCCCCTCGGGCCTTAGGCTCGTTTGCAAAACCCAGCCCTTTTCTATTTTTATGTTTTAAAATTTTTGTTTAATTATTTATTAGGGCATTTGGGCCGTTTTAATGGGCATTAGGCCCATTTCTATCAACCCAGTTCGATAGCCCGTTTCATTTTTATTTTTATTTATGTTAAAACAAAAAGGCCTCGGGCCTTAGAAATTGGGGGCCTTCGGCCCGTTCAGTTAAAAACCCAAAACCTTAGGCTTACAAAGCCTTGGGCCGTAGAGAAGACCAGGGCCTTTGGCCCGTGTAATTTAGATCCAGGAACCCTTTTTGGGTTCCTTCAATTTGGGCTTTTGGCCCGTAAACCCTAAACCCTTATGGGCTAACCCTAAACCCCAAACCCATTTAAAAACTCAAATCCGGATTCAACCTTGACCCATTGATCCGGATTCAACCCAAACCCAGTTTACCCTGGTTGACCCGTGACCCGTTGACCCTGACCTGACCCGGTTTGACTGACCCAAGTTTGACCCGACCCGTTGATCGGTTGACTGTTAACCTGTCAACGTTGACTTTGACCGGTCAACGTTGACCGTTGACTTTCGGAGTTGACTTTTTTGAGTTCGTTTGGGACCTTTCTTAGGCTAATTTCGACATCCTGGACCCGTTTTTGAAGTCAGTTTTCCCAAATAAAATCGTTTGAATAGAGTTTGACTAAGTTGTACCCTTTATGTGCTTAGTGGCAACTATTTGGCTTTTCTATATTCGCTAGCAGCGCAACGTTGGATGGCTAAGTATGGTGAGTGGACCCCTTCTAAAATACATGTTTTATTAGTAGAATTGCATGCATGAAAAGCATGAGTTTATAAGAATGATGTATGACGTTACTTTTGAATAAATATATGTGCAATGATTCTGTATTACCTAGTGGTCCTAATTTTCGCTACGGGATGTAGGGATAGATTCCAGTCCATCCCGAGTGACGGTGGAGTTGGCATAGGGCCTAGAGTGTGTTTTCCTTTGTCTATTTAGCACATGGACGAGGAGCTGGCATAGAGCCTGAAGCGATATTTTCCTCTGACTGTATGCTCAGGGACGGGGAGATGGCATAGGGCCTGGAGGGATATATGTGGACCTTTGACACTAGTGATTATTATGAACTGTGAATTATGAATTGAGACATTGCACGACGAGTTATGAATTGAGATATTGCACGACATTCTAGGTTTCGGAAAACCTATGTTTATCATGATATAATTGTGTTTTCATAAAACCTGGGGAATTGTATGTTGATAACTGTTTCTTATATGTATATCAAATTGGTCCACTCACCTTTATTTTGAGCCCCCTTCAGGGCTTAGAATCGAGGCATACAATCCCGGCATCAAGACACTTCTGCATCGGCATCTTAGAGTCCTCGCGGCATAAGACCCACTCCTTTTGTTTATTCAATTTTATATTCCTTCTTTTGTAATCTATATTAGACGTATGCTATGGACATGGTATGTTGTATCTTGATTTGTTTTGTGTTGAGAGTTGAATATTATTTTAGTGTAATTATGTTTCTGCTACTTTATGTTTAATTACTCTGGTTTGAGCTTTGTTATGCATGTTTATGAGCTTTTTCTTGGTTTTTGTGTGATTTGAATGGCTTACGTCACCCTTCGGGTGTCGGCCAGCACGTGACCATCCCGATATCTACAAGATCGGGGTGTGTCAGTTAGACTGCCTACGTACCCTTGAGCAGGATCAAGCATTTCGTAGTTCACATTTTATTTTCAAACCAATCCACAAAGAAACAATTTATCTATTCCACATTCGCGTTAATAATCAAAACATGTCAATTAGATACTAAAAACATAATTGGAATAACAAAATTCACATAAATAGCACAATGTCGGCTCTTTGGCCGTGTGCCACCGCACCCGCCGCTGCTGGTGGCGATCTGCCGCACCGACTCGCCGGAAAATTTAACTATTTCAAAAAATTACCAAATTTTATAGGAAAGTAGATCTCAATGAGTAGAGCAACTTTCATACATGTGGCCAAGTCTAATTTTTCTGGAAAACATCTCAAATTGGCCACGAACCGCCGAAAACACTTGTTTTTTGGTGCTCTTGATTCGCCTATAAAACCAATCTGATGCCTCAACCAATGCACAGGCTTTGTTCCTGGGGTTGAGATGAGTGTTTTGATGGTGGTAATTGAAGGTATTAGTTTCAGATCATGGTAAATTTTAACCCAAACCGTGCGGCCCTCCGTGGGGATTTCACCTAAAATCCACCAAGTTTTACGCAATTTTTGAATGAAAATGGAAGATGGACCTGACGGGGTTTTAAAACCGCACAAATTTAACCCTCTTTTTGACAGATGTAGTATAGATGTAAGTAGGGTATCGTTCTAGGCCGGGGATTAGGAGGGATTGCTAATCTACTCTAAATTAATTTAAAAATATTAAACAAGACTCAAGGACACAAAATTAGGCTAAAAACTCTAATAACTCAAAACACACTAAAATGACTCAAAACAAAGAAAACAATCAAATTAGACACTAAGAAATCAATTGGACGAAAATTGAATTAAAAATAATATAATTTAATAATGGGGGGGGGGGTTTGGATGAAACGTAAATTAAACTTAAATAAATTATAAAATTGACAAAAACATAAAATTAAAGTAAACAGATAGATGACGGATTGGCTAGAGGATTTTTCTCCACACATGACACATAAGCAACCTAAATTGATTTTCAGTTGTTCTTTCAATAAATTGTAAATTTCAATACTCCAGATTAACCGTGAACAGCACTTTTTTAATCTTCAAGTTTTCCTTATGTTATTAAATTGGATGAACAGCATACAACAATTTAACACATTCTCTAAAAGTCCCCTACGTGAAAAGCACAATAGAGATACAATCAAAGATCATTAAACTTTGTGAAAACTATAAATACTGACGAGGCATTCGTAACTATGAAAAGCATGATACTCCTGCCAAGAATTTACTTAACGCGATTGTGGATAACAACCTTCACTACTCATGAATATAAGTTCATAACGATTAGGTGAAATTCACTTATATTCTAGCATCAAATTCATGCATGTAAATTAAGTATGCATTCTTAATCAACATACACAAATAAGTTATCAATCAAGCAGTTAAGCAAATTAAATCACAACTCAGAAATCACAACTGAAGGTAATCAATTAAAATTACAAATATAATCATGGTTTCGAATTAACCTCTAGCCAATATAAATTAATTACACATATTTAAAACAGAAATTAAAAACAAAAGTTGGAGGATTAAACCGAAAGAGGGACTGTGCACTGTGCAAATCTGTGCTTGTTTTCTGTCTCTGCCCGTTGACTATTCCAATGCGCGCCTCCCATTGGCTGCACACCCCGCAAGCTTCCTCCAAAGTTAAAGCCGCCTAAGCCGTCCTGCGAGTGATCAGGGCTTGTTTCGTCTACAGAGCTCGGGAGTTGCTCTGCAGGGGCAGTTCTAAGCATCTCCAGATCTTTAAGAAACCGAGAGTTCTCGTTGATTTCAACAGTCTTTTCTATCTGCAGCAATGCCTGCCTTGCTGCTTCTCTCTCAAGCTCCCTCTTCCGTTTAGCCTCAGCTGCAGCTTGTAACCGTGCTTTCTCTTTCTTCTGTTTCAATTCAAGTTCCTCCCTCTGGCGCCGCAATTTCTCAGGATCTCCTTTATCACCCTGATTAAGTGTTTTCTCTCGTGCTCTTGAAACGGTATCAGCAAAACGATTCTTCAATACAGTAGCCCTGTACTGCTTCTCGGGGGAGACTGGCCTCTCTTCTCTTTTCGTTTTCTCCCCCAGTGCTGCCTTCTCCGAGGCCTCCTCTCGGTGACTCCCCTGGTTTTTTGCGCTGCTTGCGCAACTCCCCTCTCTCCTCCTCAGGCTCTCTCAGATGCTTCTCTTATTATCCTCTTCGGTGGTTATTCCTCCCCGAGGCCACTTGCTTCTTTCTGATTTTTCTATTCTCTTCAAGGCCCGCTGCTTTCCACTCCTTTCATCATTTTTCTGCTTTTCCTTTAATCATTCACACACAACATAATCATCACATATATAAATATAAATATATAAATATATAAATATATAAATATATATATATTAATATATATATATGTATAAATAAATATAAATATATATATATATATTATTTTCTAAATGATAAGTATAATTCAACAGACAAGATAGTACGAATTTATAACTTAACACTTCACTTATTCTATTTTTATTTTCTTAACTAGAAAAATTCATAAAACATAAAAATAACGTAATTAGCTCACAATATAACGAACTAACTAAGAAAAGACGAGTAAATTTGATATAAAAATATATATAAATATGATCCGATCAAATACCCCCACACTTAGCTTTTGCTAGTCCTCGAGCAAAACAAAGAAAACAAGAACAAGTAATAACATGAAAAACATTAGTTTCCCCCTATGTGACCCTCATAGAATTTCATTCGAAAACGCAAATCATCAAGAACCATAGCTAGCACAAAACAAACTAATCCCAGTTCATCTTCCTTATTCAAATATTAGCAGTAATCTTTAAATCATCCTTGAAGTGTAGTGTGTGAGATAGCCATGCCAATGCAATTTCAAGTTTTTATTTTTAAAATCATCATATGCAAACTAGCAACCTTCTCACGGGATATGCGCTCAATCACACATGTGTTTAGTTTTAATGTGTTTCGCTCAAAGAAACAAATGTGAAAAATCTACCATAAGCTTGCATAAATATCACTTCTCCACAATCATAATTGCAAAACTTAAATCAAGAGGACTTTTATTGGATGTAATGAGGCTTAGGGATAGGGCTATTGAAACGAAAGAATAGGAAAACACAAGTTCCAAGCTATATTACAAGCAATTCTTTTGTTGAGATTTATAAGAACTCAAGCTTCCAGTGATTCTTTTAACACCTCCAACCACATCCTTAAACTGAAACTTTAAAAACTTTTTATTTTTATTTTCTTCGTATACAATCTTTCTTTTTTTTTTTTTTTTTAAATTATACAAACATGAGATACCCCCACACTTATTCTTTTGCCAAACTCCTTCCAAGTACTTCACAAACATTTCTCATAAGACAGTCTCAAATTGCTCGCTTGGAAAGGGTAAGGAAACATGTTTGAGGTATAAGGGTAGACATATCTGATGATAAGAAATAAAAGGTTCAACATACGGCTCAAATTGGCAATCTAATGATATCATTTTTTTTTTTTTCGTTGGGAAATATGGTTATTTGGGCCATGGTGGTAAACCTAATGCCTCTATCATTTTCAAGTTCATGCAATCAATGACAAATATTTCGAAAGATCGTTACGCAAGTTCTAGAGATGTATCTCACATAAGTTCATCACACATGAAAGAATAGGAGTGTATGAAAAATGCACACACTTTCAATAGGCTCAAAAACTCACATAGGATGTATATGGTCACTAAATTCACATATGAAGCTTTAAGTCATGCTTTAGTTTCACATCAACAAGGCTATGTGCATTTGGTTTTTCAAAGATGATCAAACATGTACAATACTAACAAGAGAATTAGGAATTTCACATAACACATGTTAACTAAGTTCTTGATAATCATGGTTCAAATTTAATCCAATTATATCATTGGGTCGGGAAACTAACAAAAATCTAATTTAAAACCATAAGGAAAACAAGACAATATTTTTGGATTTTTTAAATTTTTCGAGAAAAATTAAATAAAACACAAAACTCCGAAAAAAATTAAGTAAAACACAAAGCTAATTAAGAAAACAAAAAGCAATAACATGGTAACAAATGAAACCAGTTCAAAGTCGAAGGTACAAAAATTTTCAATTTGGTCATTTTTTATACTTGATACCCCCACACTTAAACTAGACATTGTCCCCAATGTCATAAAACAAAAATATGCAAATAAAAATAAAATGAATAAAATAATACGAAACAAAATAAAGAAAAGGGACTGAAAACTTCTCTAATTTGCAGAAAACCAAGCGATGACCCCCAAGTGTAAATTTTGCAATCCACTTCAAGGGAGAAAATAACCAAACGTTCCTGCAAAGAAAAGAAAGAAATCAGTTAAGCACGCAAGCAAAATATAAAAAAATGCAAACGAAAAATAAAAATTGAAAATAAAAGATAATGAAAAGAACTAATAGGCGGTCATTGGTCATGACTGTTGATTTTCCACAGCTTTCATCTTGAACTGGATGGGCCTCCTTCTGGCAAGTGCTCCTCAGCTTAGTTGAGGATGAATCAGCACGTTGTCTCCACATGCTTCAAGTAGTCCGGTCTCCACGCAGGTGTGGCATCTTCTTGAACTCTTGGATCATCTCAGACTCTACCTTCATCTGGATGCACCTCAGACTCCTCCTGGTTCGTCTGTGAGGTACTTTTGTTTTTGAAGAAGTACCTCAACACAGGTTTATTTTTGAAGTGTGTTGGGAGGGGTCTGAGATGAGTACTCGAGAGCAAGACTAGGTAAGCAATCAGGATCTCACTTTCTCCATGTTCTTCAGATGAAAGTGAGGAGAAAGCGTAATATGAGATACTTTTGCTTTTAACCTTTTTAATATGAAATACTTTTGCTCTGGAAGGTTTGTTTTCTGGGGTGATCCAAGGGATGAAGAACACTGAATAACTCGAAAGCTTTCTTTGGGAAGACATTATCGGAGATGAAGAGAGGAAGAGAGGTTGAGAGGTGGAGAGGGTGTGAAGGTGTGCCTTTGCTGTGGAAGGCGAAAGTCGAACTTATAGAAATTTGGCTTCACAACCGGAACTATTCCTTCACTATTTGTCGGCAGCCGGTGAATGGATGAACAGTGCCCGTTACGCGCTTTCTGACAAAGCGTCCGTAAATTCCGCAGGGCTGACGGTGCAGGCGACGAGTGACGACAAATTGGAATGATGATCTTTTGAAAACCGGGGTTCAAAACCGGGTGCGGCTCATGGTTTTCGCAACGCTCCACGCTGCACGTGATGAGTCACGACAAACTGGAAAAGCTGAGCCCTCGTGATGCCACGTGAATTCTGAGCAATTCCGACTTTTGAGAAAGGAAACGGCTCTCGAGAAAGGAACGTCCAGCTTTGATCTCTGAGGAGCGGGCGCCTCTTTTCTCTGAGGAGCGGGCGCTTCTTCATTTTCTTCTTTTTATAGAGGCGCTAATTCTGCTTCACATCACACTTGAACTCCCTCAAACACTTCCTTCTGAAAATACTCCCTTCTGTAAACACTCAAAATCCTTCCGCTCTCTTCTTGCACTTCTGCACTTTTAATCTTTCCGATCTCTTCTTCCGCTTCAGCAATCTTAATTTTTCCGAACTCTTTTCTTCCTCAACCGCCTCTAAAAATGTCTTGCCCTTCCGACCGTCGCCTAAACTTGAATGTCGGGGAAGACGATGACTCGTCTTCTCCGAACAACATTTGGAATCCATCCTTCATATCCCCCAATGGTCCTCTTACAGTCGGGGACACAATGATGAGGAACGATATAACCGCAACGGTGGTTGCAAGAAACCTTCTTACTCCCAGAGACACTAGGTTGCTGTCTATGCGGTCAGACGAGCTGGCTGTTCAGGACTCACTGGCTCTCAGTGTCCAGTGTGCAGGCTCAGTTTCAAACATGGGTCAGCGCCTGCTTGCAAGATCTCGTCAGGTGGAGTCGCTAATGGCAGAGGTGGTCAGTCTTCGGCAAGAAGTCAGAGGACTCAGGCACGAGAACAAGGAGTTGCACATGCTCGCAACTAGCTACTCGACCAGCATGAAGAGGAAGCTGGATCAGCTGCAGGAGTCGGACGGTCGAATCCAGAGTGATCATGAACGGTTCATGGCGTTACTCCCGCGGTTTATGTTGCCTTCGTCCTCTGGAGCAGCACCAAGCGTTCCGGCTCCGGAGATTCCAACTCTGGCTCTTCGTCTTCCCGGAGCTCCGTCAACCTCTGAGGCGCCACCTAACCAAAACCAATGATTACTATTAGTTTTTCGTATTATTGTAATTTTTTTTTTATGCTTTTAATGTTTATTTAACTAAATATATATATATATATATATATTACTAATATTATTTTTATTATTATTAATTTTTTTTTTTTCAGGGTTATTTTAAGCAAATTAAAATATGTAAATTAATGTAAAAAGGCTTTATTTACCCGCACTTAAAATAAACAAGGCCCTTAATTTATTTAAACACAAACTAAACAAAAATCAACCAAATAACAAAACTAACTAAATAAAACAAAAATTGCAAAGTAAATAGAAGGGTTTAGGAATGCAAATCTGATTGTGGGTGATTCCTAGGCTTCCCTTCTTTATTCAAGTGCATGGCTTTATCCTTGAACGGACAGTGGTACTTAAAATGATCCGGCAATGGTTTGAATTCACGAGTGGGTGCCTGAATCATTAAAATTAGAAATATGTTAGTATAAAATAAAAATAAAATTGGAATTGGAGAAAATGGCTTATTATATTTTTCCGAAACAAACTCAATAACAAAAACTACTCCCTTGAACGTTTCGGGGACTTTGCACTTGGCCAGATTGACGATGATGGTTGTGGCCTGTGCCGTGTCATCAATCTCAATTTCATGGGCCTTTGTTGCCTCATGCACAACCGCTTGGATGTATTCTTGATATGCCCCAGCCACTTCGATATCTTCAACCATCTTTCTTGGTGCACAAGGTTCTGGAACAGCTTCAGCAAAATCTGGAACTTGATTTATTGCACCAAGAATCGGGATATCACTTTGGATCTCAGGAAGAACTTCCACAATCTGCCCCATTTGATTATTCAATTCTCCCATCTCCTTGGTTTGATTTTCTACTTCCTGGTTCAAAGAGATGAGTAATTGAATAATATTATCATTGTTCACAGATGTACCTGAATTGAATTGGGCAGATTGTTGTGGTGGCTGTGGTGGCTCATATGGCCACTGATAGAACTCTTCCGATGACGGCAATTGTTCTTCTTTTTGCGAGCCCTGCGTCAAAGAAATTAGTCCTTCAAGAATTTCATTATAATTTACGGGCATACTTGAATTCGATTGGAATTGTTGTGGGGAAGGTTGTGGTGGCTGCATAGGTCTTGAATAGAACGCTTCTTGCTGCCAATATCCACTTTGTTGAAACTGCTGAGGTTCATCCCACATCTGATCTGAATAACCTCTCCAATCCGAATTGCAAGCGTTGGAATACATATTGCCCCTTGATTGGCTGTGGCTTTGATATCCCCAATCATCGTCATATGCCGAAAATTGAGGATACTGATGAGCTTGATATCCTTGCCCATAAGGCACATCAAGTGTAGGGACACTTGGCATTGAGGTCCGTTCGGCATTATGTGTCAATTGAGCAGTGAGCTGCGCCAATTGAGCTTGAATGGTTGCCATATCTTCATCCATTTTTTTCCTAAAATTAAAGAACGAAAACTAAATCAAATATCAAAAATAAAATACACAAACACAAATATAAACATAAACACAAACAAACAAAACAAAAAATAAAAATAAAAATAAAATAAAATAAAATAAAATAAACACAAACAAAAAAATAAAGGGATTAGCAAATTTACTAATCCCCGGCAACGGCGCCAAAAATTTGACGGGGTTTTAAAACCGCACAAATTTAACCCTCTTTTTGACAGATGTAGTATAGATGTAAGTAGGGTATCGTTCTAGGCCGGGGATTAGGAGGGATTGCTAATCTACTCTAAATTAATTTAAAAATATTAAACAAGACTCAAGGACACAAAATTAGGCTAAAAACTCTAATAACTCAAAACACACTAAAATGACTCAAAACAAAGAAAACAATCAAATTAGACACTAAGAAATCAATTGGACGAAAATTGAATTAAAAATAATATAATTTAATAATGGGGGGGGGGTTTGGATGAAACGTAAATTAAACTTAAATAAATTATAAAATTGACAAAAACATAAAATTAAAGTAAACAGATAGATGACGGATTGGCTAGAGGATTTTTCTCCACACATGACACATAAGCAACCTAAATTGATTTTCAGTTGTTCTTTCAATAAATTGTAAATTTCAATACTCCAGATTAACCGTGAACAGCACTTTTTTAATCTTCAAGTTTTCCTTATGTTATTAAATTGGATGAACAGCATACAACAATTTAACACATTCTCTAAAAGTCCCCTACGTGAAAAGCACAATAGAGATACAATCAAAGATCATTAAACTTTGTGAAAACTATAAATACTGACGAGGCATTCGTAACTATGAAAAGCATGATACTCCTGCCAAGAATTTACTTAACGCGATTGTGGATAACAACCTTCACTACTCATGAATATAAGTTCATAACGATTAGGTGAAATTCACTTATATTCTAGCATCAAATTCATGCATGTAAATTAAGTATGCATTCTTAATCAACATACACAAATAAGTTATCAATCAAGCAGTTAAGCAAATTAAATCACAACTCAGAAATCACAACTGAAGGTAATCAATTAAAATTACAAATATAATCATGGTTTCGAATTAACCTCTAGCCAATATAAATTAATTACACATATTTAAAACAGAAATTAAAAACAAAAGTTGGAGGATTAAACCGAAAGAGGGACTGTGCACTGTGCAAATCTGTGCTTGTTTTCTGTCTCTGCCCGTTGACTATTCCAATGCGCGCCTCCCATTGGCTGCACACCCCGCAAGCTTCCTCCAAAGTTAAAGCCGCCTAAGCCGTCCTGCGAGTGATCAGGGCTTGTTTCGTCTACAGAGCTCGGGAGTTGCTCTGCAGGGGCAGTTCTAAGCATCTCCAGATCTTTAAGAAACCGAGAGTTCTCGTTGATTTCAACAGTCTTTTCTATCTGCAGCAATGCCTGCCTTGCTGCTTCTCTCTCAAGCTCCCTCTTCCGTTTAGCCTCAGCTGCAGCTTGTAACCGTGCTTTCTCTTTCTTCTGTTTCAATTCAAGTTCCTCCCTCTGGCGCCGCAATTTCTCAGGATCTCCTTTATCACCCTGATTAAGTGTTTTCTCTCGTGCTCTTGAAACGGTATCAGCAAAACGATTCTTCAATACAGTAGCCCTGTACTGCTTCTCGGGGGAGACTGGCCTCTCTTCTCTTTTCGTTTTCTCCCCCAGTGCTGCCTTCTCCGAGGCCTCCTCTCGGTGACTCCCCTGGTTTTTTGCGCTGCTTGCGCAGCTCCCCTCTCTCCTCCTCAGGCTCTCTCAGATGCTTCTCTTATTATCCTCTTCGGTGGTTATTCCTCCCCGAGGCCACTTGCTTCTTTCTGATTTTTCTATTCTCTTCAAGGCCCGCTGCTTTCCACTCCTTTCATCATTTTTCTGCTTTTCCTTTAATCATTCACACACAACATAATCATCACATATATAAATATAAATATATAAATATATAAATATATAAATATATATATATTAATATATATATATGTATAAATAAATATAAATATATATATATATATATATATTATTTTCTAAATGATAAGTATAATTCAACAGACAAGATAGTACGAATTTATAACTTAACACTTCACTTATTCTATTTTTATTTTCTTAACTAGAAAAATTCATAAAACATAAAAATAACGTAATTAGCTCACAATATAACGAACTAACTAAGAAAAGACGAGTAAATTTGATATAAAAATATATATAAATATGATCCGATCAGGACCGATTGGCTTTGAGGTAAGGGTCATTTTAACACCAACCTTGTCGTCCAAGGTGGCCGGAGTTGGGAGATTTGAGCTGGTCGGGTCGCGGGTTGAGGGAAGGTCCGATTCTCCCTTTAGTTTTCTCTCTCATTTCCCCTCTTTTCTTCTCTCCCCCATTGGCTGGTTCTTCCCTCATTTTCTCTCATTTCTCTTCTCTCCTCCTCAACCTAGCCATCCATTTCTTTCTTCCCTTTTCTTTTCCTTTCATCCCAGCCACACACGTGGCATATCATATGGCTCCAGATAACTTCTTCGTTAATAACTCCTTTTATCCCCGACTTTAAACGTTAATAACTTCTTCGTTATAACTCCGTTTCACGAACGGTTTGCGCCCATGCATTCGTAAGATCAAGCTCTATTCAAAAATATAATTGTGACATCAAAATGTCTACAATTTTTAAATAATTAATTTCCAAACTTCAAACTTCGTAACTTATTTAATTTAAAATTAAACTCAAGTAAACTAACATAAAATCTCAATAATCTAAATACGTAAATTATAATAATTTCCATAAACAAACTTTAAAATTCCCCAATTCTATTTTCATAACCAAAAATTGATTGATTTTTTATTTTTTCCCACATATTCACAACTATGAATGTATAATTCAGATATTTAAATTTTCAGGGTATTACACTAGGCGAGCCTTCAAAATGGGGCCTTAGAGTTCTCTGACTCCCGACCCTTTGTACATTGACATATGTTAAAAAAATTCACTAAATACATGAAAAATCTATTTATACATCAAATATCATTAAAAATTAATGTCAAAAGAAGAAAGATATACAAACATAACTCAAATATTAGTATATTACCTGTCACATCCCGGCCCGGGCGCAGCCATCTCCCGGGCCCGCTCCACCACCGTAGCACGATATTATCCGCTTTGGGCCCCAACCACACCCTCATGGTTTTGTTTCTGGGAACTCACGAGCAACTTCCCAGGAGGTCACCCATCCTGGGATTGCTCTAGACTCCTTCTCGCTTAACTTCGGAGTTCATACGGAACCCGAAGACAGTGAGCTCCCAAAAGGCCTTGTGCTAGGTAGGGATGGGAATATACATTTAAGGATCACTCCCCTGGTCGATGTGGGATGTCACAATCCACCCCCCTTAGGAGTCCGACGTTCTCGTCGGCACACACGCGGCCAGGGTTGGGCTCTGATACCAATTTGTCACATCCCGACCCGGGGCGGACCACTTCCCGGGCCCGCTACACCACCGTAGCACGATATTATCCGCTTTGGGCCCCAACCACACCCTCACGGTTTTGTTTCTGGGAACTCACGAGCAACTTCCCAAGAGGTCACCCATCTTGGGATTGCTCTAGCCTCCTTCTCGCTTAACTTCGGAGTTCCTACGGAACCCGAAGCCAGTGAGCTCCCAAAAGGTCTCGTGCTAGGTAGGGATGAGAATATACATTTAAGGATCACTCCCCTGGGCGATGTGGGATGTCACATTACCCGTCACGCATTTTTAGATGCAAATGCACTTATTAAGTTTACATAATCTAATTTTTCAACCAATTCAAACTGAAAGAGAAGTCCCTACCCAGTACGCCAAATTCCAATCATTTTTCTATTGTTACAATGTTACTTATTACATTCAATAAATGAATGAATGGTTGGATTACAGAGACAACATCTTACAACTAGAAAAAATACTAAAGTGAAGAGGATAGTGATTTTCGTATATGCGCCTAGGCAGACGAAACGGATTTAAATAATTTATTATATATTATATAAACTAATTAATTTGAACATTTAATAATGTCATTTTTCAAAAATGTGACAGTTTTAGCCTTTTAGGTACATAATAAAGATATATGTGATGTGATCTTAAAATAGGATAATAAAACCCCATAAAAATAAACATAAAGGTGATATTTAAGAGATAAGCAAAAAAGTTAAAATATGATGGTGAAGACTATTTAAAGAGGAGAAGATGTGCAGATATAAAAAAGCTGGTGGGACCATCTTAAGTAAAATCGTGCAATTAAAATAATGTTGGGAATAAGGTTGTCTTCTTCCTTGCGCTAGGCCGACTCTGCAACAAAAGATTTCTAAATTCCAGCTTTTACATATAAGCCCACATAGCTCCCGCCCATCTTCGTCAAGACTCGCCTAGCTCTGCCTAAAAATTGGGGGCCCTTCTGAAGTGGGGGCCTTAGGTGGGCGCCTACTCTGACTGCCCTTAGGGCCGCTCTGCATGTTCCTTCACATGGAGGGTTATTTTCCTGAGCTCTATGCATTGTCCAAGAACTTGTGATGACTGATTCTATACCTTAACATGGTCGTTCACACATTTGTTGGGTCTCATGAGCTCCAACACTCCTCTAATAAATCATTGTGCAACTTCAATGCACTGATGACCTTTTTTGTAATTTACATGTCCGGTTATTCATTACTTCATCAAGGTTTAGTTAATGATGCTTTTACTTTTTGCTCAGTTTGCCACTTTATATGCAACTCCTATTTCCAGAGTAACAAAGTTTGCACATTTTCTCTTTTCAGAAGCAGAAGTTCTTGCAGCTCCTCCAAAATTGGTATACAGCAAACTCGTTTTACGGTAAACCATCTACTATATTGATCAAAATTTCACTTTGTAACTATTTGATGTAGCAAGTGGAGCACATCATTTTTCTGTTTTTCTTCCCAACATTGCATATTAAGGGTGACAGGAAGTTGGATCTAGACCATCTAATTATGTCTTTCTTTTTGTTACAGATTTACAAGGAAACTTTTGGTTGCAGTTATGGATAAATGGGAGAGTCATGTGCTCGTTATTGACAATGTTGCCCCTCCAAATTGGAAGGTTGGATGCACCAATAAGCTTAATACAGTTTGAGTTGAATATCAGAGCACGCAACGAACGAGATTACAAAACTACTAGAAATATTATTAAACAACTGAGAATGCCGGAACGGCTACAAAACCCCAAAGGCTACATTGTGAATAACTTACTACTTCATACTAAACTATAAGCTATATTTATAGATAGCAAAACCTAGAAACCCTAATTCGGATGGGCTAGGCCCATATACTAACTAACAAGCAAAATAATAATATACTAATATTTTCCAACACCCCCCATCAAACTCATGGCGGTATATGACATGGGTTTGCAAACAAGCAGATGCGGACTAGTTCCGTTAGGCGGACTGGTAGGCATGCAAACTTGACTTGACTTGACTTGACTTGACTTAAATTGACTTGCGAATTTGATTTGATTCGATTCTTAACTTGATTCTTGATTCTTGATTGCAAACTGGCAAACTAGTTCTTGATTCTTGACTGGCTAGTGTTGAGAGTATGAAAAGAACCCGTCACTAAATGGACGATATTTTCATATCTCAATTCTAGCGACGAAAAACAAACACAAATACTATCACTCGAGTGATCACAATTCCAAACACTCGAATGACGATCACAAAACAATTTCAAACAAGCCAACACCTAGTGTGGGCCAAAAACAAAATTAAATATTTTTTTCTTGCCCGTGTGGGCCTAAAACAAACAACCAAAACTTGTTTCTTTTCCTTTTTTCCTTTCTTATTTTCTTTTCCACTTTTTTTTCCTGTGAGTTCCTTTTTTCCTTTTTATTTTTCATCTCCTACTTCCTGTGCGTTTTTGTCCTTCTTTCTAGACTGATAACATAAACAGCAACATTTTCTTCCTCTTTCTAGCGACAGCGAGACTGGGCACCAGAGGATTTCAAGCAGATACGGTGGTCAACGTTGGTTGGGTTTGTCAAGCAGGTGGTTCCAAGCGACAGTGAGATGGTGATGGTCTGGTATGATGATGATTCTGGTGGGCGTGATAGCGGGCAGCAGTAGGGTGGTAGGAGTAGTGGTGCAGGCCTGACTGGGTGGGTTGCAGCGATGAGGGTCGGGTTGATCAGATGCGTGCCTGGGTATGGTTCTGTCGGTGCTGGTGCTTGGTGGGTGCGATCAAGTGCAGCAAGGACGACGACGGATCAGGTGCGACACGGTCTGGAGTAGCAGCGGAATGCGAGTCGGGATCTAGACTTCGATCTGATTTTTGAAACAGAGGGGCGACAGGTTGCGGAGGCCGGTTACAGGAGGTTGTGTTCTGGGTTTCTAGTTGCTGCAGAATCGATCTAGTGTGGCGGTGGTCTCAAACTAGGGTTTTGGGTTCAACATGGTGTGCCTTCTCATGTGCATGCCACCGAAACAAGCAGATAAGGCAATCAGAACCAGGATAAAGGTTGTCGCAGGGGTAACCTGAGGTAGTACAACAAACAGAATCAATTTTTTGTGTTTTTTTTTCAACAACAAAGCCCTAATCTAGGTACAAAGACAAAACAAACTACAACCGAACTGATATCCGACGACTGAAAACCAAATTGATACCACCAAGAATAGATCAACTCCGAAGGATCGAATCTGTTCTGATACCAAGTTGAATATCATAGTACGTAACGAACGAGATTACAAAACTAATAGAAATATTATTAAACAACTGAGAATGCAGGAACGGCTACAAAACTCTAAAGGCTACATTGTGAATAACTTACTACTTCATACTAAACTATAAGCTATATTTATAGATAGCAAAACCTAGAAACCTTAATTCAGATGGATTAGGCCCATATACTAACTAACAAGCAAAATCATAATATACTAATATTTTCCAACAGTTTGTTTGCACATTATCTTTGTTGAGTTTTGTAGATCCTGAAGTGTGTTACTTGTTGTGCTTCTTGTAATACATCAGGTATGGTTTAGGGTTTAGGGATTGATATTCAGCTTGTGCATTGACTATCCAGGTTTTAAACGCTTTTATTTTTCTGTGTCCTTTTTTTTTTTTTTGGTCCGCTTGCATGAGGGTCGCTTCCATAATTAAAGTGTACACTTGTTCTTCATTGGCTCAAAGTGTGTTCAGAAAGCATAATAGTTGTGGACTTAAAGGTGATACCAACATAGCTGGCTTCTACGCTATGTAAACATTTTGTATTGTCTTTGCGTGCATAACCGCAATATCGGCATTGGTGAATAGTTGGTTTCCCCCCTCTTTGAAAAGGACAATTAGTATCTTTATGCAGCTAAAATGAAGCGGGATTTCTGTTCTTTGAAATGAAGACAAACAAGGAGGTTGATGCATTATGATTGTCCATCCAAGTTGAAGTACTACTATCCATTTGTCTTTCACATGATGGGTGATGGTCATGGTGCTACTGGGTTGTGGGGTGTGTCTGATGTTCTCTGTAAACCCGTATTTTGTGTGTGCTTGTACGAAGGTTTGGCAGTTGATAAATCTATTTTGCTCAATCACGTGAATTGTCTTGTCTGCTCATGGGCTGATAAATCTACCATCCATTTGTAAACCCGTTTTTCTTAATTAGGATTTGCTTATTGTCTATTCTGCTTTCCAACATCAAGCAAAGATATGGAGGGTGATAGCAGGCAGATATCCGTTAAAGACTTTAGTTGCCTAGAGTCGCATCTTGTTTCCACGTAGGTTTAAATGAACTTATACATAATTCCAAATAAGGTGGGAATATAACACATGCTTTTTTGGAGATCGGGGTTTCTTAATTCAGTCTATGTCAATATTTTTAAAAACATGCCCTGAGGGGTGAAAATGCCTCTGCCAAATGGGAGTAGGCAAAAACTTTCCTAGACGTGGTCGAGGCATGCCTAGGTTGTTGAGGCGTGCCTTAGGGCGTTCTGGGCGTTTTACTTAATTCAGTCTATATATGTTTTCATGGCACATGTTTAGTACCTAGGTAGCATTACACCAATGATTGCTGTTTCATAAATTGATCATCTCTTAAACGAGGTATCAAATCCAGTTCATTGTTTTTTTCTTGGGTGAAAAAGGATAATGTTAGAGTGTTACTGATACTTCACTTCCCATTTGTCTACTACGTACAAATATTTTACACCATACTCATCCGTAATCTTCAGGATGAGCCAGCAGGGAGAGTATTGGAGCTTTGCATCCTCCACTTGGCAATGTCAGAAATAACAGTACTTGAAACAAGACACCCGGTTGTCATTAACGAGGTATGATGTTGGTTACTTTCATAACTTGTAAGTATATTTGTTTTGCCATAGTTGCTTGGTTTGATTGCCATAGTTGCTTGGCTTGATTGAATATGGCATTTTGTGAAGGCCGTAGATCTTGCTAAACGGTTCTTTGATGGATCAGCACCCCGTATTATCAATGGTTGTCTTAGAACATTTGTGAAACAAATTGAAGAAGCGGGTGGTCTAACTCCGGCTTTGGGGTATAAACATAAAGTGGTCACTCGATGAATGAACTTGTCTTGTTTGCACGTTTTGTTGTATTGTTATTGGAAATTTTGACAGTTCCTGGTAGGGTAAAAAGAGTGTCAGTTTAGACCATCTCCAACCCTTGGGCTAAAAGCCAAATTTTTTAGCCCGAAAAATTTAGCTTTTAGTCCAGAAATAGTTTTTCTGCTCCAACCCTTTCTAGCCTAAAATTTTAGTCCGGAATTATTAAAGAATAAACTTAGGCTATTTTTTTTCTTAAATTAATTTTTTAAAAAAATAAATATGTAGACTATCGTAAATTAATTTTATGAACATTTTAATAAAAAAAAATTTAAATTTCGATAAATATTTTCATTCAGTTTGGTGGGGCCCACACCGATTTCTGGGCTAAATTCTGGGGGGAATCTGGCCTTGGTTTAGCATTTAACATTTAGCCCGAATTTTTCCCTTGGGTTGGAGTGAGTTTGGGGGGGAATTTTGGAGAGTAATTTGGCTTTTAGCCCAGGATTGGAGATGGTCTTAGGAGTAATGGCTTTAGTTTGTAGGTGTTGGAAAAAAATAATAATAGTAAATAAATAAATAGTATACAGGAATATCGCAGGCCAATCCAATATGGGGTGGGCTGGGATGAGTTGTCCATTGGGCTTTCGGGTGAAAGTAGAATGAAATGGGAAGGAATTGAGAACCGCCACCTCGCCTCTCGTGTTGGCTTCGCCTAGGGTTTTAGCGGTAACAAACCCTATAAAATGAGCACGAAAGTTCCCAATAATTCGTTCTCTCTCAATTCGCAGACCTGACCAGAGGCTGGAGGCTGGAGGCTGGAGGCGTCTTCCTCCTCCTCCTCAATTCTTTCTACTGCTTCCTCGTTCGTCAATATCTTCCGCATGTATGTTTGTATGAATCTGTCTGTTTGTCTGTCCAATTTCGTGTATTCTTTGTGATTATTCGGCCTAAAATTGCAATTGTTTGATTCAGTGTGAGTGGATCAAGGAATCTATCCTTAGGCTACAGTGAACCCGTTACATTCATGATTCATGTGTGTATTCAACCTTTAGCTCCGATTTTCCTTGTTTCTTCATAGGATATTTTGGTGACAAGGTTGATACATTTATTTATTATTTCTCTCTGGCTTTTATTTTTCTTTAATATCAATTTTTTTTTCTTTTTGTATTTCTGTAAATGAATTGTTTGTGTGTTGGAGCTGGATAGGATAAGATAGGATTAGGAGGGAGTCTTGATTGATGGATGTAGAATGATGAAAAAAATCGGACGGATTCCCAATGATAACATGCATTCGTGTTTGTATGATATTAAACCAGCTACTTCTGACTACATCATCCATTCATTCCCCTCCATATCCTGTTTTTTTTTTGTTTTTTGTTTTTTGTTTTTATTTAGATTTTATTTTAGAATTATTAAGAAGAATTTCGTTGGGGGAGGCCGGTGATGCAGATTGATATTTGCTACTCTTGATGGGATCCTTCCCATCTGATGAATCTTATCCACCAAGATCTCTGAGGCCTCTCTTCTCTCTCTCTCTCTCTCTCTCATTGATTTCATGTTGAATCTGTTAACTTGAAACAAACAATTCTAAATATGTTAATCTGTTAAACCGTGTCAACATTTTATACTGCACAAATAAGAGTTGTTGGAAAGAGTATGGTAAAAGGAGGCCCTCGATTATTTCTACTTGTGAATATTATGCTTCAAGACGATGAGAATGATTTTGAGAAACAGTACTGCCATAGTTGGAGAAGATAGTCCAGTCCTTATGGCCACATTGATTAAGGATTAAATGTGGAAGAAACTATAAGTGTAGTGCCACATATATATATATATATATATATATATATATTAATAAGGTGTGTGAGATAAAAAAAACGAATATGTTAATAACACTGGACTTGAGAACTGATTCAAATATTTGGGTTTGAGGCAAATGAGGCACAACTTTGGGTTTGAATATGAGATTCGACTTAAATGTGTAATATATGCTAACAAGTAAAAATGTTTAACCCAGAAAAAATAAGATTTGAATTTTGAGTCATACCTACAATTGTTAAAACTCAAATCTGAATCCAATCTTTTATCCTCCAAATTTATGAATAGTTGCCGAAGAACATCTTCAACGGATGTTTAAAATTTATAGTTGGCTTTTTAATTAAAATGAGATTCAAATTTGTTTTTAATATGAGATTTTCATCTAAGACCATCTCCAATCGAAAGAGAGCCGAATGACTCTCTTTAGTCATGTGGCACTGTAAAAAATTATATTTTAAGGAATAACATTAGACCATATTTTATACCATTTTCAACGGGTATTTATCATTAATAGTCAAAATTTAACACTCAATTTCATAAATGTCATTATTTTAATAAACTTTCAAATATAGTCGAAAACTTATGTGAATAGACCTAAATACCCTCAAGATCCAAAATCCAACACTTGAATAGATCTCCTCGACATTGTTGTTCAAAGTGTGATGTCGCTAGAGAAGGATCTTGAAGGTAAGGATGGTACAAACAGTAAACATCCTTTACAATCAAACCCAATGTTGTGAGTTCCACAGAGAACTGGTTGAGTAAATTGATTGTTTGAGATGAATCACTCTCTAATTCAACTAAAGTGAAACCCATTGTCCTTGCAAGACTAATACCTTCAAGTGTCGCCGCCATTTCAATCTAGGCAACAGACCTAAATCCTAACTTGTTCCATGCACCAGCAGCAACAAAAGCACCTTGCCAATCCCTAATAATTACACCCATTCCTCTCAAACTATTCTCTAACCTTGTAGCTCCATCCACATTCATCTTAACCTAACCCTCTCTACGAGTCTTCTACTTATGCTGCAATAATTGCAGTGGCGACGACGAGCATGAGACAGTTGCCATAAATTCCTGTAACCATGCAGTAGCCCGCTGAACAACAACAATTGGGTGACCGGTCATGCCATTCCACACTCTAGAATTTCTCTCCAGCCAAACAGCCCAAAGAATAATGCAAACTGAATCAAAATTCTTTGGTTTATGTTTATTTGTTTTAATTTTGAGAGTTTAATTCATTGAATTTAGTTCATATTTATTTGGTTTTAATTTTGAGGGTACTTCAGTCTATTTAAGTGAACTTCGGTTATCTTTAAAAGATTTTATAAAATATGATATTTATGAAATTTGGTGTTAAATTTTGGGTATTATCAATAAAAACTCCTCTAACTGAGGGGGGCAAAGGGCCATAGACCAAATATAGCCCTTTGACAAAAAAAAAATCATCTCTAATTGACGAGACTAAAGGGCCATAGGTGAAATATAATTTATTATTTAATTAAATTAATATGGTTAATTAAATTAAGGGAACTTCAACGAAAAACTTCCGATACTGTTCACTTTAACGAAAAATCACATTTTTACACTAAAAAGTCAATCATAACACTATTCATTTTACTCTTTATTTTGTTTTGATCGTTAAAACTCAAAGTTTTCAAGCACTTTTCATTATTTTTACTTTAAATTAAACTACCATATTAAAATAAGGTTTTTGGACATATTTTGACTGTCACTTGTTGCCAAATGAATAAGCCTCCGAATTTCTTATGTTTATATAATTTCAATAATTTTTTAAATAGCATTTCGAATGACACGTGTCGCTAACGTGAGTAACTCTCTAGATTTCTTATCTTTATGTAATCTCAATAATTTTTCGGATAGGATTTCGAGTGCCACGTGTCGAGATGTAATTGATTGTGCAAATTTTAGATAGGATTCTTATCTGCGTGACATTTTTTTATCTTCAACTTTCAATGTTGTAGGTATTTATAGGATTTTTTTTTTAATTCATCCAATTTTTTTTATTTAAATTCCAACGGTAACCTGACGGCAACATAATGTTAGCTAGCCGTTGCTAGTTAGAGTCAGTAGCCGTTGGCATTCAAATGGGCTGAGTTGGAGAGCTGTCAAAATGTCAAGCTTGACATTTTGGAGCTGGAGGGCTGGCAAAATGTCAAGCTTGACATTCTGGTGCTAGAGGGCTGGCTGGAAATGGCCAGCCAATTGGCCTGATTTGGGGACTTAGGCCTAGTGGAGCCCACAAACCCTTTGGCCTAACCCTTAGTTGGAAACGATTTTCAGGTAATTCTAAGATATTTTTAGCCCTATGACCATTTGACCGGACCGGTTAGTGATGGCCTACTATGGAGTTCCACAAGGAAAATTTTATTCATCTCCAATGAATATACTCATGTCCAATGCACATACTCAAGTAGTCAAACCTCAAATTTGAGTTTTAACTCTTATGATTTGTTGTATCATGTGAGAAAAAACGAGCAGCTCATGAGTTTTATGAGTTAGACGTACCACTTTTCAAACTTTTTTTATCCCAAAAGCCAAACGGAGACTTTTTTATTTTATTTTTTATCTTCACCAAGCCAAATGCTTCAATGGACCAAAAGGTAAATCTAACTCGATGTAAGCTCAAGTTGCAAGATTGGGCCCAGTGGTTCAAGGGCATCGGGAATGTTCCTATTGATTTGAGCTAAAGCAGCCGTCGGATGGGCCTGCGTAATCCCTTAGTTGCCTTTTAGTGGATTTATCGGCCCATTAGTACTTACACATAAGCAAACAGTGTCGCACCAAAAGAGAACAATTGGATCCGGATCCAGATGCGAATCCGAATTGTAGTATGGCAGTGAATTTGCACTCACTGGTGATTGGTCGGTGACAGGAACCGGCCAGTGAGCCAAAGGAAACAAAAAGACGCGTCAGCCCTCGTAGCTG
Source organism: Crataegus laevigata (assembly GCA_963580275.1). Lineage (NCBI taxonomy): Eukaryota > Viridiplantae > Streptophyta > Magnoliopsida > Rosales > Rosaceae > Crataegus > Crataegus laevigata. The sequence goes on along the minus strand of OY756946.1, from coordinate 38,555,827 downwards.
GTTGAAAAAAGCGGTGGGCAGAGGGTATTACGGGGAAGTACATATACAAGGATGAGGGTAAAAGACGCATTCCAGATCCACACGAACACAAGACGCTCTCCTCTACTCTCCTTGTGCCCTTTCTCTCGTCCTTTAAAGTTTCAGAATACAAGTTGCTCGTATAAAAGGACCCCTCTTCAAAATCTTCCCGCTCCTCCTCCTCCTCCTCCTGAGTCTTAACCCAACTCTTCTATTTCTTGATCGATCGATCTCGCTGTCGGATCTCTGCACCCAGAAGGTCCGATTTCTTTTTCCAACTTTACACTTTAAACAAAACCATCCTCGCTGATGTGATTTCTTCTTCCCGTCACTTAAATGATTTGAAGATGATCCGCCCCGCCCCTTTCATGTTGCTAAACGATAATTACGAAGAATCTTTGGCCCAAAAATAAAATAAAAGATAATTACGAATCATACCCGAAATCCCAAAAACAACTCATCTGATTTTCTCAAAGAACACAGAGACCTCTCTTTTACTTGTTTATTTTTAATTTTTTTTTTGTGCGTGGGTATTTTTGTTTGATCTCCCTTTGTCTTGAAACGGAAAAGGAGAAAGATTAAACCTTTTTTGTTAATAAGAAAATTGGTTTTTGGGTATTATTGGGATGATAAAATTATTATTATTAGTATTTTTTACCCAGTGGTTTGTTTTAATTGAAATCTCATATATGTGTGATGGATGGAAGAATGTATCAAACTACCTTGCTTGGTTTTTATTAATCTGTATAATTGTGTGACGGATGGTCTATAATATATAGAATGGAGGCGCAAGGTTTCAATCAAACAAAGGGAATGTCAGAAGAAGGAAGCCATTCAGTAGTAGACCTGAGCAAGCACCCTTCTGGAATTGTCCCTACTCTCCAGTGAGTTCTTTCTTTCTACCTCATCAGACTTTCATAATTGATAATTCAATTCACACAACCAAATTGCTTTCACTTGCAATCAGTTATTGTAACCTGTAATATAGTCAAGCCACCAGTTTGTGCTGCATCCTCAGCCAGTGATATGTTGTATTATGGTGGCTGTGCCTGATTAAATGACCGATTGCGATAAAATTGTTTCAGCTGTTGTTCATCGTTTTTATATTTAATTCTTTCTCTGTCTCCACACTTTTGTAACTTTGTTTCATGTTAGCATGTTTTATGTGGATGTTCATCCGTGGAACCATTGAATTCAAGTTACATGATTGGTCTTGTTGTATGGCAATTGTTAATGATAGATTTGTTGTGCTGAATTCCTGATGCAAATATTTATTAATCCAGACTAGACATGGCAAAAAATATCGATAGTTATATACTTCCTGAAACTTTGAGCGCTTTTCTTGATTTACTTCATGCACTTAACTAGGTGTTGTCTGTGCTCTCAGGAATATTGTCTCCACAGTCAATCTGGATTGCAAATTGGATCTTAAAGCCATTGCATTGAAAGCTCGTAATTCTGAATACAACCCAAAGGCATGTGATGTTTTGAGCATAGCTTCTCCCGCTCCCTTTCTCCTCTATTTTTCTACCTTTCTTTTGTTTAAGAGCTATAATGTTTTTTATACTGTGGATCCAAGCCTTCGTTTAACAAGTACATTAAAGTTTGGGTAGTTTTTGTAGTTCCCTGGGTCTGTATGAAAACAGATTTTACTGTTTAGATGAATCGCAATTCAGTTCCAATTTAATATATTTAGATGCTAGAGTTGCTACGATACCCATTTATGCATACAAAAATAGGTTTTCCTTGTTCAAAGTCATCTTTATATTGCATACTAATTATGTTGTACCCTTGCAGCGCTTTGCAGCTGTGATTATGAGAATAAGAGAGCCGAAGACCACTGCTTTGATATTTGCATCCGGTAAAATGGTAAGTATCAATTTCCAACCAAGGATCTTCTTCCCTACCTTTTCTGTTTTTCATCGACTTCCATAAATTTCTGCATCTTATCCTTTGATTTGTAATCATTCAAATGATTAATAGACGAGGGTTTGTTTTATGGTCGCCTCTCCCTCTCCCTCGCTAGCCTTTTGTAATAGGTCATAAAAATTGTGTAATGATTTCCAATATACTTAAAATCTCTCGTCTGTTTCTTATATCCTTTGCTGTGGCAGCATTGGTAGTTGATAAATTTTATCCCTTTTTGCGATTTTACGCATCTCTCTTCCTTTTTTCAAATCATGCTAATTAGTCCTTCATAATCATGTTAATGCTGGCTCGTTATTGTTGTGGTATAGGTTTGTACGGGAGCTAAGAGTGAAGAACAATCGAGATTGGCAGCACGAAAGGTATTCTTATTCCTTTCCACAGTTATCCTGTACATTTATATATGGGGGCAGTTTTGGATGTCCCATTGTCCATTTTCTGGCTTCTGTTTGAAGATTTATCCCAAAGAAAGCCATTTTGGAGTTTTCGTTTAAACTATGCAGCTCTAACACATGCGGATAGCCTTTTAATATATTTTAAATATGGAGTAATATGAGGATGTCATGATTATGTTAGTATCGATGTCACAAAGACATTGTATTTACACAATCTTACATACCCTCTTTGCTCTTCAGTATGCTCGAGTCATCCAGAAACTCGGTTTTCCAGCCAAGTTCCAAGTACTCTCTCTCTCTCTCTCTCTATGCTGTGCACTATCGTTTTATTAATTTTTTTAATTTGGTTTCAATTTGTGGTACAGGATTTCAAAATCCAGAATATAGTTGGTTCTTGCGACGTAAAATTCCCCATAAGACTTGAAGGCTTGCATGTATCATCCCATGGTGTTTTCTCCACTGTAAGTTTTCTGGTTTCTCCTTTGTGTCTGTTTTAGCAATCATATTAAAACTGAATATCTTTGGACTAGGTTTCTTCCTTGATTGCTGAGGGTCCAAAGTATCAGGGAGGGGTTTGTGCTGGAAACCGGATAAAAACCAAATTACTGAATCATAATGTTCATAGTTTATTTGTGTCTATGCATCTCTCGCATTTGGTAACTAGTGACATGCATCTTAAGTTTGACAAACATGGTTTCTACTATTTCAATTTGAGCATGAGGAAGCTGGTGGATTAGTCTAGTCCAAGTAGGAAGTTTCTTCTGGAAAAGTTGTTTGTAAATCAACTGAAATATTTCTACTGTGGTGGCCAGTATGAACCAGAAATTTTTCCAGGCTTGATATATCGAATGAAACAACCAAAGATTGTGCTTCTCATCTTTGTGTCTGGAAAAATTGTCCTAACAGGAGCGAAGGTGATTCGCAATGCTTCTTTTGATGTTTGATTTTCAGTTTTATGTTTTATTATCTTTGTACTATCTGGAGAGCATTGTCATTTCAATGATTCAGGCAAGAACCGAGACGTATGAAGCCTTTGAGAACATTTACCCAGTTCTTACAGGATTCAGGAAAAATCAGCATTGGTATGAACTTTAAGTATTTAATTGTGTTAACATTCCAATCAAATACGAATTATGCTTCATAACTAATGTCGTTTCATCTCCAAATTGACGGCAGATTGTTTCTGGGTAAGCACAAGAGTCGTATTCGTGGGGCGGAAGAGTGCGGCATTTAGGCGAATTGCCTTTGCTTGGGTTGAATTGTAGATAAGAAGACTGCATTGTGGGAGTAAACGATGAAGAGAAATGTAGACTCTTGTGCTGTCTTTTGTTTAGTCTAGCAAATGTGATGCGACCTTGAACAAAATGCAAAGCGAACAAGTAGATTTTAACACAAATCTCTCTCTCTCTCTCTCTCTCTCTCTCTCTCTCTCTCTCTCTCTCTTTCTCTGTGGGGTAGGGATTGCAAGCTATTGATGAACTTAGTAGATTCGTGTTTCACTATCCAATTCGGAACCATACATTGCTGGGTTTTCTTACATGCTGGAATAGATTGAGGAAGGACCGAAACGTTTATTTCCTCACTCCGTCATGTGCACGATTAGATGATAAATGGACTGATTACACCGGGACTAGGAAAACAAAGTTAGAAATTTACGGTTGATTTGATTGCATCCAATATCTGCATCCGATGAAGAAAAGGAGAGAAAAATTTACATAAGCACAGCGCCAGTATCAAAAGAAAATGCCACGGTGAAAACATCTCAGACAACTAACCTTGTTTTTGGTGGGCATGTAGAAGGGCTCGAAGACGAGAGGGAAGGGGGTATCCAAACCGCATACTCTTGCAACAGGTGCTTCTAACTATACAACAGCTCACAGATCAAATTATCAGCTGTCTCCACGACCTTAACAAAAGTTGAGCACCGAAACATGTAAATAGAAAAAACAAAGGCGCGAGAGTTACCCTTAGGAAGCAGCGTTCAACAATTGAAGCGGATATTTCAGCACCAAATCCTCCAGTAACTGGCGCTTCATGACTTATCTACAAAAAGAGCTTCGGTTTGTCACCAAGAGTGCACCAACCGATTTTCATCAAGTGGCCTCTGTAAACAGATAAAATACTTACAAGAAGCCTTCCTGTCTTTCTGACGGAGGCCTCCACTTTGTCCTTGTCCCAAGGTAAAAGAGTTCGCAGGTCTATCAGTTCACAAGAAATTCCATCCTGAAAATTCGATAATTGTAACCTTTACAATTACATGAACCTTCGCCACATAATACACGACACCAAATCAAACACAGTGATTATACGCAGCAGAAAGGGAATAATATTTTCTAGCAGTCGAAAGAACTTACACTCTCAGCTTCTTTACAGGCCTGTTCCATTACAGATAATTGAGCTCCCCAACCAACAAGTGTTATATCGGTGCCCTCTCGAATTACCTGAGTATTGCAGTTCCAATTTTCAAGTAACAAGTTCCTTTTGATTATATCAACACCATGACCGCAAGTCTCATTTTTTTTCAAACATGAGAAAATTGGACTAGAATGGAACTAGGGGGTTTAGTGTACCTCTGCCTCCGATAAAGGCAACATGTAATCATGCTCAGGAACCTCTTCTACTGATAATCTGTATAACCACTGAAACCCCGGTTCTTTTTGTAAAATTTCTGATCAAATTTTTTTGTCAAATTAATTTTTTTTTTTTGCTATGGACAAATTAATTTATTTTATGACCAAACTTAAACTACCTTTGGTTCGAAGAACACAACAGGATTTGGATCGCGTATGCACGACAGCAATAAGCCTTTTGCTTGCAGTGGGCTTCGAGGGATGACCACCTATATGAATTTAGTACTCTTTAGATATCAAATAACAGTGCAATGACCTTATAACTCTCACTCAAAGAAAGATGACGAGAGACGGGAAAAATGTAGTGAGGCTTTGTGGGGGTAAAGATCACAAAATATGATTGAATGGAAGAAGACCTACTTTGAGACCAGGGACATGACAGAAGAAAGCTTCAGGAGACTGTGAGTGATAATGTCCACCGTGGCCAACAGCTCCATAGGGGGCTCTAATTGTTAAACCTAGTGAGAAACAAAAAACCTTATTATCCACAAACAACTTGTGGGAAGAAAATAGTATGGTTCCCACATGATCAAAAAAGTGAAGTTTCACCTCCACAATTAAATTGATTTCCACTTCTATATCGGAACTTTGCAGCTTCATTGACAATCTACATAGTGAGATTCACCCAATTAATTATCATATTTCATTTGTGAGGTTATGAGTCTATGACAGAACTCAGCACCGAAGAGAATCGGGATGCATGCCTGATCAAAAGCTGGAAAAATATAATCTGCGAATTGGATTTCTGCTACAGCTCGATTACCCTATCATGTCAGATGAAGCCAAAGGTAGTGAGGGTTGTGGCTATAAGATAAGATCAAAAACTGAAAGTGAAATTTGAATGGAGGTACGCATGATTGTAAAGGTGAGGTCAGGTGTAAGAATAAACCCTCAAACATACCATAGCTGCTAGACCAATGCCGAATCCTACAATGCCCTGGGTGTATGTAAAGACAAGAAGGGAGGTTATCAAGTTGACAGAAGACATATTTAACAAACAAAGTGGAAGGGAGGAAGACATAAAGCTGGGTGGGTACCTGTTCACAAAGAGGGGTATTAAAAACCCTTTCTTTACCGAAGCGATCAGCTAAGCCTGTTGTGCAACGGAAGACCCCACCAAAGCTCACATCTTCTCCAAATACATAAGAACTGAGAGTGAGATGAAAATAATGAGTTAAGTGGTTAATCCAAAGGCTTAGGCGGCGCATAAGCAAAATGAGGTAACTGATCAATCCAAAATAACACTCGACCGGCATGAACATGAGTAAAATTCAACTGGTAACTTTTATCGAATTTGATATTTTTCAGCGAAGTCAATCGAAATTGTTAAATTTGTTTACAGTCGAAATTGCCATCTGACCTGAGAGATAAGATCACATCATATACGATTGAATTAACGAGAATAGTTGAATGAATAAATTATGAATCAAGCAAGCAGAAATGAAAGTGAAAAACAAAAAATAAATTGAAGAAAGAAAGTGCAGACCGTGGATCAGTTTCCAAGGCGATGTGGAGCGCTTGGTTGATGGCAGAGTAGAGGTTCAACGACTTGCTGCCAGTGCCACGAACAATCATTTCATCACCGCCGGCGGCAGAGGAGAAGGAGGAGGAGGAGGTTGCAAATGGCCTCCTCCTGCCAACTCGGACCCCTTCAACCAATCTTCCAAATCTGCACAGCCCCATTTAATCACTGAAAACAGAGAGAGCGAGCGAGCTCAATCTCTTAACTGTCCGTCTAATTGTGTGTCAGTCTATCAGATTCAGTTCAGAGTGGAAGACTCGGACGCAGACTCAGCTGAAAAACTTGATGATGAAGTTATTATAGTTTCATCTTCCTCTTCATCTTCCAAGTGTTGATCTTATCTCATCACTAGTTTATTTGTCATGTTGTATTATAATCATGCTATTATATTGGGATAGACCTCCGCTGCGGAACAGATCAGCAGCAGCTGTTGCTTACAACCAATCAATGCTGGACACATGTCTAAATTTAATAAAAACAATCAAAACTTTGATACGTGTCAGTCGTAATTAGTTGTAAACAGAAGCTGCTGATCTTTAAGCATCCAAGTCCAGTTTATTATAGGGCTGTGCTATCTACACACATCTTTTTACTTCTCACACACTCCTGTTACTTTCTGTTCGTTAGATTTTCTTCAATTCATCCGATTCGACGGCTGAAATCTAAAAAAGTATGAGAAAAGTAAAAATGATGTGTAAATATTACACTCCTTCATTATATTGCAAGCTAAGAGCATGGAACTAGGCAATCCACTTTGGCAAATCTGGACTTGCTCCGCCACATCAGCAAAACATAATTTTAAGAGACCAACAAATGTCTAGGCAAAAGTACTTTTAAGATGGTTTTATATCAGCAAAACATAGCTCCAAGGAACTAGGTAAATGGCTATTATGGCTGGACAGAAATACCTAGGAGATTTTCACGACGCAAAATAGCTTTGTTGAATGAGACAAGGCTATTTGAGATTACACTAATAGCGCGTTTACTAATCCGTAATCAAATTGAGAGGAATTGAATTGAGGAGGAATTGGATTGAGGAGGAATTGAAATGAGGTGGAATCAGAATCAGATTCCTGTTGAAGTTGTTTACTAAAACTGTCTGGAATCGGAATAGAATTCCATAAAGCTGTTTACTAATTCAGCAGAATCGGAATATAAACCAGGATGATTACTAAAATGCCCTTGTCTCAAATCAAATATTATATATATGTATATATATATTTTAATAAAATTTGATATAGTATATTAATAAAATTTGCTAATGGTAACTTCTTCAAGTTTGCAATTGTCCTTTTGAAGCTTCTGTGGAGCAGTTTAATGACTCATACTTTATCGACGATGTTAAATGCATGTGTGCCTTCAAGTTAATTGACAAGTTCTCGCCCGCACTACTCTTGAAAGAATATGTGGAGAATACATGGAAAGAAATTGTTATGATATTGAACTAAAAAAGTCAACTGTGCAAAATCAGTTTGCTTTCTGTGCAGAATCAGTTTGTTGCTTGAGCCATTTTACACAGAAACGTTAGGTCGACTGAATACTACTTCACAACTGTATTCAGTCGACCCATTGCTTTCTGTGCAGAATCAGTTTGCTTTCTGTGCAGAATCAGTTTGTTGCTTGAGCCATTTTTCACAGAAACTTTAGGTCGACTGAATACTACTTCACAACTGTATTCAGTCGACTCATTGCTTTCTGTGCAGAATCAGTTTGGTGCTTGAGCCATCTTTCACAGAAACTTGCCTTCTGTGCAGAATCAGTTTGGTCGACTGTGCAGAATCAGTTTCGTTCAATGTTTTTTTTCGCTTTTCTCCTCCAAAGTCCAAGTTTTTGGTACACCGAAACATGAAAAAAAATATTTAAAAAAAAACAGAGAAGAAAATCAAGAAAAAAATTGAACGAAATCCTGGAAAGAAAATCCATCACAAAGAAGAAAGAAACACGCAAGAAACGAGCAGCGAAACGCGAGTTGGGTGAAGACTTGCGGCTGAGAGAGGATAGAAATGGAGCATAAGTAGGAATTTACCTGTGACGAGAGCTGCGGTTGGGAGAAGACTTGCGGCTGAGAGAAGATAGAAATGGAGAAAAGTGTAGGGTTAACAAGGATAATCTTGGAAAAAATAAAAGTAAGTGAGGGTATAAGGGGAAAAAATAGTGTTCTGATTGCCCGGAATTGAATTACCTTGCTTTTGTTGGGAATCCAATTCAGGCTTATATGGGTAATCAGATTCCAAAATTGGAGTGGGACCCACTAAATTTTGATTCCTCCAAATTTGGTAAACACAGGAGTATACCGTAATCGGAATTCAATTCCGTTTCTTGATTCCGATTACCCTTACGTAAACGCGCTATAATATAGGTCCATAACGGGCCTAAGGCCCGAGGGTTTGGAACGGCCTGAAGGGCCTGGTCTCGACAGAGGAGCAACTCCGGAGCTTCCCCAGCTCCGGCCGACGGCAAGACATCACTCTAGACTCCGATCTAGGTGCCAAAATGAAGGTGCAAGTTAGAGGAAGAAGTTGGTAAATGTTTCACGACGAGTGGTGGCCTGGAAGTGGCTGGATTTCCTCTCGACACCCACGGGCTCGCCGGAGCTTGTACTTTGGGTGTCCTGGGTGTTTCCAAGCTTGCATAGACGAAGAGAAGGGAGAGACGAGGGTGATGATGATGATGGTGTTGCAGGTAAGTGGTAACGGTGTGCGTGTGGGTGGATCGGAGGGCGAGAGAGAGTGAGGGTCTCGAGAGAGGGAGAATGAGTGCAGAGACAGAGAGTTGAAAGTGAGGGTGGAGTAAGTCTCGGGGTGGGAGAAAGAGAGAGAAGTGGGGAGATGGGGTGCCACGTGGCAGCTTGAGGGAGTTTAGAAATCTATCTAAAGGGTCCAGATTTCGTCAACATAGCCACATAGGGGACCAAAATGCAACTTCATTACAACTTTAGGGAATTTTTGAAATTAAACTTTAATTCGGGGGTGGGGTGTAACAAGTCAAGTTCGCTAATCAAGTCAAGTTCATCAATCAAGTCAAGTTTGCATGTCTACCATTCCGCCTAACGAAACTAGTCCGCATCTGTTTGTTTGCAAACCCATGTCGTATACCCTCATGAGTTTGATGTGAGTGTTGGAAAATATTAGTATTTTAGTTTATTTGAATGTTTAGTTTTCTGGGCTTTGCCTGTTAGCATTAGAGTTTTGATTTCTTACCTTTTAGGATTAATGTTAGTTTATTATAAATAGCATGCTTGTTATTCAGTTGAGAATATGTTAGTCACGATGTAGCTTCTTGGGATTTTAAAGACGCTTCGGCGTTCTCAGTTTGTTTAATAATATTCTTACTATTTTGTAGTCTTATTCGTTCCATACTCTGATATTCAACTGAAATTGGTTGGTTTACTTCCGGCACAATTTTAGCTAATTGTTTATCCATTCTCACATTAAGTAGAATAACCTCTATTCCGTGTTTCCTTGTTTCTTCTAGATTTTTGGTTCCTAGGGATAAGTCTGTCGGGCAGTTTATCCATATCTTAAGCAGCAGGCTTCACTTGACCTCGGGGAAAGCTCTTTCTGTTTTTGTGAAGAACACTTTACCTCAAACAGGTAAAGAGCGTGTTGTCATCCATTCGACCAATACAATTTAGCGCCTGCATCATGTTTTCGGAACCATTTTAACACTTTATTATGTGTATTTCATTTACAGCCAGTCGCTTGGTTTCCATCTATGAAACTTACAAGGAGGATGACGGTTTCCTGTATATGTGTTACAACAGCGAGAAAACCTTTGGCTAATCTTGCCATCTCCTCCCCAAATTATCTAATCGCCTCGTCCATATCAGTGACTCGTAAGTATTCATTGTTAACTTGTTCTCAATCAGAACGGACCTGTGAGGTGTGCTTCACTCTCCATTATCATGTACTTTGTATATTTGATTGATTGTGAATTCTGTAAAGTTTGCAACTTTTAATAAATGCAACATTTACCAATTTATTATTGTCTCATTTTTCTTTCCTGTCCCAATATATTTCCAAACTTCAATGGAAAAAAAAGAAGGATTTTCTATGGTGTCCTAGAGTATGGGATACTTTGGGTGCTTTAACCGTTTAGATCTTTATTTAAAAATAAAGAAATCAAAATTTAACGGTTAAAAAGTTCGGAGTATTCTATGCTCTTGAGCACCATAAAAAGAAAAATGAAACCGAAAACAAAGAAAGGTGTATGAAGAGCAGACAATGATGTATTTATTCACCATATACTCACAAACGATACAATGGTATTCACAAGTGAAATGAATGTGTTTTTAACTCCTTATTCGACTATCTTTACTATTTTACACCCCCAAAGTTGCACACAGTAGGAATTTTGTACTATTCTCCTATTTGGCTACAGTGCATCAGTAATTCCATGGACAGTGACGTCTGCCTCCACAATGCAATCATCCGAATACCCAAACCACAGGTTTTTGAATGATTCCAGAGTAATAAATGTCATCCATCCCCACACCGAATTTGAGGCACTGAACCACTGATTTTCTGCAATCACCAAAAAGGATTCTCAATTCAATAGTATATTGGAAAAAATGTTAAAAGGGTGACTCTAATCTAACAGGACTCTCCGAAAATGATCATTTATCATAAAAAGCTTTACTCTTACGTTGCAAAGAGTCTATTTCCACAAGGGTAAAACATGCAAATAGAGTTGGTTACGAACTTTTAATAAAAGATAGAACTAGATGACACTAAACAAATTAAATTGTTGTCTATATACGATTTATTGTCCTGTTGCTGAAAACATTCAGTTGCTTTCTGCTAAACACTAGAAGTTCAACAAGAGTTTCAGCATTTCAAGAGTGCAACAAATGGGCATGCCCCGGACACTGCAGTCTTCAAGTTCAGCACATTCTTGAAGAAACACTAGAATGTTTTCAGAAAATGGACCCTGAGGACGCCTGATTGGGCTACCCGAATCCCAAAACGAATTAAACCCTAAATTCTTTCGCTACGACCAACCGAAAATTGTGAATATTTTCAGTAGGTTGCAATCAGAAATTCTCGTTATTGGCTTTCCACTGAACGCAGGTTCAATAGTAAGCATCACCTACATGGTAAGCCATCACGACTCAAACACCTCCAAGAACTAGAGTCTCATCGTCGTTCATGGTGGGAATTTTAGCATGATGGCGGCAATAAAACCACCTTTAATTGAATGTTTGTTAGATGTTCTAATCCTTGTTTGCCCGTATGATTATGTAGTAGTAGGATTAGGCAAAATCTTTACCTTTATTAGAGACATGCTTGTTATTCCGCACCTCTTTGATCCGTAGGGTAAACTCTGCATATATTTGACAGCCAGGAGGAAGAGATTTCGGTTCGGCTAACGCCAGAAAAAAAGCCAGATGCTTTCCAACTCCATTGCCTTTTCCCTTGGGATAGAGCTGCATCTTCCTGCAACAACCACCAACACATTTACAACACTTTCAGATATGCGCTTAAGTTTTTGATATCTTCGAGAGAATTTTTTTATACTAAGTGCGAAATCTAACAAGTTTAGTGTTATATACCATTTCTGGTCTCCAGCAATGAATGTTTTTGAGTCGTAGGATTCCGCATGTAGGTTTGGTACGTTGGCAATGAACCAAGTATTATTGTACTTAACAGGATCCTTTACCATGGATAGACGCTCTCCTTTGCCTTTGCTTCTCTCTTTAGAAACGAAGACCTCTGCTCCCAACTCACACGTGTCATCTATGAGAAATCCATTTGAAGCTTCAGTGAAAGCTTTGTGGGAGAGAAATTGATCGAATCCCCAATGTTTCATCCCATGAAACCGCCTTTCCTTTAGTTCTGAGCAATGCATATTTTAAAAAGATTGGAAAATGAGACGACGCTTCACAAATATGATAACTATAAGCCTTTTTTATTCGTTGAGTTAAAAGAAAGAAATGGTACCTTGAAGAACGAAGTAATTGCTGTTGTTCTGATCGAGTATAAACAACCTGAAAACAGCATACACTTCCGAAGAAATCTGGGGAGCAGTTGCTCCAGACATTACCAAGTAGAGAGAGATGTGCTCTTTCACATTCCGGTTCTTGTTTCCATTCGGATAGAAAACCAGTTTCCTGCAGCAAAACAGCAATTTATAGTACTCTAACGCAGCTCCAAAAAAAGAAGAAAGCACTAGCAATTAACGCAAAGCTTATGAGAAAAGGAACGGTAAGAACTTGTTCTCAGAAATAGAGAGAAAGGATTGTACCATTTGTGTCCTCCGGCTTCAAAGTCCCCAGATTCATATTTCTCCAAGTTATGTTTGGTGAGCAACGAAATCGATTGTACTTTTACTGTGTAATGGGTTGGTGGTGCATCCGAAATTGTTCCCAGTATCCCTGAAAATAAACGTGTACATTAGCTACTAATTTCCAACTTCAACACGCTCAAGCAAAATGATAAAATATCTTGCCATCTTGGTCATCGAAGTTGAGACTCGTCATATCAACAAACTTGATTTTTCGATAATTCAATACAAGTTACAAAGGATTCAACCGGGTTTTCTGTTCTAGAACCAAATATGTTTGCCTGCTTATAAGGAAAAATTAAAGGTGTGTTATTCCTAACTCGAAAGCTTTGAAGGATAGAAATGTTATGCTTTTGCTTCAAAAGGGTTGCCATTGTTTCATACGAAAGGTATCCATCACCTGCTTGTAAGGAAAAGTATAGGTGTTATTCCTAACTAGAAAGCATTAAAAGGTATAAAATGTTGCAGATGACGCTTTACCGTAGTGGCGGAAAACAATCATGCTTATGCACCTTGATGCGGGTTCAATCACTACAGATCTCTCCCCCCACCACACACACACAAACACTAACAATTGAACCTAGCAACACTATTGTTTGTCAAGAAAAAAGAGAGGATAGAACCTGGTTTTAGGTGCTTCAAAACACATATTCGGCAATTTTATTTCTTATTAAACTGAACAATGTTTACGGTTTATAGCATTGTCAAGGAAGTTAAAATTACACAAGCAAAACAACGTTTCAGCTATACACAAGAGATGTTACTCGTATGACATTACTGGTCAAGAGTCGATATATTTGGCGCTCAACCATATTTTTGAACAAAAATGTATTTCAATCATTTTTTAAACAAAAGCACAAACTTGAGCACAGCTTAAATTCAAGGATAAAAATGCCTTTCAACCACAAGTCATTTGGTGGGAAAGGATTGCTGCTCTAGAGTTCTATAGAAGCGCCACATTTATCGTGGACGCAGAACATTCATTCATATTCATAAGTTAGTTAACATAATTTTAGCAACATTGAAACTGAAGACAAGCAGACTGCAGTGCTTTTGCAGCTCCGAGGACAGTGGCATTGGCCTCCACTATGCAAGTATTATTCAACAAAAACTCCTTGCCTGCATGTTTGAAAGTGTCCAGAGGAATGAAACAAGGCCAACCAAAACTTTAATCCGCGGCAGTGAACCAGTGATTAGCTACACGGAATAAATCCTAATGTTATATGGGACTATGTACATAATTAAACATTGAAAGAAGCCAAATTTACCTTCAGAATACTTGTGCAAGGAAAGGAAGGGATTTATCTACAATGTGCAGGGAATACTCAACAAACACTTTAGAATCATGAAGGTCTTCTGAACCATCCAATTCCAAGTACAGTGAAATACGAGTACCCTTCCCATCATAATTTCCTTTCGGGCAAAGCTGAATCTTCCTCCAGCGACCATCTGAAGAGGTATATGAGAACATTTCAAGATTCCATTAACCTTTCAAGTTTAATTAAAAGGAGCAGTTTTTTTCCATTAGAAGCAAAACTACAACTTGACACCTTAAGGGATAATGTAAACATTATGTACGTACAAATTGCATATGTAGTTCAAACCTCTGAAAGTATATCCATCTCTTTTCTGTTAGATGAAAATCGACTTCAGCAAAGAAAGGGTATTGATAAGATGGTAAATTGAAAGCCTATTGGAGATACGATTTCAGGTCTTCAGCAATTAAGAGTTGTGAGTAGTAACTCTCAGCACCTAACATTGAAAAGTTCTCAACCTTCCAAACATGCTTGCACTTAACAGCATCCTTGATCATTGATAGACGCTCTCCATTTCCTCTTCTTCTTTCTTTACAAACAAAAATGTCGTTTCCAAATACACGTCTTCCATGAGATATCCATTGGAAGCATGAGTAAACGCTTTAAGAGGGATGAATTGATCAAAACCCGAATAAGGCATAATCCCATGAAAATACTTTTCCTTTTCATTGACATCTAGTTAAGAAATGCAACATGAAAAGGGATCAGCAAATTAAAAGCAAGACTAGGAAAATATGAAAAAGAACGAGTCGTCACTCCACTAGATGAAATAAACTTGACGATGCAATACCTTGAAAAGCCAAGTACATCCCTTTCTTCTGATCAAGCAAAAAGAACCTGAAATCAACATAAACTTCCCAACCAATCTGAAGGGAATCAGGTGGGGAGAGATTTGGCCTGCCACATTCCTCGTGTCGTCTTGTTTCCATTTGGGTAGAGCACTAGTTTTCTGTGACCAAACAAAAATATAATTGTAATTTTTTTTTTTTGGTGCTAATTATTGGAGTTTTTTTTTTTGATGAACGACTTGAAGAATCAAAAAATATAATTGCAAAGAACCCAGATCGAGTGAGTTTTTATATTTTATTTTTCAGTGATTTTTGTTTTTGGAAATGTCATGATACTGGGAAATTAATAATGTACTGGGAATATGGAAATATGGAAATTTATCCTTGTTTATGATCTTTTGGTTGATTAGAATTTCTTAATTTGTTTAATTTATTTACGTGTTTCTGTTGCTTAATATTTGTTAAAGAATTAATTATTATTCTATTACAATTTGATATTGACCCGACTGAGAGATGGTAGCGTTTTAGTGGCTGAGAGATGGATGGATGCTTTGAAATGGCAAATTTTTGGTTTGTGTGTCGAAAAAAGGACAAAGTTTAATTCACGTGGATTACGTATGTGAAGAATCTCCGGTATTTTCTTTCTGAAGTTGTTATTTTTTTATTTTTTATTTGGTTGAATTCTGAAGTTGTTACAATGCTATGTGGTTTGAGATTCACTATACAATTTTTTTTTTGTTCAAAACTTAAGAAGCACGGAAGTAAGTTTAAGTTTTAACATTATGGTTCCCATTATCGAAGCACGGAAGTAAATTTAAGTATCAGCAACATGGTACGCCATCACGACTCAAACACCTCCAAGAATTATAGTCTCATAGTCGTTCATGGTGGGAATTTTAGCATAATGGCGGCAATAAAACCACCCTTAATTGAATGTTTGTTAGATGTCCTAATCCTTGTTTGCTCGTATGATTATGTAGCAGTAGGATTAGGCAAAATCTTTACCTTTACCATAGTGATGCCCGGCATTCAGCTGGTCTAGGATCCGTAGGGTAAACTCTGCATATATATGACAGCCAGGAGGAAGAGATTTCGGTTCGGCTAACGCCAGATTAAAACCCTGATGGGTTCCAACTCCATTGGCTTTTCCCTTGGGATAGAGCTGCATCTTCCTGCAACAACCACCACCACATTTACAACACTTACAGATAAACTATGCTTAAGTTTTTTATATCTTCGGGACTTTTCTTTCCATTTCCGTCTTTGTCTCACAAACCCCTTTGTTTCTCTCAAACCTCTCCTTGCCTCACTCTCTGATCTCAAGTTCTCTCTGTGTCTCGGCTTTTTGCAGAAAACAGTTAAGTCAGTAAAATTTGTTTAGATCTTTTTGTCGGAGGCTGTAGACGACAGCGTTCTCTCACTAAAAAAAATAGTCAATTTGGTCTCGATTTGCAAAAAATTTGGAGCCCATGAAGGATCGCGTTTCTTGCTGCCGATTTGGTGTGGGTAATTCTTTGCTTTGAATGTTATATGCTTGGGAGTGTAAATTTGGATTTATAAATGAGTTTTTTGTTTAAATTTTTTGGTTGTGATTTTGGGGATCTTGTTTGTGGCTTCGAATTCTGGGTGATGGTGGTTAATTTGGTTTTATTTTTGGTTTCAGGAGATCCGATTTTTCGGGTTTCTGATGTTTCTTTGCAGCTTGCGAATGCCTCTGTATTTAATGTGAGCAGTTTTGAAATTCTACGCTTTTGATTTGACTTGCAACCTGAGATGTGATTTTAAAGTTGAAATTTCCAAGCTTTTTTATTAATCTTAAATCAAATTAGTTAATTATAGTTAAATTAAATTTGTTTTTATGTTATGTAGCTGAAATAGCTAATGTTGAGAAAGAACACTTGGAGCTTAGAGTCTTGCACTTGGGAGTGTAAATTTGGATTTATAAATGGGTTTTTTGTTTAAATTTTTTGGTTGTGATTTTGGGGATCTTGTTTGTGGCTTCGAATTCTGGGTGATGGTGGTTAATTTGGTTTTGTTTTTGGTTTCAGGAGATTCGATTTTTCGGGTTTCTGATGTTTCTTTGCAGCTTGTGAATGCCTCTGTATTTAATGTGAGCAGTTTTGAAATTCTACGCTTTTGATTCGACTTGCAACCTGAGATGTGATTTTAAAGCTGAAATTTCCAAGCTTTTTTATTAATCTTAAATCAGATTACTTAATTATAGTTAAATTATTATTATTTTTTATGTTATGTAGCTGGAATAGCTAATGTTGAGAAAGAACACTTGGAGCTTAGAGTCTTGCACTTGGGAGTGTAACTTTGGATTTATAAATGGGTTTTTTGTTTAAATTTTTTAGTTGTGATTTTGGGGATTTTGTTTAGATTTTCTGGTTGTGATTTTGGGGATTTTATTCGTGGCTTCAAATTCTGGGTGATAGTGGTCAATTTGGTTTCGTTTTTGGTTTCAAGAGATCTGGTTTTTGGGTTTCTAACGTTTCTTTGCATCCTGTGAAGGCCTTTGTATTTAAGGTGAGTAGTTTTAAAATTCTATGCTTTTTATTCGATTTGCAGCCTGAGTTGTGATTTTTAAAACTGAAATTTCCAAGCTTTTCGATTAATCTTAAATCAAATTAGTTAATTATAGTTAAATTAAATTTTTTTTCTGTTATGTAGCTGAAATAGCTGAAGTTGAGAATGTTGGATTTGATGCCTTAGGGAAGAAATTTTAAACCTACAAAAGCTTGGTTTTCAAGAAATCGCCAATCCTGAAGAAACTTTGGGTTTCCTGGTGAGTTTTCTGACTTATTTGTTTCGGGTTTGGTTTCTAAGTTCTCTTTTCTTTGTTCAAATTTTTGTTGACTAAATTTTAAAAATCGGGGTTTTTTTGTTCAATGGTTTTGTCTATCGTCTTAGCTTTCTCACCAAAGATGTCACGCTCCAACCCCGATATCCCCATATATCAGGGTAGGCACGTGCTAACCGACACCCCAAGGTGACGAAACCATTTTAAACATGCATACAAATAAAATAAATATGCAATTAGCATAATTATACCAAAACAGGAATGTGTTCAGAGCATACAACTATTAAAAATAAGTAGAAAAATTACTAGGAAAATATAAAACCTGAAGAATGATACCTATACTCAGAAGACTCGAGAATAATTGAGCCGAAACGTCCTGACACCGGGATCATGTGCCTCGAAACTAAACCCTGAAAGGGGCGCAAAACAAAAAAGGTGAGTGGACCATAATTTATAATAATACTAATAATAGGAAAACCATTTTATTTCCGAACATAATAACCCCCTGTTTTGAAACCATATATACAATACTACGTAATAGTTTCTCTGAAAACTCTAGCATGTTGTGCGATCGTTTGGAAATCATATGTCCGTAAAATGATAGTCAGAGATGGTTGTAAAACTATTTGAAAGCAAAACCATAAAATCTCCGTAGAACCCGTACATTAAACCAAGGCATCAAAATTGTACTATCACCGCCCAAAGGCAAAACCATAAATCCCATTAAAACTGTACTTTCTAGGTGAAGCTATACGACATTGGGTTACGCCAGTGAAGAAATATTGATAGGCACCATCACTTGAAGGTGAAGTTGTACGACTCCGGGTTACGCCGGAGAAGAAACTCTATAACATCTCACACCGACACTAGCTATGACTAGTAAAGTTGTCCGACATTGCTTTCGGGCTCCTCCTCATCTCCGTGTCCTATGGCCATAGACATCTAATACCCATGTTGTGTGGATGTGCCGTATGATAACCCACTAGATATCTACCCAAAACCATATCTCAAAATCTCAGAACTTTATCTCATAAATAAAAAAATATAGCTCAAATATCATGCCAAAGTATCAAGATCCAAAAGTTCCAATAACCCGTAAAATAACTCATAAAAATATATTCTCACAAACCATTGAAAATCATACGTATAATTCAACATTTTATAACCTTTACTATATAGCAAATCTGAATATATCCAATATATATTCCATAAGTAATTCAGTTATTAATAAATTATCCAAATATCAAAATATGCAATTTCATAAAACATATTATGTAAAACTAATATATTCAAATCTCAAAGATATGCTAATACGTAACATACTTAAAGCATATAAAATTTCAAAATAAAATATGCATGAACCTTAAGCTTTATAAAAATATCATTTTAGAAGGGATCCACTCACCGATAATACAAGCTTAATCCATAACAGATGCCTCAATCCAATTTGTAATCCTTGTTGGTAAAGGTTGACAAAAACGGTTACAATCACCCTTAAAGTTAAGGGCGATCGTCGTACTCCATTGCCGCCATCACCGAAACTGCATAGAATTACCCATGAATAAACAGGGCTCAAATGAGCTAATTTTCATCATCAATATTCAATCCAATTGCATATAATTGTTTAGGAATTTTTACCTAAACACCCATACAAGCATCAGTGGGTCAAATCCTCTCGGATTCGCCAGGAAAAGACCATGGAAGGTCACTGGACATGAAGAACAGAGGTTAAAAACCCCATTTTAGCTGCAAGCATCACGAATTTCTCACAAATGAGCTCCTGGGTATTACCTAAGTACCAAGTATCGAAAATCTGGGATAGAACACAATAAAAATCAGGGATTAAACCTCACATTTCACTTTTAATCCAACCCAAAATCGGCACATAGGGGTTTCAGGACCTCACCTAAGTGTACAATGTTGCACATCAGGGATGAACTCAACATTGAACTCATCGAAGTTCAGCCTGCTTGACTCGCCGGATTTGGAACGGAACACAGAACTTGTAGAGGTTAGAACCCCACACTTTCACCTTGCATTTTAACGTGCAGAGGACGAGTTCCTTACTAGAAACCAGATGAGAACAACCTCGAGTTCGATCAATTGTTAGTTTTGTCGGATTGCACCAAGATTTCGTCGGAAACTGGAAGCAACAATCCAAGTATACACAGAGCTCAGAATTTTGTAAGTTTCGATTTGAATTCAGCACATAAGGTTTTAAACCTTGAATCTCAACTCAATTAGGAATGAAAAGCACGGAAAATGATACCTGGGATTTACATGGAAGCGATTTGGAATGGAGATCGCTGGATTCTAAAACTGGAATTTAGAGCTCGAAGCTCTCGGGTCTAATACCACTACACTTCACAGTGCACCGATGGTGCATGCAAAGACTTTGTTATGTTCCTACAGTAGCCAGGAGTTCAAATATGCAAGTTCCAAGTTCACAATGTAAAGAAATGGTAAGGAATTATTGTGATGTTCTCAGTGCTTTAGAGAGAGAAAGGTCGAGTGTTAGAAAGAGAACCCAGTTTCAGAAATGAAATCAGAGAGAAGGAAGAGAAGTCACATGTAGTGGAAACACCCACGCCAGTGGGCTGGGTTTTGGGCTTAAACAAATTAAAATCTATAGCCTTAATTGTAACACAAAAAGGGCTGGGCTTGGCCCAATGAAATTTAGGTTATTTTGGGTAAGGGTTATTACAAGAGATCTCTGCAATCATTACTCTACTAAACTCGCCGATAACGTCCGCTATCTCAAACCAGGTACGACTTTTTTTACTTTTTTTTGTTTCCAGGCAAATTTAGGGCTCGAAAATGTGTAGAATTTTATAAGTAAAAAAAAGTCTTAATCTTTGTGTCATCCTGTACACAAAGAAATTAAATTTTGATTTGTGTTTTGGCATACCCTTACTGGAATTGTTTAATTTGGAAATTGTAAAAGTTAGTGGCGATTCGTTAACCGGAATGAGAATTCATGTAAAACCCCACCCCCACTTTATTTAAAAACTGTTTTTTTTGTCTTAATTGGTGAGCCTAAGGGGCCCACCCCTTGATTTTTGTCCCCTCTACTCGGCCCCCTCTTCTTTCTCTCTTTTTCTTCCCTCTCATCTCATGCCCTCTCCCTTCGCAACTCTTCATCCCCTTTCTGAAAATGACACCCAGCTAACATCCCAACCACCAGACACTGGACCTTGGACCTCGAAACCACAAGCAAAACTAGAAACTCCACCATGACAGTCATAGTGCTCACTCCCCGGATGACTCCGGTGACTTTTGAGCCAATTTCTGGCCAAATCACGGGGAGTTGGTCGGCGTGCAAGTTTTTGGCGACCTCTGCGGCTTTCGAGGCGTTTTTCGGCCAAACCACAGCGAATTAGACGTCATGCGAGGTACCATTCTCTTCGTCTCTTCGAGAATTACAACTTTCGTTTTCGTTTCACTTGATTTTGTTGAGTATTGACAAAGTTATGAACGTTTAAATTTAAGAAACTTTTCGGCCGAATTTCGACCTTTTTCTTCCTTGGGTCCGGCTACCTATCAAACATAGGCCTTTGGGTGTTTTTGCCGAGCCCAACCCAAACCCATTTTCCCTTTATTTTTGTCTTATTTTTAATTGTTTTAAGTTAAAGGCCCTTGGGCCATATATTTAAGGCCTGAGGCTCGTGTGTTTTAAACCCCAAAGACCCAAAACCCTTAGGTTTAAGGTTTTCGGGCCTTTCGAATCAGGCCCCAAAGCCCTTTCCTTTTTAAGCCATAAACCCTTAAGAACCCAACCCAACTTCCTAAGCCCTAAACCCATTTAATCCTAACCCAAAACCCAAAACCGGGTTTGACTGACTTGGTCAACGGTCAGCGTTGACTTTGACCAGTCAGCGTTGACTTTTTGAGTTGACTTTTTCAGGTTTCGTTCGAGACCCTCCCTAAGCTAATTTCGATGTTCTGGACCCGTTTTTGAAGTCTGTTTTCCCAAATAAATTCGTTTGAGTAGAGTTTGACTAAGTTGGACCCTTTATGTGCTTAGGTGCATATATTGTGGCATTTCTATCTTCGCTAGTAGCGTGGCTTTTCGACGGCGAAGTACTATGAGTGGACCCCTTCTAAAATGCATGTTTTAATAATAGAAATGCATACATGAAAAGTATGATTTACTGAATACGTTT
Source organism: Crataegus laevigata (assembly GCA_963580275.1). Taxonomy (NCBI): domain Eukaryota; kingdom Viridiplantae; phylum Streptophyta; class Magnoliopsida; order Rosales; family Rosaceae; genus Crataegus; species Crataegus laevigata. Next base: position 38,533,984 of record OY756946.1, on the reverse strand, counting down.
GTGAACGTTTTATGAGAAATTGATTATCATGCTATACTGAGCTTATTTTGGAATACCATATTTTCTATAGAACCCATGTTCTTGTAGGGTATCTGATGGATGACGATATACCATTTAGAACATGTTTTTGAACACCTCTTTATAGTATAGATGATGGATGACTTTATACTATGAAGTTGATTTTGAGATATATATGTAAATATATGTTCAATGGTTTTGTGCGTATCTAGTGGTCACTATATACCTGTTTGGCAATGATGATTATATTGGCTTCGAGCCATGCATAGGTTGGGCCTATTTGGAAATGATGATTATGTTTGGCAATGATGATTATATTGGCTTCGTGCTGGGCGTTGGTTGGGCCTGTTTGGCAATGATGATTATATTAGCTTCTAGCCGGGCATAGGTTGGCCAGGCAATGATATTTATATTGGCTTCGAGCTGGGCGTTGGTTAGGCCTGTTTGGCAAGTGATAGATATGCCTATTTGGCAAGTGATGCAGATATGTTTGTTTGGCAAGTAATGTAGATATACCTGTTTGGCAAGTGATGCAGATATGCCTGTTTGGCAAGTGATAGATATGCCTGTTTGGCAAATGAAGATTACTGATACTCAAGGTCTAAAATATCGATGATATCAGAAATATCGGTAGTCCAAAAACACGGAAATTTCGATGAAAATATCGGGACATTTGATATCGATAAAAATTGAATAAAAACCACGGAAATTGTAAGAAAAACATGGAAATTTTTATTGAAACTTTGTAGGATGTTTATTTAGTCAATTATCTATTAGTTTATCACAAAAAATTGGAAGGAAATGCATTGCATGATGGATTTAACTGATTTAAGTTGATTATATAGTGAGCTAGCAAACATTGTGAGTGTAGAAAATATGTAGTAATTAATGAAAGAAGTTTAAACACACCATAATCATTTATATATAATGAATTAGTACAATATTTTACACTTTATACATTGTTTGGTAAGATACATGAGTGACTTAGTACCACATAGAGTTCCTATGAGGTTCAAAATTTTCACTATCTTCATCATCTCTATGTGTAGAGTAAGTGTATTGTGAAGAGTAGTCATCAAATGATAAATCCCCAAAATAGTTTTGCATGTAATTATTAACATTCCACCCATATGGATCTAAGATTGGTTGACGTTGTCCATAAGCAAAATCATTTGAAGATTGAGTCTCAGATTCTTTCCATGAGTCACTCGATTCCATCCAGGAATGGGATATAAAGGGTAGGGAAATGGTTGGTTATGAGTATAACCATAGTTACTACTTCTCACTCCAACAGAGTCCGAAGTTATAGATAACGAGTCATCTTCTTGACTTGACAAAGTCCCCTTGCCTTTTTCTCTACGAGTATAGTCCTTCCTTATGACACCAATTCCTGGTCATGCCCGCCTACTGCCATGGTCCTCATCCCGTGTTGCATACGTGAAGTTTGCCTCACCAGTGAAGGGGCTCATAAATCCGGGAGGTGGTCCAACATAGTTTCCATATCCACCACTACCTCCAATATATCCTTCATCATTCCCACCTCCGGTGGTAGGTGAGTCTCCTGATCTTGTACTAGAGCTATCATTAGTATCAGCATGATCTTGTGGTTGTGTAGGATTGGAAGAAGGTGGAATTCCAATGTTTCTTGGTCTTGGGCGCAAAAGTTCTTCAAAAGAGTCAGCGTTGCTAGATCCTACCTCTTCCTCTAATACTCTTTCTACATTTATCCCTTCATTACGTGCTTCTTCAGTAACTCTTAGAGCTGGGTTGCCTTCATTATTATCTAAATGAAGAGGTCTAATCCATTGATAAAGTTGGTTACCTTCTGTATCATCATCTTCAACAACAATATCAAACACATCTAGTGGGTCACCACGGTCGAAATGATGCGATGATGCCTTCTCAGCAGGGACATTTTCATAGATAAAGAACTTGCTAATTAGACACCCCAATCCCTCCTTCACATTACATCTAGTTAAATAACTCCAAACACTCTTTTGACATGCTTTGGATGACTTATATAAACTTGGGGCTATTGGTGGTGTTGGTTGTGATTCTCTAACACTTGCTCCCCATCTCATTTGTGCACCACCACTTGTCCTGGAACCTTGTACTCTATTAGGAATTTTATGAAGGTGTTCTCTTTCCCATGCTGATTGTTTGGAGGCACGTAATGCTTGTTTGAAATTGTGTCGTTCTTCAAGTCCCATGTCATCAACACATTCGTCCTCATCGTCATCATCATCATTGGCAACCGCTTGGCCAATGACTTCTCCTAGTAGCCTAGCTCGAATATTTTCCATTCCATGTGTTTTCTTTTCTTTCTGGTGTTTTTTTATTTTTTAATAATGTGGTGATGAATGCCTTCACTTCTGGGGGGACATTATCGCATTGTTGGACATTATTTTCTGGATCTAATCCACTAAGATGGTACTTAAGTCGTGTCACTCCGCCACTCTTCATTACCCGACCACAATATTTGCAAATTGTGCCATGTTTGTTTTCAGAAGCTCTTAAAAAACTAAAGCATTATGTTTATTTTATCGATATTATTCCGCTATTATCGATATTATTCCAATATATTGACGAAAATAACGTGGATACGTGTGAAAATATCCCCCTCTCAGAAAAACGATATTATCGGCGATATTTTGCCGATATTATCGATATTTTAGACCATGCTAATACTGATACCACTAGTAGCACACTATATATATATGAGACATGTTTTATGGAAAGGTTTTATGGCATACTAGGGTTTCGAAAAACCTATTATTATATTACACTATTGAGTTTTCATAAAACCTGGGGGTTAGTATGTTGATAACTGTTTCAGTATTATTTATATATCAACTTGGTCCACTCATGATTATTTTGCGCCCCCTTCAGGATCTAGAATCAAGGCATACAATCCCAGAGTCAAAGTACTTCCGCATCGGCATCTTCGAGTCTATCTCAGTGTAGGACCCACTTCATTTGTTCATTCAATTTTATATTATTCTTTTAAGCGTTCTAATTAGTTGTATCATCTGAACACATTCCTTATTTGCATATTATTACCATTAAATTCTTAAGTCTTAATTATTTCTCATTCTCATGCATTATAAATGGCTTTCGTCACCCTTCGGGTGTTGACCAGCACGTGACCATCCCGATGTCCCCAGGACATCGGGGCGTGTTAATTCGACGGCACCCTCTTCGTTTCTGCTCTTGCAGCTTTAGTTCCTCATCTTCTCCTTATCAAGAACTAAAAAGTTTGTTCCTATATTGCACTTTTTTCAATAAGTTTTTGTCCTTAGTTGCTTAAATTGATCTTCTGATTTAGAAGCAGAGAAAGAAATTAATTTTGGTGGTTGTCCATTAGGCTCTCCATAAGGCACTCCAATCAAGACAAAAGGATAAGAATGATGCACTCCAGTTGAGACAAAAGGATAACAAGGATGAGGCTCTTCCAAAACCAATTTCATCGATACAGAAGGAAAAACAAAGGGATGAGTAGAGGCTGTTACTTTTGACAAATCTGGTAATTATTAAATTGTAATTTCATTTTATGGTTCCATTAATTTTGTTAGAATTGTGATTTGCAAGTTACAAAGAGAATTTCAATTACTTTGTTTTCTCTAGGAAGATTTAGAGTAATGGTATGGGTTTTAATCAACCAAACACGAATAGAAATGTTACATTATCTATATAGTAATATGAGTTTAGAAGATAATTGCAATTAAACTTATCTGACTTATTTGTGTTTCATGATGAGGATGTGAAGGTTTTTGGCCGGTGATGGAAAAAGTATGGTCAGGTATGATTTTTTTTCTTTTTTTTTTTTGGGTCAGGTATGATTTAACTTTATCAATATTTCATGCTATTTAATTCTATGAAATATATTTTCTTTAGTGTTGTGTTTTAGCATGTCAAATGTGTGAGTGTCTTTTTTCATTTTTTTTTTCAAAAACATATTGAACATGTTTTGTTTCAACAAATGATTTAAGCCCTTAATGTGTTAGGCATCATATCATGTTCCAAAGAACTTGAATGGCAAGTTAAAATATATTGTAGCTTATCAACAAATTCGCTACCATTAGTGAACAACGAAAAAAGAGTGAAAGATTGTGTACATTTGAGAACTCCTTTTTAATACAACTTCATTAAATTTCTCTAAACCGTGGGGAGATGTTGGACAAAATGAATCGTATGGCGTTAAAGATTGACAATAGTAGCTCATGCTGATGGAATTTTAGAGAAAATAAGAAAAAGAAGAAGAACAAAAGGGGTATTTTCCTTTTGCCTTATGGTTTATGTTTCAATTATATAATGGATGCAACATAAATGTTTCTTATTTTTTATTTGATTTTACTCAACCTTTTGCCTACTTGGAATTCTCCACCGAAAGGCAAATTGGTTTCTGTTTTCTTTCTATTTTTAGGAAAATTTGGGGTAGTTAAAAGAGAAAAATAAAATAAAAAAAAAGGAGGGTTCCAAGTTACATATGAATATGATCATTAACTTCATGGTTATAGGTGGGAACTGAAATAGTAGAGGAGCTAATATTTGTGTAGGTTATCCAGTCATGGTATGTCATGGCACGTACTCTTGGGTGCTCTTAATTCTAACAATATGAAGGTTGGCTAATTCCATTGTTATATATCACTACAGACTTATATTCTTACAACTTTAGTACATTTAAAAAATGCTATATTGTTAGTCCGAAGTCATTTTGTCGAATTGTTGACCTTAAATACATATGGATAGTAATTGGGTAATTGTCGTATACAAAAGAATTTCATTGAAAGTCAACCTCCTCAAGTGTATTTCAGCTATGAAGGTATGATAGGAGTGGTGAGTAGCAATCATTCAATTCAATATGTGAGACAATGTTTGAACTTTAGAGTTAAACTTCCTAATGCAAAAGGCAATCTTTTTGTGTTATAAAACATTCGCAGAGTATTTCTGCTTCTTCATATTCTCATTGAGCTTTATTCAATCTTCTTAGTAATAGTTGTTATGTGTAAAAAGATTGAAATATGCTAATATAATATTGTATTATTGGCAGCTCGCAAGTTCTTTTATGGAGTCCAATCCCCTCTATGGTGTGGATAAGGGTTTCAAAGTGATGCCATCTTCATTTCATGATATCAACAATGTTGAGTTTCAAGATACTTGGGATTGGTTTGGTATGCTTTGCACAACTTAGTTAAATTTTCATATTACAATTCTTTACGATTGTTTTCCACATGAGAGTTTGAACTTGAATTATACATACATGTACAACAGGGTAGACCTTGGTACAGTTTCTATTTTGGTGTTGATGTACACGTCAATTGCTTGACAGTCTTGAGTACAGAGTAAGTTTGAATAATCTAAAGTAAATCAAAATTATTCCAATTTGGGTTGAAGTTTGGTGGAATTGTTCAATTGATATCTTTTAGTGAAATTCATATATGTTATTTACGTTTAATTTAATAAATGATGTATGCTTATGTGAGTGCACGCATCTAGATGGCTTACTTTACTTTAATAGAATGTTTCTGGTTTCTGTTTGTCTTAGGGGAAAATTTACATTTGTGGAGAAGTTTTTGGTGAAATATGATCAAGTGTAAAGCTTTGCAGGTTTTTTTTTTTTTCAACTAGGAGTAGTGTTGGATTTTTGTGTGGCAGAAATGAGTTCAAATTTTTCATAAATAGAATTTATTTGTTTTGAAAATTGGGTTTGAAGGTACTCAACTGTGGTGAAACCGTTGTTCAAAAAGGTTGGTGTGGAGCTGATCGCAATTGCATTGGATGAACTGGGTACAAATTTTTCTACCCATTACATGGCAATGCAGCAGTTTGCAATTCAGTCCTTAGATTAATGTAATTGAATTTTGTCGTATTCTAAGCATGTTCTTTAATCGTTGTTTTATAAAATAATTGAAAGATAGTCTTAAAATTACTTGTAGGCGAGGCTTATACAAAAAATAGCAAAATTTGTTTTGTTCAATAGTCTTTCATAATCTTTTGGTTGACAAAGATGATTCTATTAATATGTAGTTTAGATTTAAATAAATGAAAAATTAACAAAAAAAGGTTCTAAAATCTTTAAATTTAGGTTTAAATCATTGATTGCAAGTGTTTAGATACAAATTATAACAGATTTTTGCATGGGAAAATAAATTTTGAAGACATGAATTTAATAGTTTGTTGTAGTGGTAAGAGAAATTAACAAAAATGATTCAAATTCTTACGGGTGGCATGTTCAGAGCTTCACTACTATATTTTTTCACTTATTTTTTTAGTTTTCGGCTTAAATATTCTACCAAATATACATTTTTTGCTCAATAATTCGTAAATCTACTTCCAAATACTTTATAAAGTTTTCCTTAATGCTTGCGGAAAATATTTTGCAAAAATAAAAATTTGCATTTTTTACAAAAAAAAAAATGTGAGTTAAAACATTCTCGATTTTTAGTCGATTTTGTAAATTCGTACATAAATCATCTTTCATTTCAATTCTTTTCGCCTTCGCCTCACCTTTGAAAATTAAGGTAAGACTTTCCGTTGATATTCTTGAGGGTGGAATCCCATTTTAACAATGTTTTATGTCACATCCCAGACTAACTCCGCCGTAGCATGATATTGTCCGCTTTGGGCCCGACCCGCACGGTTTTGTTTCTAGGAACTCACAGGAGAACTTCCCAGTAGGCCACCCATTTTGGGATTGCTCTCGCCTAAACTCGCTTAACTTCGGAGTTCCGATGAAATCTGAAGTCAGTGAGCTTCCAAAAGGTCTCGTGATATATGGAGGTGGACATGTACATATAAGGCACATCACCCCCTCTCCGTTGGTCGATGTGGGACGTTACAATCCACCTCCCTTAGAGGCTCGAAGTCCTCGTCGGCACACTCGCACTGAACGGCAGAATGGCTCTAATACTGTTCTGTCACATCTCAGACTGGCTCCGCCGTAGCACGATATTGTCCGCTTTGGGCCCAGCTCGCACAGTTTTGTTTTTGAGAACTCACACAAGAACTTCCAGTGGGTCACCTATCCTAGGATTGCTCTCGCCCGAACTCGCTTAACTTCGGAGTTCCGATGGAATCCGAAGCCAGTGAGCTCCCAAAAGGCCTCGTGCTATATGGAGGTGGGTCTGTACATATAAGGCACATCAACCTCTCTCCGTCGGTCGATGTGGGATGTTACATTTTAGGCCTCCCTATTATACTTTTTCACTTATTTCTTTAGTTTTCGGTTTAAATATTCTACTAAATATACATTCGTTGCTCAATAAATCATAAAACTGCTACCAAATGCCTTATAAAGATTTCCATAATGCTCACGAAAAATATTTCACGAAAATAAGAAATTTGCATTTTACACAAAAAAAATGTGGGCTTAACTCACAGTTTTTAGTCAATTTTACAAATTCGTATATAAATCATCATTCAAAATTTTATTTTCGCCTTCGTCTCACCTGAAAGTTTTGAAAATTAAGTAAGACTTTCCGTTGATATTCTTGACAGTTAAACCCTATTTTAACAATGTTTTAGGTCTCACTACTATATTTTTCTCTTATTTTCTGAGTTTTCGACTTGAATATTATACCAAATATGCATTATTGCTCAATAAAGCATAAAACCACTTTCAAACGCCTTATAAAAGTTTTCATTAATGCTCACGAAAATATTTCGCAAAAATAAAAAATTGAAATTTTAACAAAAAAACGTGAGTGTTAGGCGAGCTTGACACATGCAAAACTAAGCAGACTTTGCATACGCAGAAATAGGCGAACCTAGACACATGAAATGTGATGCGACCTCTGTGCATGCAAAACGAGGCGGACTTTACTAACCAAAGACATGTTGGACTTTTGGCAGGCCAAGCAAGGCGGCCTCTACGTACGAAATTAAGGCACTCAAAACCAAGCGGGATCCGTGTAGCTATTTAGTGGACCCAAATCCCCCGACCTAGCAACTGGGTGAGAACTGCGTGACCTTGCATCCTAGTGGTCTGATGTCATGCTAATGTCAACTATGTCCAAAATTTCTTCGTCTGTGCTTCTTTCCCACTCTTCTCTATAAAAAAACTCATATGCAACTACTTTTTCTCTAGAAAATCCAGATTAGATGAATGGAGCAATTGCAAAGGGGTCAAGTTGTAGACCCAAAACCCAAATTCGTGGAGGAAGGATAAAGAGAGAGGAATTACGAATGGAGGCGAGATTGAGAGAGAGAGAGAGAGACAGAGGTAGAGGAGCGGAGAAAAATAGGAAAAGAGAGAGGGAGAGGAAAATGAAGGCATTGGAGAAACTTGGAGATTGTTCCATAAAAGTAAAAAAATATAAATAATAAAACAATAGTAGTTTTTGTTGTAGGCCTAATTTACTAAACTATAATAAGGACAGAAAGAGGGGGTGCGGCATAGTAGAGAGAAAGAGAGATATGTGTAATTGTGAGATATGTTCTATTCTACCCCCATAGTTCATAGTAGTAGGGAAGGTTAATTCTTTACCCTAATAGGTTTACAATTTTAATAAGATAATATCTAGTCTAAGAGATATGATAAAATCCCATAAGGATATCCTAGATAAGTTAAGATTTACATAATCACATTCCTAATCTAATATGACTGCAACATATTTTTAATTGTTTATGTATTAAATGTTTTTTAATATTAAATTGCCCAGGCAATTTATTTACAGAGTAGAGACATTCTCGGGCAGTTACTATCAACTAAGGCCATAATTGCCTCTGCTAACTACTCTAAGGCCTTAGAATATTTTTTCTTAATGACCACGTGAAAGATTTTTGGATAAATTAAACTTTACCGCATCAAGTTTAAGGTCTATTGCAATCTCATACAACATCTTCAAAAAATTTCACTTTCATATCTCACGTACTATTTTATTTCAATATAATATATCCGTTACATTTTTCATTCATTGATCCGTTAAGAGCTAACGTGACTACCATATTTGTGCTAACGTGACTGCCAAATTTGTGCCATGCGACAAAAAAAAAAATTATGCATTTAAAACTGAAACCCAGAAACCCATTCCGCCCGACCCACCTCCATCTCCTCCATTCTCTTCACTCTCTTCACCTCCCATCCCATCCAAAAACCCACCTCACCCCCTCCACGTGAATTCGATTTTCACAGGGAGATTAATTAACCCTTAATCTCAAATCCTTAATCTGCCATGAATTTACACCGACGACCCAGAAAATCCACCCCCCCCCCCCCCCCTTCTATTTCTCATTTTTCCAGTCTCTGCAAATCTCCCAATTTGTAAAAAGAGAGAGAGAGGGGAGAGAGATAGAGAGAGAGAGAAATGCCAAGCATAGTTGTGAAGCTCTACAACGTCTTCAAGAAGTTCCTCTTGAAGCACCGTTTGCAAAACTGGATCCAAACCCAACCCGATGAGTTCAACCCGTTAGGCGTCATCTCCCGACCCGAAGAAATAATCGCTGCCCCCAATCCGATATTCGACGACGGCGTCACCACCAAGGACATCCACATCGACCCTAACACTTCTCTCTCGATCCGAATCTTTCTCCCCAAGTCCGCCCTCACCCCACCCGAACCCACTTCCAAGCATAGGGTTAACAATTTACCGAAACAATCCAATCTTAATAGAGAGCCCAATCGAGACGATCCGACCGACATGTTCGAATTCAAGGGACTTGGGGAGCGAGCAGTCTAGGGTTAGGTCTCCGATGAGGTAAGGATGGGGTGGGGGGGGTTGCGGGGGAGGTGGGGGTGGGGTGGGATAAGGTGGGTTTTTGGATGGGAGGGGAGGTGAAGATAGTGGAGGAGAGGGAGGTGGGTCGGGGGACTGGGATTCTGGGTTTCAATAAATTATTATAATATTTTAAATACATAAAAATAAAAAATAAAAAAATTGTCATGTAATACAAATTTGACAGCCACATCAGCTCTTAACGAACAAATAGATGAAAAATGTAACTGATGTATTATATTGAAATAAAATAGTTCATAACGTATGAAAGTGAATTTTTTTTATAATGTTCTCAGTTTTGTTTTTTCACAAAAATTAAAAGCTATAATTCGTTTTTCACAAAAACCATAAGCTATAAGTCACGATTTTTTTTATCTAAATTGGTTGTTTGTCCACGTGGCACATGTGATATCACATTAGTAAAAAGTTGACACATCATCATTTAACAGTCAATTTAACAGATATGTGACATTACAACGAATCCGTAAGTTGATGTACTGTAATGTTCAAAAGATTTTAAGGTATAAGTTTGCCATGTGAGTGTGACCCAAACTTAAGGGTGCAAAATGTAATTTACACAAACAAATAGAAAGCCAAAAAGCCAAGCCATTTTCACAGCATAAGGGCAGATTATAGCATACAATCAAAGGTTTTATCCCCCGAAACAGCCAATACTCTCCCCACAAACAAGGAGCAGCAAAAACAGCATAAGAGGGAGATGGGGAGCAACTATTGTTAAAACAAACCGACCCACATGAAGAATAACCTGGCGCATGGAAATCTCTAAATTACACCTTTTCATACTCTGACTAATATACTTCACTGAAAGCAGTAAATCCTCTCAAGAAACTCCTACTAATAAAACCTTCAATGGTACGAGCCACTAATGTGCATTGCACAAACTAGCAAACTAGCAACCATTTGCAACCTATTTTGTTACAATCATCTTGGTCACAGCTAGTTCTGGACCCTTGGGATTACCTCCTGTTTCAGCAACTGATCCATTCTCCGACAACTTCAGTTCTTCACCAGTCTCAGCACTGAGTGTCGTTTCCTTAATCAAATCTAAGGCAGTTCCCAATGAATCTAGTGATTTGAGCGCCTTATTTACCCCATCATTTCTTCTATCACTTGGCTTCCCATCCAATACCTTTATTTAGATAATCAACAGAGAATACAATAAATTCTTCTCAATCAAAGTGGCTTAATTAATAGCAATTACAAATGTAGCAGTAAGAAAAGAAAAAGAGCTTAATGCATATGAAACAGTTGCATCGCATGGAGGTCCTGAAAGGAAAGGATAAAACTACGCTTCTAAAATTAGAATTAATGGATGAAGGGCAAAAATCTTGCCTGTTTCCGGATCTGCTGCTTTGCTTTATTTTCCTGAATTGTCTTCTGGCGAGCTTCATAAAACTCAAAATCATCCAAAAGGCTTGTTTTACTGGAATGATCCTTGAATATCTTGATCATTTTAAGCCCCTGCTCTGGATTGACCTGCGCAAACAAATAAAGCTTAACCCCAGACAAGATAAAGGAATAACAAGACGAAGAAAATAAGTAGACATACCTCTTGGGTGTCCCTGCTGTTAGCGACAGGTTTGTTTTCATTGTTCTCTAGGATAATGTGCTTTAGCAAACTGTTGGGTACATCCTTTACAATGTGCCACTTAACTGGAAAACAGCCAGTCCACTTGTCTTGTTGCCAATATTCCACATTCTTGTTAAAATCTACCAGCCCCACCATCTCTGCTATGCCAACAAATTGGCCACTGGCATTCACCTAGGGAAGGAAGAAGCAGATAAGCCAAGGAAAGCAGCAAATGAAATATGGACTAATGCAGTGGATAATGGTGCTCACCGAGAAAAACAGAAACACAGGGCAGCCACCTGATTTCTCCTGAGCCTCCTGGTATGCCGCATGAAGCTTATTGTTTCCATTTGGTGTGCTGGCCCAAACATTATACTTGACACATTTATGGACATCATCCTCACTATATGACTTAATAACAAAGAACTTAGCATCAGCATAATGATCACAGATATCTGTTCCGATGTATTGCTCCTGCTCTGCCACTATGCTAATTGCATCCTTCTCATCATCAGCTTTATTCAGCGGCGTGTTACTCCCCTTAACTGCTACAGCATCAGGTGAAATTCCCTTTTGATTTTTTGAACTTTTACCTCTAGGTCCCTTGTTCAACTCATCCAAGCCTTCTAAGTCCTGGTTACCAAAGCGAAAGGAACTGCCTCGCCGCCTGGTTTTATACTTGTTTTGAAGAGCCGTCCATCCACTTCCATTTCTATGCATACCAAAACCATTGACTCCAAATCCCATACCAAGTCTAATTGGGTACCAATACTGACCACACAATTCATTGGTATACATCCCATTCACAAGTCCGTTAGCTGTATCCATACCATACCCCATCCTCGTGTGGTGCAAACCCTACAAAGTCACGTAACAGAAATCCTTGAGAGGCCACCTCCAAGAACAATATATAAAAGTCAGATCATTCCATCAAATATAAAATCACTCCACAATAGATGAAATATGACCTAAAGCATAACTAGTAATAAAAAAAGAGGGCTGCAATCGGATCAATCAATTTTCCAGTGAGGTGAGCTCCAAGAGAAAAGATACTACTATTACCCATTTGGTTTCCCCTCAAAAATCAAAAGGGAAAAATCTGAAGCTTGTAGTTAACTCGCTGCTCAACCAACCAGATCACAGGTAAATGTGTTTAATATCACACAGATATACTAGGTACAAATATTTGAACAGAAGATTGATTAATCCTAAGAACGGGTCAGCGTGACATTTCATTCCAATTTTACTTGGAGATCTGTCCCAACTTGCTCAGACCTAACTATATATGTTTCAACTAGCTGGAAAAGAGGGAAGCAAAAAGAAAGTAGTATGAAATGTAAACAGTGATAGGCAAGCGTACCATGAATTGAGAATTTGATCGGGAAGTCTGATTCTTGGAAGATGGAGTTCTGTTGACTGTATTTCCAGCCATTGGTTTACCCAGTCCATTTGAACACATTGGCCATTCAAACCATGAGGTAGGAGTTAGCAACCCATCAAAACCACATATTTTATCAAAGTGTCCACTGAAGGAACCATTTACATTCAGTGATGAGTTTTTATTTGTTGGTTTTGAGAAACCGGAAGGAGTATTGCCCTTCTTACCCAAACTGGTCGCAACACCATTAGGATTCTCATTAGCTGTTCCCACAAGTGAGGGCTTTTGGCCAGCATCCTTCGCTGTAGAGACAGTCCCCTGGGAAGGAACAGCTGAATTAGGGGTGTGTGAACCACTGTTAGGTTTCAGCTGCTTAAAATACGGAGGATATTGGTACTGCTGAGGTTCATAAAGCTGACCATAACTTCCAACAGTTGAAACTGGGGACCCCGATGTCGAATATGTGCTGTAGGGTGCATAACCATAACCATGATGATACATAAAAGAACTGTTATCCCCATAGACAGCCTGAAATATGCAACAAGCATTATATGATATGATGCCAGGATACAAAAGAGTTTCTCAGAGAATATCCACCTTAGAATTCAAATCACCTAAGAGGTGTAAGAATATATAAACAGAAAAATACAACTCTGGTAAGTAGAGACCCTTTGACAAAACAAACTAGGTAAAACTCACAGAATTCACATCGCTTCCATTTGGATTAACATAACTTGAAATCCCGCCCCACTCATTTCCAGTCCCACCATAGCCTATAAAACCCAGACCATCAACAACAGAATCATCAATACCATACAAACCATAAGAGCGTTCACTGCCTAATGGGTTTTCAAGATGACAATGGAATTCGAAACTCGTAGCTGAGCACTTATAAAATCCAAAAACAGATGTGAAAATGGAAGACAGCACATAAGCATTACCTCCATAGTAATAGGCAGAAGGTGTGTAACCATTAGGGAGATAGCACGCAGATGGATTCATAAAATCCTTATGTAATGGGGCTGTAGACTGAACATAAGACTTGCTCTTAGCAGTCACGACAAGGGGCTGAAAATCACGAAATTGATCATCAAGCTCGAAACACAAATTCACTGATCAATCGATCATTCTCCATTACAGTTTATTCACATGTTAAAACGAAAAAAGTTTATAATTTTTTTTTTAAATAAAGACGATAGAGAATAAGAGCAGAGACGAGAATTACCTTCCTGGCAGTGGCGGGGTCAGGGATATCATCAGGTCCCTTGGTCTGAGATTCCAAGGCCAAATTCGGCAGCAAGTCTGCAGCTTCTGAAGAAAACCCTGAGGGTCAAGGAAATACAAAATACAACCGTAGATAGAAACAAGCGAAAAATACAATTCACATAAAAATAAAGGCAGAACTCTTTTTGAAAGAAATACAAAATCCCAATTCCAAAAGTAGAAAATCAACAGCTTTTATGTCACAGAGAAACCCTAATAGCACTCAAAGACAAAGCAAGTGGCAGATCTAGTGATGTAGCCCCATACATACATGTATAACAAAGCCAACATTCCAAAATACGAAAACAAAAAGTTGAAATAAGCCCAGAAGACGAAGAAGCAGTGGAAAGTGTAAGGATACGATCCGCCGGCGGGGAAACGGTGGTCGCCATGACAAAGAGCGACTCTTGAGAGAGCGGCCTCAGCTGCTTGCTTAAAACACGAAAGGGTTTTAGGGGTTTTACAGGGGTTTTCTTAGGGGTTTTGGGAAGAGAGAGATTTATACAGGTCTTGGTCTAGCAGCGTACCTAACCAGTCATTCATTCAAAATTGGCTTTAGCCGCGGTATTTATATTTTATAATACGATAAAGTGATGATTTAGTTTCTAAATTATCACTTCAGTAAAAATTAAGTTATGAATTATTTTTTCGGTAAAATAAATCCCTAAATTCATTAAAAATTACTAATTTCATCCCTACTATTATATTCAAAGCTATTTTATCCAATTTGTCTTCAACTTAAGTCACTTCATACATTTTAAAATGTAATACCGTCATTTTCTCGCCTATAAGCGCTTCACATTTTATATAGGTTGTGAATCTAACATCTAATTTACCCTCTAAAGTTAACTTACACTTTTTTATTTATAAAAAAAATACCAATTTACTCTCCAAAATTAACTCTATATACTTTTTTTTTTATGAAAAACTACCAATCTACCCTCCAATGTGTAGCACATATAAGTAACGTGACTTAGGGATGTAATTGGCAAATTTTAATAATTCAAGGACTGATTTTTCTGAAGAAAAAAATAGTTTAGAGACCTAATTTTCACTAAGGTAATAATTATGGGACTAAATTAGCCGTTTACCCTTTATAATATGGATTATGGAATGTCCTTTGATCAACAAATCCCAACAAAAATATTATGATTTATCTAAATATATGTAAAAAAAATAATTCTTCTACTTGAGGGCTAAAGATATGTTACAAAAATAACTTTTTAATTCCAAAATATTGTAATTTATAAGACAAGAATTCAAACTCAAGTACAAATACATTATGTTGGTCAATTAGTCTAACAAGCATGACACGTTTAATATTTTGTATTGGCACAGGGCAAATTTGGGATAGTATTAGCCTCGATACAACAAAGACACCAATGATAAGGGACATTTGGCTCCTACAACAAAGTCTACAAGTATTTTTGAGACATGGTGAGGCAAATATAGCGACAAATAATTTTACTCGTACTTATAAGTTAACTAGTCTTGTGTTTGGTTCAGATAATTAAACGGTTGGATTAGGATCCAACGCGACTCTTCATTGTAAGCCCTAAGAAGGAGAGGAAAGAGAGTGACTGGTTTATAAAAGTTATTTACACATGAATCATGTATACCAGGCCGTAACAAAACGGCCAGTGGAGCTTAATCCTCTTCTCCATCATAATTCGTAAGTTAGGTTCCAAAGGATGCGATGCTATTGCTTTCAACAAAATAAAACAAAAAGAAAAAAAAAAAAGGTACCATACCAACTTTTGCAACAAGTCAAGGCATCCCCTTTGATTTAATTTTTGGCACTAAAATTTTCAGCAAAATAATTCTACGAGCACAACTAACACGGCAGACATGATGAAAACACGAAACAAAGTAAATTCTTAAAGCTGACTATATTGCAATGTTTTCCCACCTTGCTTCTTCTAGCTCACTTACAAATACAAACGCAAAAAACGTACTCCCCAACGGAGGAGGTATGATCTAGACATACAAGACAGGAAATCACCAAACCAGTAAAAGGCAGAAGGGTAAACATGGAGAAAGTTGAAAAGTAAAAAAGACACATAGTAAAGATATAAGCACGACTGGAATAGAAGAAACCCTAAACCCAAAATCCTAGGCAACCCAAAACCTGTTAGAGCTTTCTGCGAAAACACCTGTAAATAGACAACCCAAATGAAAAACTGTGGGGGAGGGAGGAGGGGTGGAACTACTACGATTACTCGGATCCCTAGCCTGCCTCAAGAACAAGATACAAGAAATTCTAGACATTATTGACTTGCCATTCCTCAATGAACTATTGACTATTCTAGCAGGGTAAGTCACGGTCATCAGGACGGCGGTCCAGAGAGGTAGGCAGAGCATTGGATACTAATTTTCTCCAACATATTCATTAACACCAGCACACTTCCAACGCAAACCTTTACAAGAACACCCCAAGAGCATGGACCGCCATTACGCAAGGTAGAAACTATCAACCATTTGCAACCCCGTTCGCTACAACCCTATTCTCTGAAGCAACTGGCTTAGCACCCTTTGGGGCATCTCCAGATGCAATTGATCCATTTTCTGCAACTTTCGGGTCCTCACTTCCATTCACAGCCGGAGCAGATTCCTTGGTCAACTCAGCGGGAACCTCCAATGAATTTTGAGTCTTCAGTTGCCCATTTGCCACCTCTTTCTTCTCATCATTGGCTTTTCCTTCCCATACCTGTTTTCAACAGGGTAAATGTTAAGTATTTGGAATTGTTAAAACTTTATCTCTTAACAGCAAAATAAGAAGGAAGAAAATAAAAGGGGTAGCAAAATTAACAGGAAGGCTTAGTATTTACCTGTTTCTGAAACTGCTGTTGCTTAGCCTTCTTCTCCTGGATTGTCTTCTGACGGGCTTCATAGAACCCAAAGTCATCCAGAATGCAAGTTTTGCTTATATGTTCCTTAAAGATTTTAATTATTTTAAGCCCTGGCTCCAATTTAACCTACATAAACCCATAAGATTAATATTCACAAGGTGAGAATAAAGAAGGTCAAGGAGAAAAAAAGAAACACCAAGATGTGGACATACCTCCTGAGTGTCCCTACTGTTGGTAACAGGCTTGTTCTCATTATTTTCAAGAGTAATGTGCTTCAGCAAACTGTTGGGAACATCTTTAACGATATGCCACTTTACAGGAAAACAGCCATTCCACTTGTCTTGCTGCCAGTATTCCAAGTTCTTGTTAAAATCAACAGGGCCCAACATCTCGGCAAGGCCAACAAACTGTCCACTGGTATTGACCTAAAAAGAAAACAAGTAAATTACTAAAAACCCAATAAAACTTTAATCTATAACCTCACAAGTCCTAACAGCAATGGATGATGCTTACCGAAAAGAGAAGAAAAACAGGGCAGCCACCAGACTTCTCCCGAGCCTCCTGGTATGCAGCATGAAGCTTCTTGTTGCCATTTGGCGTACTGGCCCAAACATTGTACTTAATGCTCTTATGCACATCATCCTCACTGTATGACTTAATGATGAAGAATTTGGCATCGGTATACTGCTCAGGAAAATCTGCTTTGTTGTATTGTTCTCGGTCTGGGACACTGATTTTTTCCTTTTCCTCATCATTACTAGGATTTGTTGGTACCTGTCCTTTGATTGCTAATGCAATAGGGGCAAATCCCTTTTGATTCTTGGAGCTCTTCGCCCGAGGTCCCCTGTTTAGCTCATTTAATCCATCCATGTTCTCATTACCATATCCATAGTAGCCACCATTTCTTCCCCTGGGTTTATACTTGTTGTCAACAGCAAGCCATGAGCGCCCATTGGTTCGTGAATCATAACCATGAGACCCAAAGCCCATACCAGATCTAAATGTGTTTCCATAGTGACCATACAGCTTGCTTGGGTACATCCTATTTATAAACCCTTGAGATGTACCCATTCCTGACAATGGCCTTGGGTGGTGCAAACCCTGTGGATAAAATATATGAAATTTGTTTTGTAAGGGTGAACACATCTCAGTAGAACATTTAAAGTAAATATTCAGATTCAGCCTGCACAGAACATCTATTAGATTGGAAGACTGTTAAGTGTTAACCATCAAGGCTTCAACCAGTTAAAGGATATCCAAAAACAAGATTCCTCCCTGCCTTAGATGTTCTCACACCAAAAGGCTAGAGGTTTGGTTTGCAGCCAAGGCCATAATTGAACAGTCATGTCATACAACGCAGATGACATTTCCACTGGTGGAATAAGGTAGTCTCCAAAAGTAAGACCACAAAGTAAAGTTTATAAAAATAATTAAATATAAAGCATGTGACCAACATACCATGTAATGAGAATTTGGACGGTAATTCTGATTCCTCGAAGACAAATTGGTATTGCCATTGGAGATTGACGAAGTAATTGTTGAACTTGTCACTGGTCTAGGTTGCCCATCTGAAAAAAGTGGGGCATCTAACCATGGAAGAGGAGAACGCCACCCATCAAAACCAAATCTTGGGTCCTGGTATCCAGGAGTAGGAACACGTCCTGGCAAAGCACCCCTTCCATATGAACCATTGGAGTTGAAAGAAGAGTTTTGATATGTTGATAAGGGAGCTGAAACATTATTTCCTTTTACACTTCCACCATTCGAAATGCCGTTAGAAATTCCATTTGCTGTTTCCACAGACAGAGGCTTTTGGTCAGCAGCAGCAGAGGTGGAGACGTCAGTTTGAGGGGCAGCAGGGCTGGGAGTGTACGGTCCACTGGTTGGAGTCAGAGGCTGGAAATAAGGAGGGTATTGGTACTGCTGAGGTCCATATAACTGACCATCATTTCCCATAGTCGGAACAGGGGAACCTGCTGGAGAATATGGGCCATATGGTGCATACCCATACCCATGGTGGTATAACAGAGACCCGTTGTCCCCATAAACACCCTAAAAACACACAAGCAGATTACAAAAGTATAAACTTAACAGAATGAACTTACTCATGTTAGACCCAAATCAAACACTATAACCATGAAACATTACCCAAAAGGGAAAAAGAACTTACAGAAGTCATCTCTACTCCCTCAGGATTTACATATCTCGAGTAGTCATCCCACTCGTTGCCAGTCCCATCATAGCCTAAACGAAATTCACAAAACCATCCATATCATACACATGAATTACCTTATCAAAAAGCACACATGCATTTCCTTATCAAAAAGTACACATGAATTTCAAGTAGGATCTAACAATCCACCAATAAATCAACAAACAATTCTCAAGCAAAGAAAGAGTTCAGCCGTAAGTTTTACCTCCATAGTAATATGCAGTAGACGGATAACCGTTCGGGAGATAGCACATAGATGGATCCACAAAATCAGGTAACAAAGGGGTAACAGAGCGCTCTGATGGGATCTGTCCATTTGCAGCAGTGCCAGAATCAATAGACCCGTATTGGTTAACAGAAGGCTGAATGAAAAAGAAATTAACCTTAGAATCACATACAACGTAAATGACAGAATGTTTCAAATGCAGTTAGTTAATATTTTTTCATGATCCAATTCTTGTGGTCGAATTGTACAGTACCTTCTTGGTAGGCTCGGGAATTTCCAGAGTCTTGGTTTGAGAGTCTAATGACATCTTCTGTAGCAAATCTGCTGCTTCTAAAGAACGCAAACGGTGAAGGAAATACACAATTTTGTAAAATCAATCGAGATGTCTAATTGGCAGCGCGTGTTTTACCGTGTCTATCGTAATAGTCATATACAATCAACAAACACAAACAAAATATATAGGTCCTGGAGCCATGAACATAGCTTGAATTTTACCATTTACGCGGAAGTAAAATTCAACAGTAAATCATTCAGTCCATCCACGAATTATAAACAATTCAGAAAAACCACCTGATATGAAACTTCAATTCAACCAAGCACACATCAATCTTTGCTTATCAAACAACACCAATTTCAAAAAATTAAGCAAACCCATACCAAGAACTTTAATTGTTACACATACAGCCATAAATTTACAGAGACACAAATCAAGCATAAAAATCCATAAAATCAACACAAAGCGCCACAATTCAAAAGCTAAACAAACGCCATAGAAGAAACTCACTGCGATCTACAAATTTAAGTTAGAGAAGATCTAGTTTCATCGAAAACCAATCACAAAAGAACAGATCCAATTAGAATAAGAAAAATCGAAAACAAACAATACCCAGATGGCTAAAGTTTTAGATTAGGATACGTTCCACAGGAGGAGCAACGGTGGCCATGACCGTCAATTGATAGCTAGATCTTCTACTTCTCCTTCTCTGTCCAAGTATTACCAAAAACCCTAAATCCCAGAGAGAGGTGATATGGGTTTTAGCAATCGGAGAGAGAAATCTCGATGCTCAGAGAGAGAGAGAGAAGAGGGAACAATGGGTCTCACAGCCGCCAAGGGTTTGGGTTTTTGGAAAGAGGGTTTTGTTCATCCAAAAGCGGTGATTCAAATAGCACCACGGCTCCTCTTCAACACTCGCATTCAATCACCTGCGGGTCACGTCGAGTGCTCATCGGGCTACTCCTATTGGGCAGAATATCCACGTGGCCTTTATTAATTGCTTTCCACAATGTCCTTTTTAGTCTTTCCGGGTCAAGGTGAAATCTGATTGGCTCGGTGATTTTAATCTGAATAAATGTACCCCTCTTAGGAGGAGTTTGAAAACCCTAATTACAAAATGACACCGATGTCCCCGTCGCACTCGCGCATGTGGCAAAAGTTACCCCTCCCTCCCTACAAATGTCCGTCACGCGACAGACAAATTAATCCCTCCAACGATCATTCTTCTAACGGTTCTACTCTATGAGTTGTGAAATTAAAATAAGCTAAATTATAATTACTTTTAGTCCATGTAACATAACCTTGATTGAGGGTAAAATTTTACACCATTCACCTTTATAATCGAAAAATAAACTAATTCGGTTCAGTTTTAAGTAAAATAAAAAAAAAATTCACAAACTTGCTCGTCATATCATGTGGTTATGTGGCCCCACAAACAATAAGGCTCAGTAAATTGCATTTTTTTTTTTACAGATTCTATCCATAGTCACTCCCAAGGTATTAAATATCCATAATATTCCGATATTTCAATTGAAATTTTCGTGTTTTTTGACTACCGATATTTCCGATGTCATCAATATTTCCATCGAATTTTCTGTGTTTTTTAAATTTCTATATTTAAAAAAACACCAAGGGGATTCGAACCCCTCCCGTTTTACTCCTTCAACACCTTGACCACAATATCACTTATATTTTTGTGAAAATATGCTAAAATATTTACATATTTTCTACACTCACAATATTTACCAACTCGATATATAATCAACTTAAAACAGTTAAATCCACCATGCAATGCATTTTCTTCCAATTTTTTGTGATAAACTAATAGATAATTGATTAAATAAACATCCTGCAAAGTTTCAATAAAAAATTTCAGGTTTTTCTTACAATTTCCGTGGTTTTTATTCATTTTTTATCGATATCGATAATATCCCGATATTTCCATCGAAATTTCCGTGTTTTTGGACTACCGATATTTCCGATATCATCGATATTTAATACCTTGGTCTCTCCTAATCCTCTTTAAAGTCATCTCCAATTGAAAGGGTTAAATATAACTTCGTCCAGAATTAGAGCTCTGCAAAATATTTTTTAAAATGAACAGTGTCAAGTCATACTCATATATCATCTCTTACCGCAATAGCTAAATATAACCCCCTCAATAATTTATTAGTTTTAAGTTATAACTTAAATTTATTGCTTAATTTAATTAAACTACCGTTTGATGTTATCAAATCTAGTCGTTGAATTTGAATCAATTATTGTCACTAAAAAGCTGAGCTTCCAAAAAAAGGCTAAGTGGAGGGCTACATTTGGTTAGCCTGATGCCTATTTGGCCAAATAATGGTCTAGTGGGCTCTATCAGTCATTGGTTGGAGATGAGTTTTTTAGTAAATCAAGCTTTTTTTTTAGTACATCGATATTTTTACACTAAGAGAATGGGGAGTTCGGCTAAGTCACACAATGGGCAACCTAATTTGGTATCGAATTCACTCACAAGATTCAAACCTAAGCCCTCTCATTTCCAAGTGAAAATGAATACTATCAGACCGTAGTACTGAGTAGCGGGTCAACCGTGATGTTTGACAAAGTAAACCATAGAACACAACTTGGGACATTTTGTTTATTACTTTATTGCCCATAATAGAAATGTTACAACTAAATTTATCCCCTAGAATTGAAAAACATAAAAACTAAAAACCAATTTAGTGAGCTGTTATTAATGAAAAGTCGCCGTGCACTTCGAGTGCATAATAACTTTCTAGAGTGCCAATAATAGTTCTCGACCATATTTAAAATGAGCTTAAATTGCGATTGTAGGAGTGATGCAAATATTCATAAGAGTCACAGCATGTGGTGTTGACAGATACAACCAACGGACTCCTAACCTTGTGGAAGCCATCGGACCACGCTATTTCTCCAAAATCATATCTCCCTTGAGACTTCTTCTGCGGTTTGAGCGTCACATAATATGTGTTTTCTAGTTTGAACCATGAAAATATCAAAACTCTAGGCCATATTTGTACCTCTACTCCATCAGGTTCCAAAACGGTACAAAAATAAATCGCATTCTTATTTTTCCCCACGTTACGCACGCTTCTTTTGATAGTCACGGTGTATTGGAGATTGGAAACTGTGATGGAGGGGTAGTTTATGTGGGAATTTGAAGTTGGTACTTGAGGACAGCTTGTGTCAGTTCCGGGAGAGCAAGGAACAATCTTATTGATTTGATCACCGGTGTAGCCAATGTTGCAGAGGAATAGAATGTAATCGCTTGTTGTCGTGTCGTAAACGAGGCCTGGATCCATCGCTTTGATGGGGTCAATATGGCCGGCACCAATGTCAAAGGGATCGGAGGCTTTCGTTGATCCATCTGCTAGAATGCTATCAAAGGATGTGTCCCTCGTGTTTGCTGTGACAATTGAACATGAATGATTATCAATAGCTGTTATTGTACGTACATACTAATAGAATGTGAAAAACAAGATTTTTTTAGCACTTTATGCAAGACTTTACATCTCCAACTTGAGATACTCTCTACTCGTACCTGTTGTAATGAGAGCAGATCTAATGGCTGCAGGAGACCAATTCGGATGTGCAGATTTGATAAGTGCAACGACTCCACAGACGTGAGGGCATGACATTGATGTTCCTGACTGAAAATTCCAGCTCACGGAACGTTTATCGTCAAGTGTCAAAGTGGGAGATGTTTGAGGAGGCCATGCTGCCAATATATTGACCCCTGGAGCACTTATGTCTGGCTGTTTGTAATGCGCCATAGTGGGAATGGGGATCATGTTATGTTACTGTATAATGCATATACATATAATCGGCTGTATAAAAGTACATCTTATGGTGTGTGTGTGTGTCTATATATATATATATATATAAGCAGCGTGATGCAGATTGATACCTTGAGAATATCAGGTGCAAGTGAGCTTGGTCCTCTCGAAGAGAAGTATGCAACTCTAGGCGCTGGAGACTTACCGATGACAGTTTTACTTGCTTCTATCTGCACAACAGGTTTCCTGTGTAGTATTGTGGTATATTTCACAATATTAACACATGCCACGAATTTGAAGTGCAGTCAAGTTTGTCGACAACTTTTCCAACAATCAGTTTTTAGTATCGACCATGGTCCATATCAATAATATCGACAACATATTTACATTTCTAAAAAGTGCAGTTGACCGCTCTAGATAACTACTTACGTGGGAGATTGAGCAAGATAGTGCTTGATTTTAGTCCCCCGCTCAAGATTGACATGGACTGAGGGAATGATGTCGATATCAACCTGCCTCGTCTCAGCTTCCACAAAGATCAAACCCGATGCATTCGCTTTCTTGGCAGCTACTTCTGCCTCATCAATTTCGTATGGTCCTATGCTTGAGAAGCATAGAATTACTCTTCCGACCGCAAACTTGGATTTTATCCAATTCTCTGGCCTGCAAACCCTGCATTTTAATTTAATAGATTACATATTTAACGAGTGATTAATAGATCAGATGGAAAATTATGAGAGAGAGGGGTCACCCGTTGACAAAATATGTGGTTGCATCTGCTAATTTTGCCTTAATAGGTGTGGTAATAAAGCTTTCCCCCTGTACAGAAATGGAGCTTTATGAATGACTCAGCAAATTAGAGTGCTGAAATATGTATCAACAAAATGATTAGGGTTGTGACCCACTGTTAATTAAATTAGAGTATCACCAGAAAGAAAGTAAACTTTGACTTGTTCATCATTGGTTCATAATTAACATGTAACGCCATGAATAATCCATGATTTATATATATTGATTACCATAACAAAGAGCTTATTGTCTAGGATTATTCGGGTTGGAAACATTCGATCAACAGAGGAAGCAGCTACACAAATTCCCCAAGGAGCAACATTTGAGACCTGTGAGAGATCTGGCCCTTCATTACCTGCAGAGAACACCACACTAACACCTAACTGCATTGCATGAAATGAACCAATTGCAGCTTGTGATATAAACAGCGGCAACAATGGCGGCTTTGATCCAAACGACGCTGATATCACGTGAACTCCATCGTGCAAAGCATCATCGAAAGCTGCAAGAATGTCTGCTTCAGAGCACCTCCCCTCATAGTCCTTTCCCCAACATACTTTATACACCGCTAGATGAGCCCTCGGCGCTCCTCCCCTAGCGGTTCCTGGTGCTAAGCCAAAGAAACTTGCATTGTTTTTCACTATTGAACCCACCGCTGTTGAGGCTGTGTGTGTGCCATGACCTAAAAAATCTCTAGCGGATCGATATTCTGGATTCCCACTCTTGTTTAGTGGCCCGTATTCTTCTTCAAAACCTTTGAGGTAGTAGCGAGCACCAATTAACTTGCGGTTGCATGCTTTTTCTGGCTCAAACAATTCTCCGCTAGCACACCCTCCTTTCCAAGTTGAGGGGATAGGCCTCATCCGTGGCTCTTCTTGGAAACTATCTGATTCAGGCCATATACCTAAACAGATGTTCAAACTGTAAAACTTAGCTTGGTTTTGTCAATGGTAGAAAATGTGCAGCTTTGCCCTAGTAATTAATTTAAAAGAAACCTGTATCGAAGACCCCAACAATGATGTCGTCACCATAGGCTAGTTGCAATGGAGTCCTTTCAGGACTAGTGCTGCTGCTGCTTAACGTAAGGCCTAAGAAGTCCCAGCTTCTTGTTGTGTGCAACTGCATTGTCTCACTTCGAAACACTGATACCACTTCTTCCATCTCTGCAATTATATATTAATGCATGTTTCTTAAACACTGAAGTTAAGCCTACTGATTTAAGGTGCACCGTTCAACTCTTTAACAAAGCAGCATTAAAAGCAGGGAAAAGAAAAGGTAAATAATTATCTAGCTTACGGGCCAAGGCGGTTGCTTGAGAAGAATTGAGCTTAGCTGAAAACCCCGAGAAACTGTGCTTGTAGCTATAAAGCATGGATTTCTTAACATCTTCTTCGCTGAATAGAACGAGTACAAAGAGAGAAATAAGATCACCAAGTTAAGTGATGTAGTGATTGAGAAATAGAGCCAGAAGGAAATGAGTTTGAAGCACTAAATATATGGGCGGGGCAAAGAATTTGAACAAAAACCTTGCAAAAACTTTGGAAAGGAGTTGAACATGATGGTTTGAGGTGAGGTGAGGAACATGAACATTGTAGTTGTGCCCCAAATAGACTATATAAACCTGCACAAACCAAATCAGTGAGTAAACGGGATAATAATTAGAAAGGAGGCACGAAAAGGCGAACTGCTTTAGGGGAGAAAAGTTACATGAGGTGTGGAAGTTGAGTGAGTAAAATAAAGTGAAAGTGCAAGAAAAAGGCCCCAAAAACACTGAGAATTATTAGTAGCCATTGTCTCCTACAGAAGAATCACATGGCTGGTTGGAGATTAAATAGAGTTGTAATCTGCAAGTAGATGGCCTTCCAAACAATGCATATCGTGCGTGCAGTTGAAGGCTTTCAAAGCTGCAAAAAACATTCGCTCATCATTGATGAAAATTTCTCTTCCAAGCTACACACTCGCTCCCCCTCTCTCTCCTTGGCCCTCGATGTTTTTGCACATGCACCTATACGGAGTACTGTACCTATTGTACCTCCATCGTGGTCATGCCATGAATGCTGCTAAGAAAAATGCATGTGCCCTTCATCATACTAGCTATAAATCTTTTTTCATGCAGTCTCCTTTTCCTTGTAAACAAATTAGTAGAAGTACGATAACTGCGTCACTTTAATGTCAACAGTTCTCGAGAAAGAAAGCACATCACCTCTAGAATCTTATCAAGTGCCCTAGCTAACTACTACTACATATTAGGTTTTTTTTTTTTTTTTCTTCAACGTGTTGAAAAATAAAACCTGATTAAAAATCCGTGACATGAAATAAAATCTAGAGTTATTGTCCTGTTTCAATGCATTTATACCCTGATAAGAAAAATAATTTAACATATATAAACATTGATGCCCTGTACTTTTTTGTTACTTGATTTTGAAGGTTGCAACCCTGGTTTTTCGGGTTCTTGTCTTTCTAAGGTAATGTGGTTGCACCTGTAGGTTACTAATTTATCCTGCTTTCTAGCTTAAAAAGGTCCATAGACTGCGTGAGTATGGATCGATTACACCTCACAAACTTGCATAAACACATTGCTTTTTAGTGTTGCCCCAAGCTATGCTTATCTTTAAGCAGAATGATTAGCAGTTTTGTTGTTCATTTTCCATTTTTCTAACAGAAATCTGCCTGGAGAAGCATAGTATTCAGAACATCGATGATTCCCTATCCCTAGGATATACACCTATATTGAGAGGATCAATTAGCTTGATAGCACTCATGCTCTGCACTGCGATCTGGTATTATTCTATGAGGATATACTAATTAATTTTACCAGAAGAAGCAAAGTTATGGTTAATCAAAATCAATGCCATTGGCAAAATGTTTCCTCATGCGTACAGTGAGCGAATTGATTCTAGTTCTCTCTTGCGTGATTGAAGGTTTTTAATCAAGAAACTAAGACTTTCGGAACACGATTTAACCTTTCAAGTTCACATGATTATAAGTCTTCTGCCATGCTAAGAACTTGCTTTATTGATGGTGCATCTTCATCCACAGTAATCTATTATTGCAGCTTCATATGGCATCATAAATTCATAATATGAGTGATAGAAAGCATGCATCTAGTTTGCTTTGATAAGCAGGAATTTCAAGTGCAGTACAAACTTCATTCTTTCATTTGACATTAAAAAGTTTCTTAACTCTATTTGTATACCATTCAAGTTTAACATAATGTTCGGTGTGAGGAAGTTAAACGTTGCTGCAGAATCAGCATGTCACATTATCATATCTAAGACAGAAATTAAGTATGTATGCAATAGCTGTCAGCTGGGCAGAGAACTTAGCATTGGATGAGTTTCGATGGTCACTAAATCTCCTCTCCAGATTAAACTGTACCTGTTCGAAAGAAAAAAAGTACAAAAAAAAAAAGAAGAAAAATTTGCAACATTAAACTTCATCCCCTAATCCCCTAAAGAAGACAGACAATCTCAAGATTGGAAAAGCTTATATATAAACATATTGATAGATAGCATACATATACCTTTCAATAAAGTTTTGCTCCATTAATTGTTTTGATATTGATTTAATGTCCTTTTTCACGGCTGATTTCCGAAAACAAAAATGGAAAACATTTGATGCTTGACTGGTGAGATCTCTTCAAGAACTTATTTTCTCCGAGCTAAACGGATGGATTCCTTGGAGGATTTTATATTTTTTGGTGCAGTGAATCATGGAGATCAGCTGCGACGAAACAAAACTACTTATCCAGTGAATTACGATCAACACATAAATTTCCACTCCTTGTGCTTTCGAAAGATTAGAAAGTGCTAGCACCCGTAAGTTTCACAGCCTCACAGAGGTTAAGATTTTCGAACTAAATGGTATGTCCGGAATCAAGGGTAATCTTTGCTTTTCGTCTTTTGCATGGCTGCTGACTGTGTCTGAAGATTCGAAATTTGGTCTGATGCATCCTTTAACTCACGGCCCAATTAAGCTGACGGACGGACAACCCCACCCTCTTATAAGCGTGTCATAAGGAAGTTTGTCCTCCTATCATCGTGCCCGTCCGGACATCGGATTACATATTAATGTATACGTGATTTGAAAATTTGGCATTCTGGGTGAGGCATAGTTTGTAAGCAGCAATTATTTTCACTCTCTCCTGGTCTGCAAAATGCATTTTTCACTAGGATTACGTAGTCATGTATATGTGATTTGACTGAGTGATCTGCAAGTGGCCTAGTGGTTCTTGCCTAGTTGGGTTTGCTCCCCAGCCTAGGTTCGAACCCCGAAGCTGTCAAAGTGGCCAGGCACTGTGCTGCAATGCACAGTTGGAGCATTTCACATGCGCCGGAGGGATTAGTCCTTGGGCCTAGGAAGCCTTTGGGATACCCTTGACTTAGGTTAAAAAAAAGTCAAATTGCAAAAGAAAATATCACAAAATGAGAGGAATTAACTACCTCCGTTGGCATGTATCATTTGCAAATTTCTCTCACATGCCTTTGTCCCTCAATTCTTAACATTTTGTGACCATTCTCTTTATAATTTGGAAATCCCTTCTACAGACATAGTCATGTAGTGTTTGGCAGAGATGGGAAGGGACGTGACCAAAGTTGTAATCATAGAATTCCAACCGGGCAGCTGCAGGAATATACAGTAATACCAAATAGTGATTAATTAAATTAAACTGCTTTTTAATTGTAATTTTGGTTTAGAAGCGGCAATATATAGTAATACCAAATTATATAATCCTGATCATTCTCTCGGTACGATGTTAGATCATGTTAATTAGATTATGATTAAGGGCAGTATTATGCATCATTTTATATGCATAAATAGTCATTAGATAGATAGATTAGTTTAGCAC
Organism: Crataegus laevigata; assembly: GCA_963580275.1. NCBI lineage: Eukaryota > Viridiplantae > Streptophyta > Magnoliopsida > Rosales > Rosaceae > Crataegus > Crataegus laevigata. The sequence continues at coordinate 38,505,040 of OY756946.1, read as the reverse complement.
CATTATGAAGAGACAAAGACATTGATATTGGAGGCCACGTGCGGTAGTGGTGGTGGAGGCTGCATGAGTGAGAGAGAGAGAGAGAGAGATAGAGGTGGTGAGCTTTGCTTTCTTCCATTCCTTCCATTTCAATCACTGGTCATCTCATCTCCAGGGGTTTCTAGCCAGTCCAAAATTGAACAACTTTATGGTACCGTTTGGTACGTGGGACGGGACGGAACGGAACGGGACGAGGCGTTCCGTTCCACGTTTGGTGCGCCTAAAACAGGTGGAACGAGTTGTTCCACGAGACGAGTTTTGGGTGAATTTTCGTTCCGCCTCACCCCCTGGAACGACTCGTTCCACATTCGTGGAACACAAAATTATAACATCTCCATCTCCTTCTTCTTCCTCCTCGTTTTCATTTGAGAGCATCTTTACTCTCTCTCTGTTCCGTCTCATCCTGTCCCGTCTCGTCTCGTCCCATTCCGTTCCGTCTCGTCCCGTCTGCATACCAAATGGTCCCACACCACAGTGACCACACAGGCTGACGTCTGTTACACATCCTATCATATATTGAGGTTGGAATGGACCACATCATTCACTATTAGCTCTCTGAAAATAGCATACAAGTAAATTAAGTAATAATTTAGCATATTGTTGAATGAGCACGATACGATATGTGTTAAAAAAGTGTCGTGTCAAAAGAAAATAAAATACTGAAACTCTTTTTTTTTTGAGAGATTAATCTGACAAAATAAATTGTCGTGCGTCTAGACCAAAGATTTTTCCTTATGAAAAAGAATGGACATTGATCTCAATTAAGTTTATCCTACATTTTCAATTTTGTTGCCAAGTTTTAACATTTAACGGCTACAGTTTTTCGGAGGAAGTGACCTTTCCCTTATTAAAAGAAAAGCAAATATAAGTACCACGCAGACACATTGAGATACATAAAAGTGAATTCAAATATTTTTTAAAAAAAATCATCATATATTTTACATGTGTTGTCGATTTCATAGCACAATACACACACAAGTGCTTTAATTGAGAAAGGGATGCTCCCCGAATCAAGTTTCACCTAATTCTCATGTTCTGAAATCTGGACAGTTAAAATTTAATATAACAGCTACGGTTATTATCACTTTTAAAAGGACTCTCCATTTGTAATCGTTAGATTAAATTTCAACGATCCAAATTTCAAACTATGTAGATTAGATGGAAAAGAATCTGTCTGTTACTTGAATCTGCAGAGACCCTTGATTGTTGAAAATGGATAACTTTATACAAAAGTCAAATTATGTGATCAAGTCAACTTCTTTTATTTATTTATCTTAACAAGTGATATGTATGTATGTATCTACTTAGAGAAGATAACTAAAAAAAATGTAGTGCGAGTTTGTTACACCTATTTCCCAGGTCTTTTATAAAGTGGAAGACAAAATGGAATAATATTAAATTATTAGCAAAAGAAACAAATAGAGATATACGAAGATAAATGCTTTTCTTTTTTGCATCTTTTAAACGGTGTGAATCAAAATACTTTTAGCGATGGTATGTTTATATTGTTTCGTGTTAGAATAAATTTCAACAAATCACTTTAAATGAATCTCTTGTTTGTATCATTTAAACGTTTCACCCTTTCGAAATCTTGTCAGCCAAGATTAGAGGAGAAATAAATTAATAAAAGAAAAACCATCTCCTGATAATTGGGAGAAAGAAAAAATATTTGACTACAAGATTTGTGTCCTGCATATTACTTGACATTATCATCGTAGGTCCAGCTAGAAAAGTGAAACTACTGTGTACTCGTCTTTAAGCTGACTCAAATCTTTTCCCCATTTTTGATGCCTCTTTGAGCAAGTTATGGTTAAAACCCAAATGAAACGTGTTGAGTTTCTAATTTTTTTGAAACATTCTTGATTTTATGCTCATGAGACAAGCTCCAAAGTGGGTGGTAATTGTGTTAATACTAGGCTCCATAAAGTTTCTCTAAGAGTAATTTTCTTAGTACGCTAGTTGAATTAGAATAAATTGCAGCAATCATTGTGAGTTTACTATGACGATTATGTTTGATTTGTGAAGCGTGCTGGCTTGTGATGTTACGTATTGGCCTTGTGCGGCTAAAGATCCTTGGTGTCTTGTTGATGTAGCCTTTCCTAAGTTGAATTGGCCTTTTGATTGATGGGTTATGAATGCAGTTTGTCCTTAATTAGCAGTAATATAAAAATGAAAGTTAGGTAAAGGTAGCAGCAGCTTGACGCGCAAACCTTTACGCTATTGCCCATTGCCTATTGGGTACTGATAAAGATTAAAGAGTGGGAGCAGAAGAGGCCAAAACAAAGAAGGAGGCATAGATGGGCTAAAGCAAAGAGGAAGAGAAAGAAAAGAGAGAATGTGTTGGAGAATGATGGAAAAAGAAAGATGGGTGGGAATTGAAATCCACCATATACGCGCACTAAAACAAGAATGTACAATATAGTTTTGAATCAAAACAAACACTAAAAAATAAAATAAAAAACTCTCTCTGCTAATGTGGGCCCATTTCTGCCATGGCCAAGAACCAGCACCCACCTCAACCCCCTCTTCCCTTCCCTCCATCATTACCTTACCACCAAGAAGAAGAATCCTCTCTCACTCTTTCTCCTCCTCCCTCATTCTTCAACAATTTCAAACTCACAAGAATAAAACAATTTCCCCACTTAAGCTCTCTCTTTACTCTTTTGGCTCTGCTTTTGGAGTTTCATTTGTCTTCTTTTTCTTTGCTTTTCATTTGGGGGTCTGGATCCAATTCATCCTTGTGGAGAGGTGATGAGTGCTTGGTGAGAAGGGAGTGGGGATTTGTGGGGTTGTTTTCTGGTTTTGGAAATAATGGGGAATTGCTGGTACAGGTGGGAGCCTTCTGTTTACAGAGTCTCTTCCAATGCAAAGTCAGGTTAGTCCCCATCACAAAGCTTGCTTCTTTTTTCTGTCTTTGTTTCTGCTATTTTTTTTCTAATTAGATTGGTGAGAGATTAGAGTTGAACCTCACCTTGGTCCAATATTCAAATGATCAAGCTCTGTTTTGGATCCTCATGTATAATTAGTAAATTAACTTCTGTGCTGGTTCCTCCTCATGCAACAGAAATTTCAAAACAAATTCATTAATCAAATTGATAGACTCTCCAATGAAATTGGAAATCAAGGTTGCATTTTTTTTAGGGTGATTTACATAACCATATGCAAAAAGATCATTTTTTTTACTTGTTGGACTGAGTTATACCGAAATCGAAATATTGAGCTAATTCTCTAATTTTTCGTTAGCATTTGCTGATATTGAAGTAGGTAATACTGTTTTTGTTGGATTCTCTATGTACTCCATTATGTTTTGAGGAAAAAAACAAATGAACAAGAATATGCTTTTTCACCTTTTCTACATGGCTGGTTGAAAAGGTAATGGATTTACCTTTCCTGTAGGAAAGTGGATATTCGGATTCCACATTGCTGGTGCCTTGTTTCTTATCTTGACTCTTTTGAGTCTTGATAGTATTTCTGTTCATTCTAGCGAGTTTTCAAAAGCACATCCTTTCTAGTTCAAACTTTACTATACGAGGCCATTCGACGATGATCGAAGATTTATCTTTTTCCCTCTTGTATACAATTGTATCTAGAGCTAAACTTGCGTAGGAGATTAAAAAATCACACATTTTGCTATAAAATATTAACTTTGGTTTGTAAAAAAGAATTGCGTGTTACCTTCAAAATGTTGGTAGTGCATACTCTACTGTGCCATGCCAGGGATTTTTATTTTAATTGTTTTCTTAGTTCTTTCTATATGATGAACTTTCAAGTTAGCTGTGGTGGGAAACAAGCTTTGGTGTTTGCTTGTTGTCGGATAGGATTTGGATGGTCGGATGTGTCATGTTATGCTCTCAATTTTCTTTTCAGGGTCCCCAAAAGACCAGAGTCCCTCAGTGAAACATTGGGAAGATGATAGTAAGTTACCATCAAATCCTGAAGAAGTTGAGATCCTACGTCGTGATTCAGCTGCAAATCCTTTGATTGCATTCACGTTCAGTGAACTAAAGATAATGACTGCAAATTTTAGGCAAGATCAGATGTTGGGTGGCGGAGGATTTGGAAGTGTGTATAAAGGGTTCATTACTGAGGATTTAAAAGAGGGGATCGAACCCCTTCCGGTAGCTGTTAAAGTTCATGACGGTGATAACAGTTATCAAGGACACAGAGAGTGGCTGGTAAGCTTTGTGTTCTACCTTTTAACTCATTAAGAATATTAAAGGAAAGACAGAACATCAGTTTCATTAAGATTTTTGTGCATTTCTAGGCAGAAGTCATATTTTTGGGGCAGCTTTCTCATCCGAATTTGGTAAAGCTCATTGGATATTGTTGCGAGGATGAACAGAGGGTGCTGATATATGAGTATATGGCTCGGGGCAGTGTGGAAAACAATTTATTCTCAAGTAAGTGTATAAGTATTTTCTATCCCTCTTCTTCTATATGGCTCGGGATTAAGTCTTATCTCACATGCATACCTCCCTTTTTACAGGAGTGTTGCTTCCTCTGCCATGGTCCATAAGGATGAAGATTGCATTTGGTGCAGCTAAAGGACTCGCCTTTCTCCATGAGGCCGAGAAACCTGTCATCTATCGTGATTTTAAGACATCTAATATTCTATTGGATCTGGTTAGTATACTTGAATTTAAAAAAAGAAAAAAAAAAGAGAATAAATTACATCATTTGGGACGTATACCAATTACTATATCAGTTGCACTGTCTAGTCTTGATTTCCGAATTCAATCCTAGTATAAATTGTGTTCTCCATTGGTCATAAGAAAATAATGGATTGGTCGAGTGAGCGGATTTCAGTTACTGCAGCACACGTATCATTGATCTTCTGAGTAATTTCAATCAGATTACAATTGCACCTTCTTTGCATGCCTCAAAACAGGACTATAATGCAAAGCTCTCAGACTTTGGCCTTGCAAAAGATGGACCGGTGGGGGACAAGTCTCATGTTTCGACACGCATAATGGGGACATATGGATACGCCGCACCGGAGTACATCTTGACGGGTATGTTCTGTTACAAATTTAGACACATCTTTTGGGAATTAGGAAGGTCCTTTGTAAACCACATGGAGATGAAGTCATTTCTTTGTTCCCCATAACATCCAAAATCAGGATTGTGTTGTTAAAATCGGCAGTTGAACTCGTATTGGGAACTAAAGATCATTTGAGGGGACTGACATAGTTACTATATATCCATCTCCCTACATGCAGGCCATCTAACTCCTAGAAGTGACGTTTATAGTTTTGGTGTTGTTCTTCTCGAACTTCTGACCGGTAGGAAATCTTTAGACAAGTCACGGCCAGCCCGAGAGCAAAACCTTACTGACTGGGCTCTCCCGATGCTGAAAGAGAAGAAGAAGGTGCTCAACATCGTTGATCCGAGACTAGAAGGAGATTATCCTGTTAAAGGAGTTCAAAAGGCAGCCATGCTAGTATATCATTGTTTGAACCGAAACCCAAAAGCAAGGCCTCTAATGCGAGACATTGTTGACTCTTTGGAGCCTCTGCAGGTCCCGGAGGAAGTTTCTGATAAAAAAACTGTAACCGAGATCATCCAGTTTCCGGACGCTGAAGCTAAAAGAAAAGAAGAATCACTGTGACTGACGTGCCTGTGTTGTTTGGTTTGTTAGCTTCATTTATGCGTGTCTGAAAAAAGATATGACTTTTGTGATGATAATTTGTAATTGGATTGTTGTAATTTTGCGTAAATATCAATCTAAAAGCATATATTCTCTTGTTGATAATGTATTATTACTTTGATTGAATATTCATTTGACAAAAACACACGCACGCTCGCGTTATATACAAATACATTATTCCTTGCAATTAAGGTCAGCTGTGGTTTTACTAATCCTCGCAGGCTAAGGACTAGTGCCCTATATGTATATATCATATATCAAAATATTAGTCTACACTCGTGTTTCCAATCATATCAAATTATCAATCAAGAAATATGCAAGAGTACCGTCGTCACACATGAACATATTCAAGGTTCAAAACCCCCGCCAACCAAAAATATGCGATGTTGTCACAAATATAATCAAGAGGAGCCGGAGCCTAGCACATTTTGGGGGCAAATATGCTGTGCGGAACATTACAACGACAACACTACGCGGTGTCGTGAGTGCCTTAGATTTAAGCAAGGAGACAGTACAGAAGAATATGTGGACCTCGGCGATGGCAGGAAACTTTGCTCGGATTGCTATTCTATTGCTATCATGGATCCAGAGGAATGCAAGATCTTTGCTCGATTTTGATGAAGAAGACATTCGTATTTTAATGGTGGATCAAGATGAGTAAAACAGAGTCAACAGACTATATGAACCAGCATACGACAAGCCTAAGCCTGACGGCTTAATGTTATTAGGTCCTCCCTTTCCTACCAACCCTATCGTGACGATTCAAAGATGTTCAAAACGTGGAGAAAGAATTTAAGTGAAGAAAAAAGTCGACAAGTTAACCATGCTGCAATATTTACCGGGAATTTTCAGGTGCGATAAAATGGTGATTAGTTTAGTGATTAGATTTCTCCTGAACAAGGCACTGATTAGACTCATGCTTTTGTTCGGACAACCAGATGTGGTCATAGGTGGGATCTTGGCACATGAGATGATGCATGCATGGTTGGCGTTGAGGCTTGGACTTTACAAGAAATTGGAAACATGGGTTGAAGAAGGTATATGCTGGTGTAATGGAATACATGTGGATGGAATGGTTTTGTTCGAGTGGTGCCGAGAACTTCTCGTACAAAACCAAAGAGCAGGTGCAATATACAAGAAAAATGGATCAACACGGTCAAGATCCATGTAAAATCATATGCTATTTATTATCGAGAATTTCTACAAGCCATTCCGTACCTTGAAAACCATTCATTTTCAAATATCACATGCTGCAATAGAGAGTGTTACTTTCATATATTTCCTTGTTACTACTCAACCATCTTTGTTCTGTTTCTATAAATTTTCGATGGAATCAAGACTTGCAGACTGTGCTGAACGCATAAGAAGTGGGCATTATTCAAATTATGATAAACATTGAAAGCATCAGAAAGAATTTAACTTCATAATGAATTTATTTATAAGTTAATAAATAAGAACCTTTGGCTGACATCATGAATCAGTTTGAAGCTACACTGTTATGTTGGAATATCCAAGTTCATATATATCATTGATTCATTCTGAAGTTTGAGAATTCAAACCTCCGTGCATACGATTCAAGAATCTGTCCAGAAAATACAACAAACCATAAAATTATCAGTCCAAACTCTTCAAAAGGATAAGAAAGAGAAAGCAGTGACATATTAATCAATCACCTGTTTGACAGACAATTGCCTAGAGTAGGGGTATTGTAACGGCAGGTGCACTGAATGACTGCTCTGAGATTGGATATTAGCATTCAAAATTAAATATCAGATTTTATTAAACTGTGATGGGATCTATCATTGATGAAATATCAAGAAATTTCTTTAAATTTGGATGCAGTCAAGAGAAATTATTGAATTTGGTGAGTTGAGCAGCTCATTGCAAAATCAGCACTGAATGAATATTATAAGTCAATTCCAAAGATTAAGATAAAAGAGAAGAAGGAACTGCCCTTGATTCTGGATTGACAAGTAGAAGGATAAACAATTGTGGAACGGCAGTCGCCATACCTCAAAAAATAAAAAGATTACCCTTGATTCTGATATTTGGAATGTGAGAAATCTTGGGTCATTCTGTGCCACTGTCCTTGATGCATCTTTGCTCCAGAAGAGGACATGCAAAATTTATTAGTACTTGCAATTTGGTGAGGCGTTGCATAGCTTCAACTGTTGGTAGATGCAAGAGATTCTTGCACCATCGAATAATGAGGTTTGTAAGGGATGTAAGGTTCCCCAACCACTGTGGCAAAGCCTCCAGCCAAGGAAAATCATATATTAACAAAAATGTTAGGGAGTTGAAGTGTTGAATTTGTTGGGAGAGACTTGAGCTTAGGCCACCAGGTCACGCATAATCTTTCAGGGGGCAATAACCTAACTTCAATATCAGGGAAGGACTCAAGCTCCTTCCACTATCCACCAATGATTTGCGAAGCATGTTAAGTTCAGCTTTGAATCTCCATGCAAGAATGATTTCTTGAGCAGCAAGCGAAGTCATTTGTCAGTATTCCCTCGGCTGAAAAATTAAGCAGAGATTCTATTGCCATCGTAGCTTCCTTCCATAACTGCACAATACAAAGAGAACAAAATGAATACTAATCCACTATTATTTGTTATGAAAAGTTATAACGAGAATGAGTGAGGTCATAAGAACCAAAGGATTGGAATTTTCTGTATATTATTGATATGAATGGGGAAGTAAAATATATACAGAGATTATACATGATTAACTCCATGAAAGAAGGAGTTCACTTCCTAACTAAGTAAATATACGTAAGATATACAACAATCAGGGATTTGATTCGTAGATTTCTGAACACTCCCCCTCGAGTTGGAGAGTGAATGTTGTGAAGTCCCAACCTGTTTTTGAGAGAATTGAAGTTATCGCTTCCTAGTGCCTTCGTGAATATGTCAGCCAATTGAATTCGTGAAGGAACATAGGAGGGAGAAATTAATCCAGCTTGTAGCTTCTCTCGAATAATGTGGCAATCAATTTCGATATGCTTTCAGTGCTCATGGAAAACTGGATTCGCTGCAATGTGGATAGCAGCTTTGTTGTCACAATAAAGGGCAATTGGTTTATCTTGTAAAACCTTCAAAGCACAAAGTATGTATTGCAACCAAGTTAGCTCTAAACATGTGGTTGCCATTGCCCGGTATTCTGCTTTAGCTGAGGAAGGAGAAACATTTGATTGTTTCTTCGACTTTTAGGAAATAAGGGCATCACCCATAAACACGCCGAATCATGTGACTGATTTCCTTGTTGCCTTACATCATGCCCAATCTGAGTCATAGTAGGCTTTTAAAGAATGGTAATTAGTAGCCGGAAATAAGAATCCTTGACTTGGGCTTCCTTCAATGTATCGCACCCGCAAAGCTGCTTGTAGGTGAGGCTTCCGAGTAGACCTGTAAACAGGTCGGGTTTGTCGGGTTTGGATCGGGTTGAATCCGACCCGTTAAGTTAACGGGTCGCTCGTTTCACCCGTTAACAATTATTATTATTATTTTTTTCATAGAGTTTATTTTTTGTTGTTAAGACTTTATTGAAATTACTAAAACATCCTCAACTAACGGGTGCTAACGGGTCTAACGGGTTGACCCAAAGTAACCTGTTATTTAACGGGTTCACCCGTTAACGACCCGACCCGTTAAGCATCCACCCAAATACTAATATTAACGGGTCGAGTCTAAAATGCCACCTCTAATTCCGAGGCTGATGCATATATTGACTTAAGGTTTGAACCGAATAAACTATGTCCGATCTAGTAGCTATCAAGTAGATTAATCGACCCACCATTCTTTTATAGTGGGTTGGATCATAAAGTAATTCACCATCATCAGGAGTAAGCTTTTAGTGTTGCTCCATTGGAAAAGTTTCCGGCTTTGCACCAAAAAGTTCTGCATCTTGTAAGATATCCAAGGAATATTTACGTTGAGATACAAATATAACTTTCTTAGACCGTGAGAATTCCAATCCCAAAAAAGACTTCAAGTTTCCAAGGTCTTTTATGCGATTTTTTTTAGGAGAACGGACTTCAAGTGTTCCATTTCTTTAAGATTGTTTCCTGTGATAAGGATATCGTCAACATATATGAGAACCACAGTGAAGGAACTACCACAGGTTTTTGTAAATAATGAATAATCTGCCTTGGACTGTTGAAATCCAGCTTGTTGAATAGCACTAGAAAACTTGGAGAACCAGTTATGAGAGGCTTGTTTGAGACCATACAAAGACTTGTTGAACCGACACACCAAGTGATCCCCATGTCGGCGAAGTCCGGGAAGAGGCTCCATATACACCTCTTCGTGCAAGTCACCATAGAGAAAGACATTTTGAACATCGAGCTGATGAATATTCCAATTGTGAGAAGCAGTGACTGCAAGAATGCAACGAAGAGCGGTGAGTTTGGCAGTTAGGGAAAATGTCTCAATCTAATCGACACTTTCAACTTAGGTGTAGCCCTTTGCCACAAGACGAGCTTTGTAGCGTTCAATGGTCCCATTAGAATGATATTTGATGTGATAAACCCATTTGCATCCAATGGGTTTATGCCTCGTAGGTAGAGGAACCAACGTCTATGTATTATTCTGTTTCAAAGCATTGAGTTTAGCAGTCATGGCTTGCTACCGATTAGGGTCTGCAGTAGCTTGTAAATAATATGTGGGTTCTTTGTGGCCTAAGACAGTAGCTAAAAAAATATGATGTTGCATAGATAGTTGAATATGAAACAAAATTTGATAATGGATATTTCATACCTTTAACATGAGTTGGAGTGGTGTCGGACAACGACACTTGGGTAAAAGTTGTGTTTGACATACGGTAATCTTTATGCCATGATGGTGGTTTGTGGGTTTAAGCAGAGTGTCTAGTAGGAGTAGGCAAAAGAAGAGATGATGGACTGGGATCAGTTGAATTGTCATGTGGAGAAGTAGAAATTGTTGATTCATGGAGAGAGGGAGGAGAAGCGGTAGGAGATAGAGTGGGGTCCTATGGGTGGTAGCCACTGAATCATGAGATAGAGGTGTTGGTGTATGAGCGGATGGTGAGGAAATAATGTGTGGGGTGATGGCTTTTGAATCATGAAATGTATAGGTGGTGGTGGATGGGTATAAGGTGAGGAAATAATGGGTGGGTGGTGGAGCCAACATATTGACTAGGAGAATAAGGGTGAATTATGGGTAAAACAATTTGTGAGTTTTGATGGTGGTCTTCTTGGAGTTAGAGATGTATAGCGAAATATATTTTCATGGAATTTCACATCTTTACTAACAAGAAATTGTTTTGTCCTCAAATCATAAAGCTTATATCCCTTTTGATCTGTTGGATAGCCAACAAAAATACAACGATGGGCAAGTGAATTGAATTTTTGTAGCGGTTGAACAACAGTAGCATGACAAAGGCACCCAAATACCCTGAGATGATCGAGCTTGGGGGATCGATTGTATAACTCCTCGTAGGGTGACTTATTTGATAGTAATGGAGTAGGTAGCCTATTGATAAGATAAACTGCACTGAGAACACACTCCCCCCAAAAACTAAGTGTCAAATTGGCTTGGAAGAGCAATGCACGAGCCACAATGAGAATGTGGCAATGCTTGCGTTCAACTACTCCATTATGTTATAGATTGTAAACACATGAACGTTGAAATTCAACCCCATTATCAAAAAAATCTCGTAATGAGAAAAATCCGGCTCCATTATCGGACCTTATTGCTTTGATGGTGGTACTAAATAAGGGTGGTTCGGTATGAGATACCGAACAAAAACCTTAGTCCCGATTCCCAAACTGAAATTTTTGGTATTCCCAATTTCAAGATCGATCCCAAACTAAAATTTCGGGAATCCCGAAATAGTTTTGGTATTTCGGGACAATCAGGAATCCCGAAATATTTTTGGGCTTTTGGTGATTCTGTATTCCCAATTCTCATAGTTGTTATATTTTCACAGAAATAATCAGGTACATACTTCAAACATTAATGTGCTTCTTGTTTTCCTTCTTTTCATGATTGTACTTCCATTACTAGTTTCAACTTCATACTCTCGATGAGTTACATGGCATGAAGTAAGTTAAGCAGGTAGAAGAAATAATGCATAAATTGATCAAAGGATATTGGTAGGCAACATTAAACTCTTAAAACACCAACCAGTGCAACCGCAAATAAGTTTTATGTGATATCTTCTTTTTAATACTGAAATGCATTTATAAGTTTATAATCTATAGAACATAGTTGTTCTACTATTTAAGAATACACTAGAAGGCAAACCTAGAACATAAGTTATATACCTTTTTGAGATTCTGTGGAATACTCATTACACTTCTAGTGTTTATGTTTTCTACTTTCTTCAACAGTTTTGACATTGATGTTTGTGTTACTTTCAGTAAAGGTGACTTTTATCAATGAAATAGAATGACACATAACACATATCATAATCCTTCATATCTTTATGTTGCAGGAATGAACTATAAAGTAATATGATTTTTTCATTATTGTGCCAACATGATTTATATATATTATTATCTGTGTAAATAAATAAACAAATATATATAATAATTAAAAATATATATTTCGGTTCGGTATGGGAATACCGAAATATTGAGAAGACAATCCTGATTCCCATACCGAAATTTCGGTATTTTTTCAGGATAGCATATCGAAAATTTTGGGAAAATCAGTTTGGGATCGGTATTTTTTCTATTTGGTTCGGGATTTTTGAGAATTTTTTCCACCCCTAGTACTAAATTGATTACGAACAAAGGTGACAACGGATTTCATGAGGGATTGTGTTTCGGACTTATGGGTCATCAAAAATATCCAAGTGCACCTGGTGTAATCATCAACAATGGTAAGAAAGTAACGTGCCCATGTGAGGACCCCAAATATCACATTGTAATAAAGCAAATGGCATATTAGAAGAGATGGAACTTAATGAAAAAAGGTGATCTTGTCTGTTTAACCATGGGACAAACATCACAATTATGTTCAATAGAAATAGACCAGAAGGAAGCAAATTGGAAAGTAATTTGAGTCAAGCTAGTGAAGGATGACCAAGGCGTCGATGTCATATACTGAATGTGTGGGAAACATGACATGAAAAGGGGGCTGTGAGAGCAATATTTAGTGGTGACGTGTAATAAAGACCTTCTTGCTGTTTACCCATGAACGGAGTTGACTTCCTAACTAAGTAAATATACAACAATTAGAGATTTGATTCGTGAAGATCGATCAACGCAAACATACACAGAAAGAGTTTTTTTCCTGTAGGTAGGAGATGATGATCTGTTGGGGGATTGATATATCCCTCCATATATGTGTGTGTGTAAGTTTGGAACTTTCATAAATTGAGAGCAGAGATTATATCTCCTTCAGACGTACTTACAACCAGAATTTGAAATTAACAATTCAGCCGGCCGCCCAGCCTGAGACTCGTTGGATTATATATAGCTAGATTTGACCATTGTGATTAACATTTGCTTTCTAAAACGACGAAACATTCCAAATTTTGTTTTCTATAAAGGTAAATTGAATGACTGCACAATGGTTAATGCTAAAAAAAAAACCATTCGACTAATGCATCGATCTTAACTTCAACTGGGATCAAACATTATTTCATTCAATATTCTTTTAATCTATCTAATAGATAGAGAAGTGGCGTTTGGAACATCACTCATCATCTAAAAACATGACTAGTTTGAGTTTAAAAAGGAGAAATGATGTCCACATTAGTCTATAGATTAAACAATTAGGGTGTGTTTGTTTGGCCTTATTAAATGGGACTGGACTGGACTATACTACAGTCCCATGTTTGAAAGGTGTTGGGACTAAGTTAAGTGGGACTAAAGGGAACTCATGTAGACTAAAGGCCTCCTTAAAGGTTCTTAGCGAGGCCCTCCCCAAACCATGAGACTTGCTAAGACTAGCTTCTTCCTCCCCCCTGCGAGCCCCTCTGTGAGTTCCGGGCTTCTTTATTTTGGATTTCGATGTGAAGAAATTAATAATAAATTAATTTCGACAATAAACTACAATTTTATTTTCATTATCCTACTTGTTAATCTGACATTGCACCAAACGCTTCACTAAGTTAGTCCAGCTTAGTCTAGTCTAAGTCAGTCTAGCTTAGTCTCTGAAGCTAGTCCAGTTCGAGACAGTCCGGTGCAACAAACAAACCCTTAAGGTGTCAAATCATTCCGCAACAAAATGAGGTCGTATTTTTGTGTTGTTTGTTTTCAAATTGAATAGCATAAAATTCATTTGGAATCTGTCTACTTCATTTTTAATTTTTTTATTTATTTTTTTATTTTTCCCTTTCTTTTTATTTTATTTTAAATGAAAAGACACAACACAAATGATGTGATATTTCAAGTAGATATACAATACCTGGGAGGATTCTCTTCGGATCCTCAAATACTATCCGTTCATTGTTCATTGTATATCGTGCGATTAGTTTTTGTCAAGTACTATTTATATTTAATTTAACATAAAAGTATTTAAAATAATTTATGACCGTACGATGTATGATGAACAAACACGATTTAAGAATTCCTAGGATTAGGATCGTCACAAAGAGGATCCGGAGAGAATCCTCATTCATAAAATGGGTGTACTATCCATACACCGTGTGTAAAAAATAAAATGAGATGGGTGAATATCATACTCTTCATATAATACAAGCAAAGTGTTGCGTAAGAAGAATATCCATGCCCATGTGGGAATATCTGCATAAGAAGAAAATTCCAAATCCACTAATGCAAGTGTAAGCCGCTCTTCGTTGCCATACAAAGACCCATCAATATCTTGAGACAAACAAAAAGCCCAAGATTGAAATTATTTAAGCCCAATACCACCAAAACGTCATTCAGAGTTCTCGAGTGTTCTTAAGGAGGACGAACGAAAAAGAATCGGACGGTCCAGATGGAGTTTGGGTCTGGAAGCTTCAAGTGCTCAAGGGTGGGGAGTGGGTAAACCTAACGCTCGATCAGTCGCCAATATAACGCAACTTTTCCCTCGAGCTCTAACTCCCTTCCTTGTGCTCTCTCTTGGGCGTTTCTTATCCAAACCCACCAAAACCCTGAAGACTTTGCTCTCTAGTCTCCCTATCTACCTAAACCCTATCGACTCTTCTTCCACTCTGCTGTTTAGCTCCCAGGTGAGGTGGTTCATCTCTTCAACCTCTCTCCCTTTCTCTCTCTTGAAGCTCTGTTACTCAATTGTGCTCGTGTTTCTGGTGCTTTTGAGAGGCGGCTTGCTGTCCTATATTGTGCGCTATCAGTATCAATTGACGCCTTTTCGGATTCTGTGCTTCCTTTTCTTTTGCAGCTTGTTTTGTTTTGTTTTGTTTTGTTTTGTATTGGGTTTGTTCTTTGCTCCATTTGAATCCAATTCACCATTATTTAATCGTCCATTTCATTTCAAATGAAACGACATGAAATTGGTTTTTTCAATCAATTGAACACAGATGAATTTGATTTTTTCAATAATTGCATGTGCTACTGAATTTGACAGGGGTAGATGGCATCCGCATTTGCAGCCATGACTTCAGTTGGTTCCTTGGCTGCTTCTAGTGGCCGTGTCATTGACAGGAAATTCGACAACTTGTCGTCTCGTGCTTCAATCTCTTCATTCTCTCTCTCTAGGAGGCAAAATGTGGCTATGAGGAGGACACGGGCTCCCAGGATCTGTGCCATGGCCAAGGAATTGCACTTCAACAAGGACGGCTCTGCCATCAAGAAATTACAGGCGAGTCTTTTGAAGAGCAAGGCTGCTAATTTGTTTCCATTCTGTGGTGCCTCTTATCTTTACGTGCTCTAACATATAGTCTTATTCTTATACAGACTGGTGTCAACAAGCTCGCCGACCTTGTTGGGGTTACACTTGGTCCAAAGGGAAGGAATGTCGTTCTAGAGAGCAAGTATGGCTCCCCCAAAATTGTTAACGATGGTGTAACCGTCGCAAAAGAGGTTTATGATCCTTTCTTTGTGTCACATTTTTTGAGGGAACAAGTTTAAAGCTTTCAAGTGTTCTCGTCTTTGCTTTTATATGTTGTAGTTCTGAGCACATAAACTTAGATTCCTTTATGTTTTGAGCGTCAATGTTTCTTTTAGCATTTCAAGATTTAGTGTGAGATGAGACATGAGAGCAGCACGTTGTGAGTTTGGCAAAGCATATGAGCTAAATGAAGTCCTTTTTTGGTTGGATAGAATACTGAAATGAAAAGTATTCACTTTGTCCAAGAGTTTGCAGTTTTGAATTTAGGGCAATTTTCATGAGGACTGCAATTTTGAGATTATTAACTTTGCCCCTTTCTGCCTAAAGGTTGAGTTGGAGGACCCTGTTGAGAATATTGGAGCTAAGTTAGTGAGACAGGCAGCTGCCAAGACTAATGACCTAGCTGGTGACGGTACAACCACTTCTGTTGTTCTTGCACAAGGTCTTATTGCTGAAGGTGTCAAGGTTTGTACCGTGGTCTTTCTGATTGCATTTGAGAGAGATTGTATGAAAACTTCTGTTAACTGAGTTCAATTGTTCAGGTGGTTGCAGCTGGGGCAAACCCTGTTTTAATCACACGTGGCATTGAAAAGACCACCAGAGCTCTAGTAAATGAGCTTAAGTTGATCTCCAAAGAGGTAGTGTAAATTTATGTCCGATTTTTACAGTCTCAACCATCGACCATGTGGTGCTAGCCAAGCATTATGATTTCCTTTGTTTCTTTGCATTGCTTCGTGATCCTTAAATCTCCTCAGAACAAGAAAAGTTTACAACTCATTGCAGGTTGAAGACAGTGAGTTGGCAGATGTTGCAGCTGTTAGTGCAGGAAACAATTACGAAGTAGGAAACATGATCGCTGAAGCTTTGAGCAAGGTGGGTAGGAAGGGTGTAGTGACCCTTGAAGAGGGAAAGAGCGCTGAGAACAGCCTGTATGTTGTTGAGGGAATGCAATTCGATCGTGGTTATATCTCACCATACTTTGTCACTGACAGCGAGAAAATGGCTGTTGAATATGAGAACTGCAAGGTAACATATCCTTTTTCCCTGGGTGATGGAAGTTTAATTTTCAATGTGTTATTTGTGCCTCCTAATACAAGAGTGGGTTTTGTGCAGTTGCTTCTTGTTGATAAAAAAATTACAAATGCAAGGGACCTTATTAACATTTTGGAGGATGCTATTAGAGGAGGATACCCAGTTGTAATCATTGCAGAAGACATTGAACAAGAAGCTCTTGCAACTCTTGTTGTAAACAAGCTAAGAGGAGCTCTTAAGATTGCTGCCCTTAAAGCTCCCGGGTTTGGTGATCGCAAGAGCCAGTACCTTGATGACATTGCTATTCTAACTGGAGGTACTTTTACGTCTAATTCATTTTTTGGTCTCAACTCTTGCCTAGGTGTCTTGTCTGCTAATAATACATTACTTACTTCCTCATGTTTGAATGGAGTACTGGTGTAACGTATGAGTCTCCTTTATTGTTTTCTGTTTGTAATGTAATATTGAGATACTATTAATTTGCTTATAGGAACTGTCATCAGAGAGGAAGTAGGACTCACATTAGAGAATGTTGGAAAGGAGGTCCTAGGCCATGCTTCGAAAGTGGTTCTTACAAAGGATACCTCCACAATTGTTGGTGATGGAAGTACTCAGGAAGCAGTTAACAAGCGAGTTGCCCAAATTAAGAACCTCATTGAGGTGAAACCCTCTTTCTCCTTCTCTAACAAATGCTTATGGACGTTTGTCATTCTTTATAGTCTTATAGCCTTAACAAGTTAAACAATTAATGCAGGCGGCCGAGCAGGACTACGAAAAAGAAAAGCTTAATGAAAGGATTGCAAAACTATCTGGTGGTGTTGCTGTTATACAGGTAAGTTTCGAAATACACAGACAATTTGGATTATGATGTAGTGCAATGGTAATTCATTTGTATTAACTTTTTCTTGAATTCTCCAAGGTTGGAGCACAAACAGAGACTGAGCTGAAAGAAAAGAAACTGAGAGTTGAAGATGCTCTGAATGCAACAAAGGTTACCCAACTCAAACTAAATCTTTTCATATTAAATCCCTGTTAAGTTTTCTTTCATCTGCGCATTAAAGCACCATCAAAATTTAAAATGTTGGTAATTGTCCAGGCAGCTGTTGAGGAAGGTATTGTTGTCGGAGGTGGATGTACACTTCTGAGGTTAGCTTCGAAGGTTGACGCAATCAAAGATACTCTTGATAATGATGAAGAAAAGGTAACATATCTGTTGATTATTGAACTCCCCCAATCTTTTGGGGTTTGACTGAGAAGAAGATTCTGATTATGACTGTAACTGTATTGAATGTTGGTTCAAATCAAATGGTGATTGCAGGTTGGAGCAGATATCGTTAAAAGAGCTCTTAGTTACCCTCTGAAATTAATCGCCAAGAACGCTGGTGTAAATGGAAGTGTTGTCAGTGAGAAGGTATTTTTTCGTTTGGCTCAATATAGAATATACTATGCTTACTATCTGAATGCTATGTTTGTTTTAATAATGGAGTCTCCTTTTTCAGGTGCTTTCGAGTGACAATCCGAAGTATGGATACAATGCTGCCACTGGAAACTATGAAGATTTAATGGCTGCTGGAATCATTGATCCAACCAAGGTGAGTTTCTGTGCAGAAGCTGTGTTGGATGTTGCCTTTTATTGACTTCCACGAATATAATTGAAATCTCATTTACATAATTTACCAAAATTTTGATTCCTTTTATTGTTCAGGTGGTGAGATGTTGCCTAGAGCATGCATCCTCCGTTGCGAAAACTTTCTTAATGTCAGATTGTGTAGTTGTTGAGATTAAAGAGCCAGAACCTGCAGTGCCTGCCGGCAACCCCATGGACAACTCAGGTTTGTAGATAATCTAGTGCTCTCTATTCCGCTTTTGTCTTTGTCAAAATGCAAATTTGCCAACTTCTTCCTTTTGTTGTGACAGGCTACGGTTACTAAAGTTGATCGAGAATGAGTGCGATCTGAGGAGGTGGAGCGAGCAAGATCAGCCTAGAATCCTAGACCCCAGACGATGGCAACAAGTTATTAGAACAATTGTATTTGAATGGAAGAACTTTTTTGTATACATAAAGGATTCCGGTGAGGTTAGCTCACGGGAGTGCGGCGGATGTTGAATTCCTGTTCAGTGTAGCAATCACTGCAGGTATAACTTGAATGGAAGAAATTTTCGTGCCAGGAGTGTTTGTATTTTTTATTTGTTTTGTTTTGTTTTTGAGTTATTGATGGTCTTTTACATTCATGGCGTGTTTACCCAAAAAAAGCATGGGTCCACCTAAAATCCGGAATCGAATTCCGGGATCACCCGGAGTTGAATTACCGAGATGGAGCTAGTATTTGGATTCCGGGGAGAACCCTCCGTCCGGAATCAAATGTTTCTTCCCAAAATACCCTTCCATCTCGTGGTTGTCCTCCGCCATCCTCTCCACTCTCCAGCAGCCCTCTGTTGTCTTTCACAATCTTTTCACTGAATCCAACCTCAACAAGAAGTTATAAGGCCTCAATTCGTCCATTTTGCCTAACCTAATCTCCAATCGTTTCGAACTAGCTTTGTAATCCATCCGCGCTAGACTATGATTTGCCAACGAGACCGCTCCGCGCTGGACCATGACTTACCGATCTACGGGGCGGTGGCTATGGGGATAAGTGGGGTGGTTAGGCTTGGGCCAAATAATTTTCAAAGGACAAGTGACTGGTAAGACGCATTTAATGTTGTAGAGTGTGATTAGGTTGGTGTTTTTATCACGATTATTAAGCTCTGAACCGATTATAGACTGTAGATGGTATTGTAGACTTGGGGAAGGTTCCAGATCCCTTCCTTATAATACACTAAGTTCAGAGGTCTGAATCGTTGAAATTTGATCCAACAACTATAAATTAAGGTTCACTTTAAAAGTTATAATAACTTTAGCCGTTGAATTAAATTTCAACGGTTCGGATCTTCAGACTTCGTAAATTAGAACAAAAGAATCCTTAGAGGATCCGTTTCCGTAGGCTTGTTGCTCTCATCGTACAAGGTCATAATCTGGTGGGACGTATGTCTAATCACTAATTAGTCAATGTGTGGTTGCTTCCTCCGCCCTATTAAATATTCATAGTATCTCGATATTTCCATCGAAATTTCTGTGTTTTTGGACTATCGATATTTCCGATGTCATCGATATCTCCATCGAAATTTCCGTGTTTTTTAAATTTCTATATTTAAAAAAACACCAAGGGGATTCAAACCCCTCCATTTTACTCCTTCAACACCTTGACCACCATATCACTTATGTTTTTGTGAAAATATGCTAAAATATTTACATATTTTCTACATTCACAATGTTTGCCAGCTCGCTATATAATCAACTTAAATCAGTTAAATCCATCATGCAATGCATTTCCTTCCAATTTTTTTGTGATAAACTAATAGATAATTGACTAAATAAACATCATGCAAAGTTTCAATAAAAATTTCCAAGTTTTTCTTACAATTTTCGTGGTTTTTATTCAATTTTTATTGATATCGATAATATCCCGATATTTCCATAGAAATTTTTGTATTTTTATACTACCGATATTTTCGATATCATCGATATTTAATACTTTGGCCCTACGTCAGTTGCTTGGAAATGGAAAAGCAATAAATATCGAATGTGGAAAAGAAGAGCGAGCATTATGCGCGTTTGTAATTTTAACAAATTTTTATTTTGATCTCTGTAACTTGAAGTTTCAACAGATATTAACTTGTCGTTATAGATGAATTGGAGCTTGTTTTGAGATGTAAAAAACTCGCACGCACTTGGTTAATTACGTTGAAAAAATGACGGGATTAAGTTGTTATTCTTTATGGAGTAGCTATTAGTAAAATATTCTTTATAGAGTAGCTATTAGTAAAATATTTACAACATTTGAAAATTAAAGTGTAACATGATTAAAGTTAACCAGTTAAAAGATAACAGAAGATAAAGAAAACCTTAACAAATTGTACAATGTTTGTGAGATACATTAGAATCAGTGGCGTGCTTAATTCGATCAATAGTCCAAGCATGTGTTTTTATAAACGACAAAGAAGAAACATGTCTTGATATTTTTTACTTTTTTGTTGACTTGTTTTTGGTCAAGATGCTTTATACTCACTAATCTAATTTTTTTTAGATATTTGGTAAGGATTTAATATGGAAATGAAGAGTAATTATATGTGGAAGATGTTAGAGATTCACCATTGTACAAAGGAAGCAATTTTCATACTTTTTTTTTATAGTTTTAGCTATTATATTGAATAAATCAAAGAGAATTAATGGACATGATTAAACAACGGTGTGTGTGTGAGGTCAGATCATTAAAAAAAAAAAAAAGTGTTTATGTCAAAAAAGAAGAAGATGCGTCTTTTCCCTTGTATAATACACCATGGAGCTACTATTAGTAGTGCATTATCTTTCATAAGTTATATATCAATTTCAAGCGCATAGCTACATAGGTGTAGGTGTATACACTTATGTAATGTGAACCCAAAGGTTGCTTGCTAGTTGTGGCGATGGGCCCCCTTTTCCTTATAGGCACAAAAAAAAACTAAAACAATAAGGCACGTATGACATTGTCAATTTATAATATTATATAATTTGAGAAGAAATACTAAATTGCGTAATAAGTTGACGCACCAAGAGAAATATATCGTTTTTGTATGTTTTCACTCACACATTATCTCTTATTCTTAGGGTGGTGGATGGAATGGTGTGGGATAGCCTCCCTACTTCAATAACCACAATGTTTTTATTTTGCTTTTATGTTTTACTTTTTAATTTGTAGTGGGTAAATTGTAAACCTCAATTATGCCAATTAATACACCAATGTATTAGTCCTTTTAAATTCGAGTTTGAATCTCCCTTCAAGTATACTAAAATGATATTAGAATGCTAGAATTAGAAGACGAACAAGTTTTAATGTCTTATACTGTCTTTTGCTGCAAGTAAAAGGAAGCCAATATAATAAGCACATTGAAAAGTGATTACACAAAACAAAGTGAGTGAGAGAGGGGAGGCATATGAGATGATACACAGAACATGTAACATGGGATGTAGCATTTTCCA
Organism: Crataegus laevigata; assembly: GCA_963580275.1. Lineage (NCBI taxonomy): Eukaryota > Viridiplantae > Streptophyta > Magnoliopsida > Rosales > Rosaceae > Crataegus > Crataegus laevigata. The sequence goes on along the minus strand of OY756946.1, from coordinate 38,483,280 downwards.
TTTTTCGTCCAATTCATGCATGAAAATGGCAAATATGGGCGATTGGAGTTGGTGGCGTTGCCAAATGGCCACATCTCTCTCCTTTTCTATCCCTCTTTTGAGAGAGAGCCTTCTTCTTGACGCCGCCTCGTTCTCCCCCACTCCACCTCTCTCCATTCCTCAATTCCTCTCTCACCTCACCAACAACAACACTTATTAACACACACACGCACTGTCACTCCCTTTGCACTCCCTTTTCTTTTAATTGCCCAAAACACCCTCTTTCTCTTCTCCAATTCTCTGCCCAATACTCTCTCTGTATATGCCTCTGTTTTCTCTCTCACTCCGATTCTCCACTGCCAACCTTCGTTGCCCTTTTTTTTCCTCACTCCTCACCCGTACGTCTCTCCCTCCTCTTTCTTCTTTTGTTTGGATTTCCTTATTGGGTTCTTTTTCTTCTGCATTGTTCTTTTGCTATGTTCACCCGCACCTCATATTGTTGCCTTTTTCTCTTTTGATATATTGATTGTGAGGTTTTGATATTCTTTTGATTCTCAATTACAAATTTGGCGTCTTGATGATCAGGATCATCTGGGTTTTCTCACATTTGATCAGCTATCGAATTCGGGTATTCGGGTATGTTTCTTTCTTTTTATTTAATGGGAATAATTCAAAGCAATCGGATTGATCATCCATTTTCTTTGTTTCACACGTAATAATCAACATTTTTTTTATATTTTTTTTAGTTGAAATTGTGTGATCATCCTGCTGATGATCCTCGTCGTTTTAATGCATTGTGTGGACTCTGTTTCTGGACTGAGAGCTGACATAACGGCACAGATTGATTGTTTTTTTTTTTTTTTGTTTAATGGAATGTTGTCCTTATTTAAAAAAATAATTAAAATATAAAATAAATAGTTGTAAAAATGGTGTATTTTGATGATCAATTTCTACAGTGGGAGGGATTTTATAAAATTGAAGTGTCTTTTCATTTCAAATTGGAATTCTGGTGTGGTTTCTGTCTGTCAAATGCGGGTTATTTTTAATTTGCATAAATATTGTAGGACTATGTCTTGAAATTGATAGTTTTGTGTGCGCTGGTTTTGTATTTACTGATTTTTTAATAATGTCATGTGTGTTTATTTTGAGTTGTAATAATAAATTCTTGCTGGATTGAAGGGTTTATCTTGGGAGTTTGCCTGCCTGCTAGTGCTTGCTCTTTCTGGCAGTGTGCATTGTTAAACGGACTGCAAATACGACATGGAAGAAGGAAAAACTGAACTAGAGTTTGATGAATTTGAGAAGCTTCTTGGTGAGATACCAAATGCTACTTCTGGGAACACACATTCTGATGAATCTGGAACAAGGAGCGCGTCATTGTCTCCCATCTGTGTGAACTCCTGCAAAGGGCTATTGAGTGAAAAACTCCATAACAATGGGAGGATAGATGGGGGGAAGAACTCGGCAAATAAAATTCAGAAATCACCTGTGAAAAGGGTTCAACAAGATGTAACAAATCTACCGGATGATCAATCCTTAACGTCTGCACTTGCAGGACTGAGCTTCGATGGTGAAGTGAATATGGAAGTTGGGAGTCATGTCGAAAATAGTAAATCCTTGCAGAACTACTCCTTTTCAATGAATGGCCAAATCCCAAACAGCTTAAAGACACAGGTTTCAAATATGGATACGCCGGTCATGGTTGTTCCCTCTTTCCAAGCACCAAATAACATACCTTTTGGATTTTATGAATTTGATGCGATAAATGCAGGCCAAGAAAGTTCAAATATGTCAAAGTTCAATTCTGAAGAGCTTAAGAAACCGCAGGCTGCCTATTCACAGCCTATTGAAAATTTATCTCCTGGTGTTCCTCTAGCTCCTGCAGTGCAAGGTTTTCATTTCCTTTCTAATGTGCCTGCTCCTGGTCTGCAGTTTCCTCTAACATCTGATCATCAGCAGCAATTCTTTCTTGATGCACAATCTCGTGTTCCTTACCTACAGCTAAACCAGAATCAAATTAGTTGGAGGAACATGGAAGAGGAGCAATACTATAGGATGCAGCAGCGATATGTGTACTTGCAGCAGCTTCATGATCAGCGGTTGGAAGCTCAGCATCTGGTTCAAGGGAATGGGAATATCACAAGCAGGCTCACGTGTCCAACCCCGAGGCACCCCCATTTTGAGGTGCCAATCTCTAATCGGCTTGAACAATCTAATCAAGAACAAATATGGAACAGTTGTGTTGTTCCCAGGGGTCCACACCACTCAAATCCTGCTCTTTCCTACACAGATTTTAATGGGATTCAAGTTCTTGACAAAGTGGGAAAGCAGAGTTTTCCTGAGAAGATTCTAACAAGATCACATGGGATGAACACACTTAAAGCTGTGAAGTTCGGTGCTATTGGAACAGATGAATCACTTACTCATGTTAGCCAGAATGGCAAAGCTCTCCCAAATGGTCATTTCCGGCATGCCTTGTCTACTCAAAATACCGGATGCTTTCAATTGGATTGTTTGAACACATGGGGTATGTTCCCTAGTTTAATGCATCTTAAGAATACAGATATGAAGGCGCTACCTCAGAAATATACTGATCTGAAGACAGTACCTCAGAAATATAACTCCATGGATGAAATTACTGGAAGAATTTATCTAATGGCTAAGGACCAGCATGGTTGCCGCTTCTTGCAAAGAAAGTTTTCTGAAGGCGCCCGAAAAGATGTCGAAAATATTTTTTCTGAGATCATTGATCACATTGTTGAGCTCATGACAGACCCTTTTGGGAATTACCTCATTCAGAAGCTGCTTGAAGTGTGTGATGAGGATCAGCAAATGCAAATTCTTCATTCAATCACCAAAAAGCCAGGGGAACTTGTTAGGATTTCATGTGATATGCATGGGTTTGCTCTCTCTCTCTCTCTCTCTCTCTCTCTCTCTCTCTCTCTCTCTCTCTCTCTCTCTCCCCCTATATATAAATGTGTGTGTGTGTGCGCCCTCGCTTGTGCATGCGTGTGGGTTATAATTTAACCGCTGCATGTTTTTACCATTTTGATATGATGAAATTGGGGTTCTTCCCAACCACAGGACTCGGGCTGTTCAAAAGGTTATTGAAACCCTCAAAATTGCAGAGCAGTTTTCCATGGTTGTTTCATCACTAAAGCCAGGGATAGTGACTTTGATAAAGAACACAAATGGAAATCACGTTGCACAGCGCTGCTTACAGTATTTAACGCCTGAATATCGTGAGGTAAAACATATAGTACTTTGAATGATTTTTGAAGTTTATGAGCACATGGATGTTGCTGATGTGGAGATTTTTTCTCTCTCTGTGCAATGTTGCAAGTGTGATGACTTATTTGTGTATCTTCTTATTTGTTGTCACTTGGTTTAACTCAGAGTACTTTACTACATGAATCAGTTTGTAAATTCATTCAATCATGTATCACGGAATGAAAGATGGCAATGGTTTCTTTTGCAGTTTCTTTTTGCAGCTGCAACTACTAACTGTGTAGAGCTTGCAACTGACCGCCATGGTTGTTGTGTGCTACAAAAATGCCTTAACCACTCTGATGCTGAACAAAGAAACCGATTAATCTGCAAGATTACTTCAAATGCACTAATCCTTTCTCAAGATCCATTTGGGTACTCTCTTTTCACCCCTCCATTTTCTATGTCCTTAATTTAATACATCATTAACATGGTACGATATCCGCGTCATCTTTTGTTTGCAGGAACTATGTTGTGCAATTTGTCTTTGAACTTCAGCTTCCGTGGGCAACTGTAGATATTCTTGACCAGTTGGAGGGTAATTATGGGGATTTGTCGGTGCAGAAGTATAGCAGTAATGTGGTTGAGAAAAGCCTGAAATATGCAGGTGAAGAGCGTCGCACACGCATTATTCAGGAGCTGATAGAAAATCCGCGCTTGGATCAAGTCATGCAAGACCCTTATGGAAATTATGTTGTCCAAGCAGCTCTCAGTCAATCAAAGGTAAGTATTATAGTACTACATCTTACATTCTATTTCGTGGTTTAAATGAAATTCCTGTTTTTTTACGAAGAATAATTAAATTAATAGATGTGCATTTAACAACAAAATACAAGTGAAGTGATCATACGGTTCTTGATCCTTTTTCTAATCTCTTTTTCTTCGGGGCAGCAATGAGGCGTTTCTATGCTTGTCCTTCTGAAATTCTCTTTGCTGTTTGAGCAGGGAGTCCTTCATTCTAAATTGGTGGATGCAATAAAACCTCATGTGCCTGTTCTTCGGACCAGTCCTTACGGGAAGAAAATCCTCTCTAGCAACATTTTGAAGAAATAAACTTTTGGTATATTGAGACAATATCTTCTTCTTTGACATAGCATTCAAGCTTTATCCATTTTCATTCCTTTGGCATAGCATTCGAGCTCATCGATTTTCTTTCTTCCACATTGTAGGTTTTGATTCGTTCAAAGAATCCCTGTAAATCTGTAATAAGCAGGTGAAGAAAAGCTCTAGTGCTAAAAAGTTTCAGTTTTGACCAGATGGAAATTGAATCTTATTCTCTCTGGTTTCTCTCTCAACAGGTTTTGACAATGTCAGAGCAAATCTCGCAGCATCACACGAGATGGATATGTTTGTAGATTAGCGGATTCGTTTTTGTCCCGTTTGTTTTTGCATAGGAATAAGAAGGAATATGTGAAGATGAAGATGTAGAGTTGTTTGAGCTATGGGGAAACTGTACCATGGTTGGAATTGGAAGATGGAGCAATGTGTATCTTACATCTATAGATTACTACCAGAAACATCTATGCTTCATCTATGTTTTTATTGTGTACTATTAGTATTTATTCAGAAACATCGTGTTGCTGTTTATTAAAACCTTATTATGTTCTAAATTAACCGTTGATTTTTCGTTAACGTTAGGTCTTCTATTGCTAATATTTGTCTTCCTTTTGTTGCTAATTTTTTGGTTATCCATAGGACTAACAACAATAAAATGATGCCGTATGGGAATTATAGGACATGTTTCCTTGGGGGATTAAAAGGGGGAAATTTTGTTTTTTCAAAGATGTTTGGGGTGATAGACTGTGTTATAATACAAAACAGAGTTGTAACAACCTTAAAAACGGTAATTTTATGCGCACCTCATAATTCAATTTTTTATTAAAAGTTTGCAACCGGTTGTATTTATAGTTACACATACTCTCTTCTGTTGTGCAGGAACACAGAAGACCTACCCATTAAAACGGTCGACTTTGGCAACCACCCATAAAAGTGACATGTGGCATCACATCCTTGAACTGAAGACGAGACTATTAGAGCCACTAGTCGTGGACTCGTTGTAATCCAAAACCTTTTTCTTTGAGACCAAACAAATGGAATTTCCACCCCAAACTTCCCCAGCAACTCCAACATCTTCCTCTTCTTCTCCTTCACCGTAATTTCAGCTAAAACAAGACCAAACATAATGTCTTTAGCTCCAACAAGTCACCTGTCTCTCTGTTCTGCACCGCCAATGCCAAGAACTTCTTTGACCAAGCAGCAGAACAACCACCCACTAGTGTTTTCTCCGACCAAGAATTTCTCAGGTCTGAGCACTTCAAGCGGTTTCCTCAGCGCCCGTTCGGTTAGACAGTCTATTTTCTTAGTAAAGACGTCGGAAACCGAGTCGAAACCAGCAGAGAGTGGAAGTGAAGGAGGAGGAGAAGGAGAAGGAAAACCAGAAGCATATGAAGAGTATGAGGTGGAAGTGGTGCAGCCTTACGGCCTGAAATTCTCCAAAGGCCGAGATGGCGGAACTTACATTGATGCCATTGCGCCCGGTGGATCTGCTGACAAGACTGGCAAGTTCACTGTTGGGGATAAAGTTATTGCCACAAGGTTGTTATCTGATCCATCTTCCCCTTGTAATTTTGGTGGCTTTATTTGTATGATTGTTGGACAGCATGACTCTTGCTTTGCATATTTCTGAAAATTTATCCGGAAATGCATTAAAATGCAATTGGTTACAAACTGTTAATTAACAAAGGAATCCGAGGGACAACAATATGTCGATAAAGGGACATTAAACTGTGGTGTTTATTACTATTTTTATTCCAGTTCTATTTGGCACGTGCATATTGTTTGCGCTTTTGATCACTTATTTATGCCAATGAGTTCCTGTGTTGGCAATGTGATCAAAGAGTTCTAAAATGCATGCAGTGCAGTTTTTGGGGATGAAATATGGCCTGCTGCCGAGTATGGGAGGACAATGTACACTATTCGCCAGAGGATCGGTCCACTTCTCATGCGAATGCAGAAGAGATACGGTTAGCTCATTCTCTCTGCCTCACTTTTACTCGTTATCCTCAAGTAAAATACACACACATTCACTCAAGTCCAAAGCTCCTTCCCCTTATATCACTCTTCTGTAACATTGTCTGAGGTTTTCGGAAATTTTGTTTCTTTTCAGGCAATTTAGATACTTCAGTTGAATTAACGGAAAAGGAGATTATCAGAGCCGAGAGGAATTCTGGTGTAATTAGCGGAAAATTGAGGGATATCCAAGTAAGTGAATCATTGTTCCAGTTGCCAGCACAAACAGTCTGAATTGTTTCTTCATTTTTTAACAAGATACTTGTAGAAATGGTCTCCAGTGTAGTCTCTATAAGTTTGTAAAATGAATTCAGATGCAAAACTATCTGAGGAAAAAGGAACAAAAAGCGCAGAGAGAAAGTGACCTTCGACAAGGCCTCCAGCTTTACAAGTATGCAGCTTGATCTCATATGTACATTCTTTCATACTTCATCTTTCTTTTATTGGAAAAGTTATAAGTTTCAGTTTGCTTCCATTTATTCATGCTCTTTCTTGATTAATGCCTCGTACCAAGTCTAAACTTCAGATAAACATAAATTGATCTCGCTTACAGTATTTTGTTTCGTTGTTCTTTTATTGGTTGAAAAAGGGGTGGCAAATATGAGGAAGCATTGGAGAAATTTGAATCTGTGCTAGGATCAAAACCAGAGTTAGATGAAGCTTCCATTGCAAATTACAATGTTGCTTGTTGTTATTCTAAGCTTAATCAGGTATCTAATAAGAATACCATATTACGATTAATTTGCACGTTGCTTCAACATTTCTCTTGGTTTTGGCATCCAAAGATTTAACCAAGCGTGAAAAATGTTTCCACCTGAGTTTACCTACATTTTGATTTATCCGTCTACAGCTGATGCTGTTGCGTGCATTGAATACTATTTTCTGAAGGATTTCCTCACTTTCATATTCGTTTTTGCGATCAATTAACTACTTTGTTTATATTGCAATTCTTTATATAGATACAAGCTGGGATCTCTGCACTTGAGGATGCCCTGAAAGCTGGATTTGAAGACTTCAAGGTAACGGACCCACATTTGAGAATAGCATGGTTTATTTCACAGAGATTCTTATGGAATTTATTACTATTACTGTCAACAGAGAATCCGGACTGATCCCGACCTAGAGAATGTAAGAAAATCCGAGGAATTTGATCCTCTATTGAAAAGATTTGACGAATCATTCATCAACGAGAACGCCATCAACGCCATCAAATCTATATTTGGCATTTTCAACAATAAATAGTGCAATGAGCTACTTCAAAAATAGAAGGACTTGAGCCGGTATGCATTTGAGCTTAACGCCAAATCAATGAAGGGATTGACTGAGCCATCAGCCATCTGGTGCTTCAGACGGATCAGTTTCGCAAGTATCAATTTGTTCATGGTTTTGGTTTTGGCTGAGTTTGGAGGATATTTTTTGCTCTAGTCTTGCTTGCTTCAATCTTTTTCTCTGATGAGAATCTTCTGTTTGTAATTTGCAAGAATTGAAGATAGAAACTTACGAGGGTAACGAAAAGTTTCATATGCAAAAATTTCATCAAATTACACGAGTGTAAATTGCTTTTGTGTTTGCAAATGTTATTGCATCTGTATCATTTTAGAGGGCAACTCCGCTGAAGCATTAACTATCTAAATGAAAAACAACTTCTTCATTTGGTGTCAGAACTTGTGAGAAGTTTCATAATCAGAAGAATGCAATGCTGTCAACATTCTTATAAACGAATATCGACTACCTACTCTATTGAGTTCTCATAAAACAGTCTTGTGAGAGCTGCAGCTCCGTTGTAATTTGGTTACTCGAAATGGACTAAAACTGAATTTCAAACACTTGAGTTGTGTTCATTGAGAAGTTTCATAAAATAACACAAGTGCAGCCTCTTCTGTTGTCGTCTTCATTGTCGGTATCTTCTAGTTCACTGTTGAAGAAACACAAATTACGCAGTGATTAGGTGAGAAACCAAAACCAATTTGAAACATAATAAGATGAAAAAGTGCCACTAAATCAAGTCATAAAAACTATTCAACCCACGATTCATAGGAATTCCGAGAATCTAAGTCCGAAAACCGGGATTAAAAAATGACATTGGAATCCTTTGGTTGAGTGGCCAATAATAATGTCCATCTTTTTCTTCAACAGCAGAAAGCAGAATATCCATAGAGAAAGGGACTACGAAGATGACCATCTTTTGATATTTGTTTCACGAGAAATTTTATTTGAACTCATGTAATTTCTTTGTACATCCAATTTACTCTCTACACTTATATTATTTTTAATTTATTAAAGAATTAATATCTCTTTAAACTCAAATTTATTACCTAAATTACCCATATAAATCCAATTCAAAATATAAAGTTATCTTTACACCCATTTATAAAATAAAATCTCAATAATTTTGTTTTGAAAGAGACTCAAAAATAAAAATAAAAAATATTATGCGTCCTCTTCCTTCTCCACTGGGAGCTCTATAACATTTGCCGTGGCTGCTGTTTTTTCTCCTACAAAACCAAGACACATGCTTTCTCTCTCAACCAAGCCATTTACTTGGGTTGCTATCAACACCACCACAATAAATAACCCCAATCACCTTCTCTTATCAAACCAACTTTCATCTCTACAAATTTTTGTTCTCTCAAAAAAGAACAATTGACGTAAGTTGTCATTGTTTGTTTGATCAGTTGTTTTCTCAAAAATTTGAAGCACTCCTAATTCTAGAACTAATTATATGGGATTAAGCAATTCATTTTTTCCTTACTTTCTAATTAATTTGTTTCTACAGTTTGTTGGATTATAACCAACAAGTTAATTGATCGTTTATATGGCTCAAGAAGTTAATTGTAAATTTTGATGAGAAGCTGCAACCATTAGTAGCTACAAAACCAAGTGCTTATAGATGCAAGTTTAAGAAGAACCATAAGACCAACCAAACCAGCATGACAACAAATTGACAAACAAGCACAGCAACAAATCAAGTTATAACTTAGTTCGAGAAATCAAAACTTCAAAATCACCATCCATTGATAAAAAATTAAAAAAAAAAACTTGTTTTTCTCTATAAGAGCTATTAAGATTTTAGCCAGAATGAACAGAGGATAAACAATGAGTGATGTAGAGTTTAATTATAGCGTGTGGGTTTATTGATAAATTTTAGTTTTATTTTAATTTCATCTTGTACTTGATAGTAATTATGCAATAGGAGAAACATGACAATTAACATTTAAAATTTAAGTTTGGTGTAGAAAGAGATTACATGGGTTTAAATAAAATTTGCCTTGTTACATTTTGGAAAAGAAAACAACTTATTTAAGGATATGTTGCAGATATATTCCTACAACAGATATCTTCTAGATATATCTTGTGTGTTCTTGTACTTGTGTGATTTACAATCAGATCTAAGTTGGTCTAATATCGGTCCGATGTTGTGCATCAAAAGAAGTAATTTCAACAAATCAAATGGCATGAGAGAAACTTAGATGTACCAGAGACACCACTGTGGCAGTACACCAAAAAGTCATGCGTTGCCGTGCGTTTCGTATGGTAGTTTGAGATTACCGCAACAATGTGATCTCCATTGTAGGGAAGTTGTTGTAAAGAAGAATGTGAAGTTGTATTGTAAATTAAGATAAGTTTGGGTGTGAAGATGGGGAGGAAAAGTTTGAAGACAACATGTATGTGGTTTCCACTTTGAAGTTTCAGCTATTAAGTTATGAAAAAAATACACTACTGAATGGACGTGTTTGGTTTCGACTTTCGCATGAATGCTACACTTGAGACCAAAAAGGAGAAAAGATCCAAACTATCCAAACAAAGCTAGTATAAATTTCTTTTTCCCTTTTCAGAAAGTGTAACCATGATGTTATCTGATCGATGTAATTCAATCTCTCTGCTTAGTTGAATGGACCTTATGCGTGCTTATAAGTAATTGGGCTACTCCTCGTATTATCAATTGGTTTTATTCCTGCTTAACATTCAGAAAGAAGATTAAGCATGATTTTTGAATTCTGATGTAAGATTTTCTTCGCACTAGTTGTAGAAATGGGAAGCTGACATATTGAACAATTAACTAAAGAATTCCACCCAAAGAAAATGGGGAGAGAGAGAGAGAGAGAGAGAGTAAAGACTACACCTGCACTCAAATTCCCTAACGTCAGCAAGCTGCTTCCCTAAGAAGTCTGTCCACTGCACTCTCTTCTTGAGCACCTCCTGTTTTGGAGCACCTGAGTCGGAATTAGGCTTTCGGAGACTACTCTTGAGACAAGGCTGAACGGTAGCTGGTTGTGGATTCGCATTACCTAATAACCTCTCCTCCTTGATCTCAGTGGTTTCTTCATCAGATAAGTGGTCAGATGTCTCAGGAACTGGTTCAAGTTTTGAATTAGGCAAAGGTGGAGATGAAGTTGGGGAATTCTGTAATTTGAGTGGTCCAGGAGTGTATATATGAGGGGAATTAGGCTTGCAAAAGCAGATGAAGGGAGGACAATGAATCTTGCAAAACACAAACCTCATCAAAATATATATACGTGTGTGTGTGTGCGCGCTTGTGTGTGTGTGTGTGCCTGGCTGCCTTCCGTATGATCACACCACATCAACAACAACTTACCATTACTTCTCCAAATTACCTATTTTGCAGTTCCAGACTCATTTCTGAAACAATGTGAGAAGTATGAATTTCGCAACGTCCGTTTGCATAAATCTGTTACAACTTCAAAATATAAATGAATTGAAGGCCTATGAAGTTGGATTCCAACTCCTCCAGAAGAAGACTCTCAAACAAACCTAAAAAGTAAAGCATAAAGAAAGAGTCTTGCCTACTGCCTAGCCTATGATTGTGGGAATGGGATTCCCTTTTATAAATTATTAAGTAGAGGGAGGGAACAGTAAGAAAGAAGCAATTATGTCTATGGAGACTGAAATTACGATGATACCCTGCTCTTTTAGGGTTCCACTTCCACCTCCAGACCTCCTCACGAACATCATGGACATCATGGACAATGCTGATAAGAAACAGAAAATGTAATGAGAGAGCAAGGTCTTACGAGTTTAGAAAGAAAGAACGAACGAAAGAAAGAAAGAACAAAAAGAAAGGGAAGGGAAAGGGCGAGCTCTTAATTAGTAGAATTTTAATTAGCTGGAAAGGAAGGCACTCAACAACAAAAATATCACACATAAACAGGTAGCTTTTACTCTCTCCTCCAAATCCAAAAGCTTTTTTACAGCGCGCACACACATATACATATATATATATATATATATATATATATATATATATATGGATTACGTAAGAAAATGGTATAATTAAGAGAACAAATCCGATCCAATATAGATATGATTATATTAATTATGATATTAGAAAATATAATCTAATAGTAATCATTGGTTAGTTCAGATTCGCGAGGCAGGCATCGGGCAATATATACGTACATACATGAATATGTTTTTCTGAATCCTTTATTATATTTATACACACACACACACACACACATATATATATAGGAAGGTAGCCAACGCCATTAACGTCCTATGTTTGTGTTATGAACTTTTGAGGGATTAGCCATGAGATGACTGTTGACTGATGACAGCACAAACATAATTAAATTAATAATTAGCAGATATATACGTTGATGTTCCCTTAATGCATGCATGCATGCATTAAGTCTTAGAAGAAGGAATTTGTTTCTTCAGAGGGAAGGGACTCCTCAACCCTAATAATATTTAATGGTTTCTATATATTCTTTAATTGTGTTGCCTAGCCAAAGTCCCCATGTTTACTTTTATTTTATGCCATCTCTGTCATTATATACATCAACTATTCATCATTCATACTTCCCTTCCCTACTATCTCATATTATATATGCTCATTCTCTGATTTTATTCCTTGGTTTTTATGCCACATATACCTTGTCTTTCCAATTTGCCATTCATACACCAAACTCATTTACGGCTTATTATTATGCATAACCTGAAAAACAAAAAAAAAGATGATTGTACACCTCGACGTAACTTAATTAATCAGAGCAATGTGTGTCTCCTTTGTATCCTAGTTTGAATTCTCCCTCTCAACCTCCTAGTTAAGAATAAATTAGAACACGGATCCAATAAAACAGAAATGGAGAGTTTGAGAGTGAGTGAAACAAGCTATAGCGTCAACATCTTTCCTTTATTTTCTGGTAAAAAGTAAAAAAGAAAAACCACATAATTATAGAAAGCCAAAAGAAGGAAGGCTTTAGGCAGGTGATGATGAGTCCTCATCAGAGAAGAGTAACACACCCTGCGGGCCTGCAGTTGTAGGCAGGTAAGGTTATGAAAGAGGAAGGGAGTTGTTTACCAAATTACCAGACAGACAGACAAACAGACAAGCGCATGTATTGCCCTTTCTCTTTCTTTGTAATATATATCATTATCATTGCAGGGGCGGGCCGGGGGCGGGCGTCGACAACACAAAGTCCCATCCCAATCCCATCATCATCGTTTTCATTATTTATCGCTTGCTCTTGCATGATATAACTCCAAGTTAAACTTACAAACAAAACAAAAATAGTTTAGAGAGAGAGAGAGTGAGAATTGAGATGCTATATCTCCATGATTGCACGGCACCCTTATAGATGATACCCACACACCCTCATATGGTCGGATCCGAACATCATTTCAACAAAAGAAGACCACCCAAAATAAGTTTCCATGTTAAACCATCTTGTTTACATCTTCCAACAACTAATCTCGTTTTGCCAAAGTCCATTATCAAATGGCAAAGTAGTAAACCCAGGTATCCGCAGCCCGTTAAACTGGACATCAGTAAAAATAGATGAATAAAAAATAAAGCCGTTTGCAGCTTGACCTCATTGTAATAACTCATCGTTGGCCCTCTTGCTGTCTCAGTCTCCTCATTGCTGCTGAACTTTAAGAACTGGGAAGGCAATTACATCTCTAATGCTCGCCGAGTCTGTTAAAAGCATGACTAGCCTGTCAATTCCGAGTCCCTGAAAATATATATAACTTCTACCCATTAGTTTTCCTATCATTTTCTCCCAAATTACAAAGACATGAAACGATAATGACCGTACCATTCCTGAAGCTGGAGGCATCCCATATTCCAAAGCTGTAAGGAAATCATCATCAAGAGTCACCTCATACGAGTCATCATTTTCCTTTCTTTTATCATCTGCATCATCTGTTTCGGAAATACCTGCTGCTTTCTTCTCATTGTGCTGCCTCACTTGCTCTTCCAAGCGTCCTCTCTGCCAAAATTTATCACCAATGATAAATTCTATATGCTTCGTAATAGAAACCAACATAGTGAAATGTACAACAATTGGTGGTAAAAATAAACAATCAGCGTTCATGATTACCTGATCCATAGGATCGGTCAGTTCAGAGAAAGCATTGGCCAGCTCACGACCACAGATGAAAAGCTCAAATCTCTCAGTCAACCCTGCATTTCTAATTTAGAAGAACAAAGGAGTAAGGTGACATGTAAAACTATCAAAATGAACGTAATACACAATTTAATCGACATGGTATAACACCTTCGGTGTGGCTTGGCCAGAGGAGATATCTCAATAGGATAGTCTAATACAAATGTGGGTTGCAGAAGCTTTGGTTCTACAACAATCTCAAAAACCTGGACGAATGAACAATTAGGACCAGAAAAAAAGGAGATGGCATAGAACAAAAACAAATTAAAATCCACATTTCAAAAAGTTTCTGATTTTCATCATTGAAATCTGTTCTTTTCATATCAACAGCCTCCCATCAGATGGATAACTCAGCAAACTAATTAGTCAATGCAAATAAAAACCAAGATCAAGAACTATAGATTGTAGATTGGGATCAACCTCATTAAGAAGGTGGCCAATAGATGTGCATGCTTCAATAGAAACTTTGTCTTTATGATCAAGGTCAGCTCTGAGGGTTTTCAGAGTAACTTCTTTAGCCACTTTAAGATCATTGCCCAACTCACCGAAATCAATCTCAGTGGATTCTTGTACAAGATTGTGCATGGTTTCCCTCCTCCAAGGACGCTCAAGATGTATCTCCACCCCCTGCATAGAACATGATACCAGTTACAACGTATTAAAAGAAACTTGATATCATATATTACTACTAAGAACATGTACTTTCCAACTTGCTTTTCACAGAAATGTAAACAGCACAGAAATCCCGTCACAAGTTGGGTGAAGTCGCATTTACCTGATAATCAACAGTAAGAGTCCCATGAACTGCAAGCGCACATCGTGTAACAATTTCCTCCGCCATGTTCATCATGCTTTCATAGTCTGAATATGCTTCATACATCTAAGATCAGACTAATACCAATAATGATCAGAGCTTCACTTGATAAAAATAATAAAGTTAAATATATAATAGCCTACACCTAGTAACGCTAATTTGGTAAAGTACATAAAGACGAGTTAAAATAAACAGTAATAATTAATTTACCTCTATAGTGGTAAATTCAGGATTATGACGAGTTGAAATGCCTTCATTTCTGAATATTCGACCAATCTCATACACTTTTTCAAACCCACCAACCTGTCATCCATAGACAGATCTTATTCAATATCTAATTCAAGTGTAAGATAAGGTTAGATGTAAAGAGAAATAAAACTTATGCGCAATTATTCATTTGTTACAGTATGAAACTTAAACCAATCTTTTATAGAGTTTCTGTGGAACCAGTAATCATTCACATTCTGAACAAAACTAAAGTCCTCACCAGCATTCTCTTTAAGTGGAGCTCAGTTGCTATTCTCAAGTACAGGTCCCTTCCAAGTGAATTATGGTGTGTAACAAATGGCCTAGCTTCTGCACCACCAGCTGCTCCCTAGTTTATCAAATCAATGAAAAACCAAGTTCCAGGTATATGACATTAAAATAAATTCATAAAAATAATCAGAAATTATATATTCCAGGAATTAAATAGTATTTCTTTAACTTATAAATTCAGGGCAGGCAACTATTTCTTGCGTAAGCATCACCAACAGATATGAATAGATGCAAACATGTTAACGAGAGAACAATTTGGATTTCCACTATTTATTTATTTGTCTACATGTCATTGGAAAGTCTCTCTTAACTTTACAAATAAGTCAATGACCTAACAACCAAAGATCAATTGTCATCTCAAGGATACTGTTAAACTTCAAATATAAATTTTATGTTCACAAGATGAACTTCATTTTTCAAATTCTCCAGTTCCACTTTACCAGGAAAAAAAACTTCAGCCAGGCTTTTAATTGAATAATTGTAATCTTTGAGCATGCACCATCCAAAATAACCACAGAGCCTATCAAAACAAATAGCTAAAATGCCATGCAAATATGAAACTGGGAGAAATTGCCAAACCTGCAGAACTGGAGTTTCAACCTCAATGAAACCAACAGACTCCACTGCCTTTCGTATCTCCGATATAATCTACTCAGTAAAACAAACAAGTAAATCTTTTTCAAGAATGGAAGTATAAATTCAAAACTTATCAAACATAAAAGGGAATATATCAGAAAGTTAGAAACCTAGTAGGTCTTAATTGTTTTCCAGTAAGGAGAGAACAGGGACGATTTACCTTTGCTCTTTTCCGGAATACATCAGCTACCTCAGGATTAGCAATCATATCTACATACCTAAATATTAATGGGAAAAATAAGATAGAACAGACACAATGAATTAGAAACTAGTAGGTAAACCAAAATTTTCACATCTTGGGTAACAATTTACCCGAGCGCAATGGCGTTCTAGGATTTATACAGCCGACCCCACTTAGTGGGAAAAGGCTTTGTTGTTGTTGTTGTAGTGTTACAATTTACAGGAAGAAAGAAAGAAAACTGTATAACATCTAAACATATAAAACGTAATGCTCAAAAAGAAAATATCAACTCACCGCTGACGGTAGCGCTTGTCCACATCTGTTAGACCATGATACTTGTCCGGCAGCGGGAGTAGAGATTTTGTAAGAATTGCAAAAGAATTCACATAAATCGAAAGCTCCCCTGAGGAATTAACCAAGAATTTTTGTTAGCTTTCTTTGCAGGACCTTGAGGCTAATATAACCTCTTTTTAGACAAGCATGAAACTTGTTGGTTGGTTTAACATCATTAGCTAATGAAAATTCACAAATAGCAAAAGGCTTTTCCTTTTAGCTAGCAACTGATCCATAACTCGAGTATAGTTGTTGTTCCTTTTACTATAGAGGCCATTAGCCTATCAGCTAAGCTTAGCAACCAATTATAAACAAGAAACGTTAAAGAGGTTACCTTTCTCTGTCCGTTTGATGGATCCACTAGCACCAACTATATCACCAACATCAACAAGTGCCTTTAACTGATCGAACTGTTCGTCTGCAAGCCGTTCCTTTTCGCAGTAAAGCTGTAACCAAATGTTCATAACTTCACTCACTTTGCTCTAATTTTCGTTTCGTTTTACTTAAAGAGTAGATAAAAGAGCTTCTTTTTTTTCTTTTTCTTTTTTAATAAAAAGCCAGGAATGAGATATAAGCATTATAGCAATGCAAGCTTTCCTAACCTGAATTGTGCCGGAATCGTCCCTCAGTGTCAAAAATGCAAGCTTTCCGAACGCTCTGCGAGCCACGATTCTTCCTGCAATAGACACAGCATCCCTCTCGGCTTTTGCCTCTTCACCGTCCCCTAAATCCTTGTATATATGTTGCAGCTGATTAGCAGTGTGAGTCCTTTCCCACCCATAAGCATATGGCTCCAAACCTTTGCTCCTCAGTTCTTGTACCTAAAACCCATTTGGAAACGGAATTCAAGGAAGCAAATTTCAAACCCATAATTTGACTTCCTTCATGTCCCAACACTCTGCCATTGAAGTTTCAGAATTTCAGTCAGAGCTTTATTGGAAAGAACTTACCTTCTTCAAACGAATGGCTCGAACAGCATCTCTATCGGAGGTGGAGGAAGATGTGGATGCCCGCCGGTTGCGGCCGCCGGCTCTAGAGGCGTTGGCGGGAGTGGTGGAGATGGAGGTAGAAGAGCAACAGCGGAGGACAACTCTAGAATACGACGAAGAATGAGAAAAGGGTCGTCTGAGAGTCGTCGTGGTGGTGGAGGAAGCAACGCGGAAGAGGTGCTTCAACGGCTGCGAGGATAGGCTCCAAAGCTTCAGCGCATCCATCTGTGTTTTTTGGTTCCAAAGCTTCAATGGTTGGTTGGTCTTTTGTTTACTTCTCAGTTCTCACTTCACTTCTTCCGTGGACAATAGGGCCAACCTGTAGTGGGCTTTGTGGAATGGGCTAACATCTAGCCCATATTAATGCATGACCCATTGAAGATGTGAGCCAGCTTCGTGCCCCTGCCTTGAGTTACAGCGGGAGCCAATACATAGTGTAACACTTCTTTACATGCAAACTACGAAATTGACTTGAGATAATGATGTAGTGTCATCTTTGTTGTATTAAAGTTTTTACAAATAAGTCGATACGGAGATACTTTTCATCGTCTCAAAAGAGCAAGGTTCCGTACACAGCTTATCATAATATAAGTGGATCAGAGTTTTATTTTAAATCTACCTATTTGTATTATGAGTATGACTCACGATGTACCAGCTCATATTTTGAGCTTGAAAATTTTCCTTTCTTTCCTTGGAATTGCATATGACTCGCAATGTACCAGCCCATATTTTGAGCTTGAAAATTTTCCTTTCTTTCCTTGGAATTGCAGAATTCTGCCAATGTTTTAAAGACAGCAACGCTTGGTTCCTAAAGTAGTAGTTTGGAAAGAAGGGTTAGGAAGCAACAGAGCTATAATTGTTGGGCAAAATGCAGGATGGGTTGTTCTCACTATTTACTGCACATCTGCTATCCGTGACGTAAATATACAAACAATAAACATCGAGGACGAAGAATGCCATCCACATAATATATCCTTATTTCTTACGTCTTTGTTTATGATACGTAGTTAATATTAAAACAGAGTTTCAATATTCATTACCGCAATAGATAATGTGTTAATAACAAATGGAAAGATGAATTGTCTTGTACAAAATCCGTCGTCTGTTTTGCCGACATAAATTCTTTTGAGTGTTAAATCTATGACTCCGACTGTAAAAAGTAAGAGGGAGTGGTCAAAATTGAGATCCATTCAACCAAATAAGACTTTTGACTTTGAGTCCCAATTGCCCAACCTTTCAACCAAAAAATAACAGCAGAACAGGGTCCCGTTCCCACTCACACGCGAAGTCGACAGAGGAGGCACAAAAATGGTGTTCAACAGCGTAATGGTGGAGTCGGTGGCGCACCTGTCGGCGGAGACGTGGCAGTACTTGGCATGCTTACCGGAGCGCATGAGCAGCCACCAGCTGTTAGATTTCATCTTCTGCTTCCCTCTGCAGCAGTTGGGTCGCCTGGCTTTCTGCCTCTGGACCTTCCTCTGCATCCCTCCGCCCGGCTCCTACTACGACTACTCTTCCTCCGACTCCGAGGACTCGTCCACCACCGTCGATTACGATGACTATTACTATTATCCCCACTCTGATTGATCCCCTTCTGCTTCTTCGATTGTCTTCTCCTTCGCCGGCTCCCCTCTACAGTAATTTTCTACCATCCTTTTTGCAGTTTCTTTGATCTCAATTGCTTTGTTTTCTTTTCTGAGATGGTGGGTTTGTGATGATTTTCTTGCTTGATCATTGACTTTTAGTCTTGTTATAGAATGACGGGTTGAGTGAGTGATTTGTTTGAATTGATGAATTGGGTCGTTCAAGATTGCTCTTTTTCATCTGATATTAAAATTTAATGGGCGATCAGCATGAAGCTCGAGAAGCTAATTACTAGTGTGACAAAAGCGCTTCGCTCTACGAACAAATGTTGAGAATCAAGTGTTCTAAGAGTTGGTTGCCATGAAAAAAAGATGAACTTTGTTAGTGCTTGTGGCATTGACTTGTTATGTATATATGTATGTATGTATGGCAATTTGTTCGAAAAGCAAAGCGCTTTTGTCACCTCCTGCGCTCACTTTATAAAAGGACAAGGGAAAATTTGTGTAGAGAGGAGTGCAGGATGCCATTTCTAGAGGGCGAATAATAGCTCCCAAAATTTATCGTCAAGAAGTATCCAAAAGCAAGCTGCACCAGTGGCTCATATTAACCATTTTTTATTCTCTTTTGTTTTGGCTGGAGTCTTAATAATCTTTGTTAGGAAGGTTGATTAACTTATTAAGCATGGAGTAAGAACTATTCTGTCTCACTCATGACTTGAGTGATGAAACTTTAAGTCAAACTTGATTGTTTCTCCAAAACACTGATCAATATCTGAGATTTCCTACGATTTGGGTTGCACAGATTCATTTGTCAAATCTGAGGCCGGAGGGATGAAGGTATGGTGAGTTTGAGATTGAATAAACGAATAGTCACATTTAATAAATTTCATGAGCGCCTTAAATCTTTGTAAATTTAGCATTATGTGGAGTACAGACTATTGCTGTACTGATCTTCAACAAGGACTTGAGTAGTCCAAGAAATGCCAGGTAGCAAGTTGTCAAGACAGCGTTAGCGGTAGTCTTTCATACTTTAAATTGGAAAGTAGAGGATAGGAACGGGTGTTCACTGAGTATCGAGTTATAAGGCATGCTCTTAGGTTGTCACATGTTTGATGGGCTGTAAAGAGCCCCCGAAGAGAAAAGATCTTGGACGTCAAGCATGACCTTTTCTAGAAAATGACCCCTTCCTCTTGGTGGTTGAAACCTACTAATATTTGAGAGATGATATTCTGTGCACATTGGCCTGTTAAAGACTTGCTATGCCAAATTGTCAATGTAACCGAAACCAACCCATCTTCTTTATGCAGTGGTGTTCTACATAGTCTGTAATTCATTTAAGAAACCCTTTATTATTTTTTTCTTTTATTTCTAAAACAGAAGTTCCACATTTTCACAAAAGTGATGGGATCCATGCAGCCCCGTCAGAGTTGTGCTTTTTTCAAAGAACTTTGTGCTTGTTGGATGTTAGGAATAATACAGAAATTATTCAGTGTTGGATTTGTTGATCACTTCATGCTGCTGCACAGATTGCTTTTGTGAAATGTAACTTTTAAATTCTTCAAACACTGGCTAATGCATTTCAGCACTTATTGTAGGAAGATGCAGAATGGAAGACAGATTCTCTGATAAACTCTTTCGTTGCAATACATTGTACGGTTTGTCTGGGAGGGGACGTGATATAATTGACGAGCAGGCTTAACTTTGTGGTAGTTAGATTACTGGTTGCTGGTGGATTAAAAGGAAAATTACTTTCTGAATACAATTAAGTTGAGATCCCATTCCTGTGTTTGTATGAAAGCTTCAAACAGTCTTAGATCCTTTGAGTTGTTGATTTTACGTGGAAGCATCGATACTTGATCATATGCTGGTGATGTTGTATTTACAAATTGTACGAAAATACTGGATGATATAGTTAATAATTAGTAACACTCAACCTTGTACGGCATCTCATTTTTTGCAGTTGTGTATTTGAGGTTTCTTGCTAATATGTATTGATTATTTGGATTTGATATGATCTACTCAGGTGGAGCAATAACTGATAAGCCAATGAGACCTAAAAATGGGTAGATTCAAACTCAGAATGATTTAGGTAATTACATCGCCATAGCGCCGGCTTTTAGAAAATGAAAATTAGGCATAGGCGTGATGAATTATTCATACAAGGGTTATGTCTGTGAGATTGTTGGTGGAATTAAGAGTGATTGAGACAAATGAAACATGCGACGAGAGAGAGTCCTAGAGACCAACCAATTGAGTATTTGATCTAGCAAACTGGAAGTGAATACTCTCTTTTCTGTTTCCTTTGCAAGAAATGCTCTTTCTTTCGCTCGAAATGCTCTCTCTTTCTGTTGATGGTATATCTTCAAGGTTATTTGGATGGCAAATTGAGTTCCTTTCAGGAATGGCTACTTCTAGTGGAATATTGGTGCATAGCACGTTCCTACTTTGAATTATTCGCATGTTCAACAAATCTCAATTCTCGACTTGATCTTGCGTCTTACTTCTGCAATGGCTGAAGAGCACACTTGACCGTGTGAGGGTGCCAATTAGGCAGCTTCTAATTCAAGGTCTGGTAGTAATGATTGTGAATTAGTTGCTACATTGGTCTCTTGATTTTTTGGTAATCTGTTAAGTGTAGGGATGATAGTCGTTGCAGAGAAAGTATAGCTGCGACGTCCTACATGCATGTTGGTTTTTTAGTGAGTTGAAAGCATTCGTAACTCAGCTTATTAGGTTCAAGATTGGTGATTATCATCTTCAACAACTGAAAAGATTAAGGTGCTCCTCGATTTACTGGCACATGACATGTTGTATGTTGCAGATAAGAGTTTAGTCAAGTTGGCTAGAACAATGTGTTTCTTCTCGTAGCCAGACACGGCACATGGCATGCATACGCAAGTCAAACATGGATATGTTTGCAGTTGTATCTAGCTGTTCATTGCAATGTGCATTCCAGTTTCTCCTTAGCATTAGCTAGACCCTAGAGGAGGCTGTTCATCTTTTATCACGCGTGATGCGGTGATGAGAATCCATTTCATTAGAGGACCTGGATCATGGTGGTTGTAGATTATTACTATTGTTCTACCAGCAGAGGTAAAAACACAGAGCGACAAATGAAATAAGAGAGAATGTGGTTTAGGACAAAGAAGAATGCTAACAGCATTCTTATGCGAAAATCTTATTACTTTTTCTTCTCATCCTTAATGTTGCACGGCGATTTCAATCATTTATTTTTAGTCACTATTTAAAGATTATTCTTACAAAAAATTAATTGTATTTGAAATCTTTTACCGGTTGTTCAATAAAACTTTTCAACATTAAAATTATAGCAATGTTAATCTAACGGCTTGATAATTACTTCTTTGGTTCTTTTGTTGAAAAGTTAATCTTTAAAAGGTGACTTAGACAACATACAGTTTCGATCATTAAGTAACATTGCTTGGTCATAAAACGAAATGAGAAGTAGAAAGAAAAGTAGTTCCAAATATAAGGGTTTGCTAGCCCTCCTAGGGTAATTAGCCAAGACAACGTGATTACCTCCTTATCCTAAAATTTGATCCTCGTTGAATAGATTGTAGTAGTTATGAATGTAAAAAAAAATCGTAAAGGAAATAATAGAGCTGGCATCATACACCAATCACGGTGTATATGTTCCAAACATGTGGGGCATTGGCTTTTCATTTTTCTTTGTCGTGTCTAATGATTAAGGTAGGTTTGGTGCCCATTGTTAGCAAGTGCCACATTTTCATAGCACAATCATGACGAGGAAAAAGGGAAGTAAAAGCTAGGCTTTAGTTCTTCCTTTTAGTTCTTCAGAGAGACTTATCAAATATGCAATTACATATTTACATTAACCCATTAGAAAAGGCAATGCATATACCTTCTTTTTCTTCGTTTCTCTGGACATATGACTACTGATGGCGATGGCCTTTCTTCTCCCAACTTTCCAACTTTTCCATTTGGTGGGTATCGGGTAATTCCTTGTGGGGTGCATCAATTTTTGCTGACTTATTATCTAAGGGTAATGGATGTCGCCAAAAAAGGTCAAGCCTAAAATAATCGTTGCTTCTTGTTTGGTTCATACCAAATTACCAGTCACCCTTAGGTTTGGTAAGATGAAGCTCGCATGCCACAGTGCTTAACTGTTATTGGCTCCCTAACCTTGTCTCGGCCTCTTTGAGATATTTGGCCTGATACCGTACCCTATAATCAACAGCCATGCTCAAGGATATGGGAAAATTGCACACACTATTCCTAATTCTCTTTTGTGTGGTTTAGCCGGCCCTCCTTAATTTAACGAAGGAGCCATTCATGTTTTGGGAAGAATTAAATAAAAATTAATAATTTTGCAGTTGAGATCAGCGTTTGAAGTTTGACGTTCTTTTCTTTTAGTAATCTTGTCTGTCACACAGCACAATAAAGTCATTCGGAGATTTCAAGATTTGTACCATAATCCATGTTTTCAATTTTCCCCTTTCTCTAGCAGCCTTTTTGACTAATATGGCAGGCAGATCGGCACTGTGCTGCAAGCTGAAAGCTTCAGTCTTCCAACGTATATAAGAAAATTGCATGCTCGTTAATGTATTCTTTCTTACTTGCAAATCCTGGTTTTGACATATGTGTGAAAATAATTTATTGAAAGTAACAAGAGAATTCTCTGCAGTAGATGGCAAACTCTGATTTTATTTTTTTTTGGTCAAAAATGACCTACTGTGATTTTCCACGGACTAATGTTTGCCCATGAATATTTTCGATACATAGTTTAAATTAAATACACCATAACGAATATTATACGGATGAAAAGGCTAAAGAAATGTAGTTTTTGTATTGTTTTTCTTATCACTTGGCGGTTTGCTTATGACAATCAATAAGGATGAACGTGTTCATATGTGTGTGTGTGTGTGTCGGTGCATATTAGTTTGAAGACAAATCTTTCGAAACTATTTTTGTTCGGTCAGAGCATGCAAATTAAGAATTCTCCACATCCTCCTCTTCTCGTTTCACAATTTAACTTGCATGATTGCATGTTCAAAATGGTGTATTATTTGTATCATCAAGTATATATGGCACCAAAAATAAAAATCCTTGAGGTTTGCAGGGGCACTAAATTTCAATATCAAACTTTATCTAACCTGTATGGATCATCAAAGAATAAAAGATAATTAGGACTCAGAATATGGAACTCAATTTCATTAAACTAACACCAGTTGTAACCTATGGTTCACATGTCCATGGACTTTTGCGTCTGATCTAGTACCACATTATTTGCCAGTTTTCCACCAGAACTATATATTTTTCTACAAATTTTTGTTTTATATAGAAGGTCTGATCTCTGGTCAGCCAATCAAAACAAATTAGCGAAAATTAAAAAAAATAAAATCCAGCCGAACAAGAAAAATAAATGTCTTTGATTTGTCTATTCTTATAACTTGGCCCGTAATTTGCCCCACCACATTCGGCCTTAATTGGATAACAGTAACAGCATTGTTGTATTGCTCTTCGTTGCACGTTTGCATGTTTTTCCTGTGCAGCTGTGCTTCTTTTGTTTCTTTTCCCAACTCAATAATTTGTCTGTAACTATCCTCTTAAAACAAACGCATTTGAATAATATATATATATATATATATATATATATATTTATTTATTTATTTATTTATTTATTTATTTATTTATATGTATATATTGTATTATTAATATATATATATATATATATATATATGTGTGTTCATAATTTGCATTTTCTATGGTTCTCTGAAAGAACAAAAGCCAGCCATTCATAATGCATGCATGGCTAGTCGACGTTGACAAAGGCAAGCGTCGGTACAGGAGACTATGCACCTGTTATCCCATTTTCTCTTTTCTTTTTGTAGGTGAGAATAGGTTTGGCTAGCTCCTTAGGATTGAGGAGTTCTTTCTAAATTTACTTAGAGACCGCTTTACAAAACTTTGTATTTATGATCGGTACTGTTCTAAAAAAATTCATTTAGCGCCGCTTAGGTGGCTGACCACCGCCCTGATTAATGCCTAGGCGTTTGAAAATTAAGAAATGACGCCTAGACCTATTGAGGCACCCGCCTAGGCACTTGCCCAGTCTACCCAAACCTGCCTAGGTTGCGACTCACTTAGACAGAAAATAGATAACTTTCATTTTACATTATATTTTTTTCAAAAAATTATAAGAGACTTGTTGAATACTTGAATGAACACACATTATATGTTTGTTCCCATGTTTTCATTATGTTCAAATAGTTCATAATATATATGTCATTATTTTAAGTATAATTATACACTTATTTATACGAAATATAGTAAATTTACTTAAATCCGCCTAGTCCGCCTAGGCGCCCACCTAGACCCTGCCTAACCGCCTAGGCGCTAGGCCCTAGACCACCGCTTGACTAGCGCCTAGTGTCTTTTAAAACCTTGATGATCAGACTATTCATGAATCATATTATAAAGGGTCAATTTTGTCACATCCCAGCCCGGGGCGGACCACTTCCCGGGCCCGCTCCACCACCGTAGCACGATATTGTCCGCTTTGGGCCCCGACCACGCCCTCACGGTTTTGTTTCTGGGAACTCACGAACAACTTCCCAGTGGGTCACCCATCATGGGAGTGCTCTAGCCCCCCTCTCGCTTAACTTTAGAGTTCCTACGAAACCCGAAGTCAATGAGCTCCCAAAAGGCCTCGTGCTAAGTAGGGATGGAAATATACATTTAAGGATCACTCCCCTGGGCGATGTGGGATGTCACAAATTTGGTTTTGGTCCCTAATCAATATAATTAAAGATTATCTTACAAAAACATAATTAAAACTATGATTGTTTAGTCAATTAGTTATAGCAAATAGATAGACAATTCATAATTCTTTTACTAAATCCATCAATCTGTTTTACGATCGCATTTTCAATTATATTTTGCAGAGATAATCTTTACATAATGATTTATAATATGTACCGTTCCCGTCAAAAGCATAAAGTTCAATGAACCAGTCACATAGTGAATTGAGGAGTAACTTCACTTCATCTATTGAGGAGCCAAGTTTATTCCTTTGTGCAAGTAATTTACAATTTTGTGGGTATTTAAATATAGAATACTAGGTTCTTTATTGTTGTTAGAAGAAAATAACACAAGTAACTATTTTTTCTCTTTACCGAATGCAAGACTAAATCTGGATATAACTTTCTAAACTTAATATAAAATTACAATCCCTTACAGTTTTTCTATATCATTTAGATTAAACATATGTGTCTTTTTAAAATTTGATTAAAGTGCTTTGACTAACAGTCACTTTTATTTTTTAAAATTTCATTTATCATTTTATCTGTATGATGCACTTTTCCTTATTTAGTTGAGATATTAATAATTAAACTATATTTTCTCTTCTTCCAAATATGTTTTTTCAATCACATTTTTTTTGTTATGCAAACATTTAATATTATTTCTTTTTCAATTTGTTTGTGAAATATTAATTTTTTTGCTTTTTTTTAAGTATAGTTGTTGAATAATTATTATTAGATACAATGCATTACGTATATATTATCTGTGGGTACATTTGAATGTATAAAAATCATTAATTGGTACGTTTATTTGCAATTTTGGTACGTTTGATTTGATAAATATTGTTAATATTGGTACATTATTTTGATTTTGGTACGTTTTATTTTGTACACATTGTGTATTGGTATGTTTATATTATTCTCAATCTTTTTTTCTCTTAATGTACTAAAAGAAAAAATTATTTCGCTACATTTGATTTTTGGGAGATTTAAAAATATTTTAAACTATTTTGGAAAGAAAATATCTTAAATCGTAGATAATTATTGCTAAATTGTAGCATTATTGTGAAAATAAATTGAATTTAACCAACTTTTTTTTTTTTTACAATTATCTCTAATGGAGGAGAGTGTAATCAAAATGCTAGATTATAAGAAATTTGTTACAATATAATGTGTACATAGCACCAAAATTATGACAAAAAAAATTTAATCAAATCACTAAAATGTATGAATGTTTGATCTAAAAAATTCAAAATTGAGGCGCCTATATTAAAAAATCTCGAGCCATTCTTAAAGTTATTGTCCCAAAAATAAAAGTTGCCATGCCTTGGAATTGATTGGTAAGTGTATGCCGCAAGTTGCTACGAATCGTGGCCAAAGCCAAAGAATGAAAAAGAAAAAGCTCCTTTCGATTGAAGCCTTTTTATTTGGTTAGCTGATCACGAGCTTTAACTATTTTCTTATTCATAATCACCAACAGATTAGTAACCTTTTCTTAATTTATTTTGAGCTTAGAATATATATACATATCTCAAAAGTAAAGAGTCAGCATGCATTAATATTCTTAAAAAAGAAAAAATTATGAATGCATTAATAGAAAACTATATTTCCCATAATAATTGATATAAAAAAGATACTTTTGTTTCGAAGGTGTATACAAAAGTTTTGAGTCATGACTCTTGCATGCACCACTGATTTGTGCCCAAGTCCAAGATAATGAGCCCTTTCACAATCACAAGGATAATAGTTAGAATAGTGTCATAGAGACTAAATTTGTAAACAAAATTTTGAAAATTGAAGGACACAAAAGTTGATGATTGGTTTATTACTTACACGCTGATAAACGTGTTTATTTTTATTGGTACACATCATTTAGTTTGTAAATTTAGTCTCTTAGTATTACCTTAATAGTTAAGGGAATAAAGCATAAAGACTTTTAGATCAGAATTAATTACTCGTGTCATAATTTAATTTACTGATATAAGAAACGTTAAAGCAGAAAGGATTTTAAGAAACAGTAGACTTCCGATGCGGATCCTGGAAAGTTGTTGAACTTGAAATGCTAGCTATAAAAACTACGTCAATAACATGCTTGGTAAGTTCTTTCAAAAGCCAAGGAAGAAAGAACTAGTTGTCCTGCATGCATTTGTTTTCTTCAATTATTGAGACTCAACCCGAAGATTCCGACGCCTGAAATCTCACTACCGGGATTCAACCCCATGCGCTGCGCCAAGATCTTTACACCTGAGCTCCTTCCTAAGGCTCCTAGTACCCCAAATCCATACACCATGTACATGATCCCGATACATTAAAGGTCAAGACTCGAGCACTTGAATGGTGACTATGAAAAACTGTCATATTTATTTTAAGAGTAATGTTAGGAAAATTAAATTTAGAGATTAAATTTACAAACTAAACGATGTGTCACCAATAAGAATAAGCACGTTTATCAACGTTTATGTAATGAACCAATCATCAACTTCTATATCTTTTAGTTTTCAAAATTTGTCTCCAAATTTAGTTTTTCTAGCATTGCTCTTATTTTAAATTTCACTGATTTATTTTTTCATTAAAAAAATATTTTGTTCACTCGTGCTTATATATACACTTTATATTTTTCATGGCTCCAACAAACTTAACATTGGTGCCAATGAGTTATTGTTATGTATAAAAAAAAAATCCACAACATTATATCAACGATTTGAATTGCTACGGTAATGTTATATTTGTATCCATATCATAAAGTTGCTCTCTTCCAAGAGGTACAAGACACATAGAAATGTGACATGTGCAAAACCAGGATCATCTCCCGATTGTCTTTGTGAGGATCCTGTCTTGAGATCCATTAAATCATTTATATTCATCGTATATCGTGTGGTAAAAAATTATTTTAAATTTTGTAATTTAAAATTGAATACAAATAATACCTGATGAAAATTAACTGTACGATATATGATGAACATATACAATTTATGAATTCCTAGATCCTCATAAAGAAAATCCAAATAATATCCTCACAAAAATGATCTGGATAAGGTCATCGTTCACATGTGCCAATCAAGATGTTAATGGACAATAATGTCCATAATGTTGTGTCAAAGTAGCAAGGAGCCCACCCCAACATTGCAAGTTTGCGACACACAAAACACATAACAAGGCTATTTTCTCATAATTCACACCCACAACACAACAGGAACCCATGTGCTGTGCTGGTGACACTCTCCTTCTTTTTTTTTTCATAGCCTCCTATTTGAATAGTCACGGTTAAATCACATCAATATTTTATATTAATTTTTTTATAAAAAAAACAAAATAAATAATATGAGATGAGAGAACGGAAGGAAATAAAAAGAAGAAGAGAGAGAATTCTACTCCCACAATCATACACAGACACACATGACGTGACCACACACCCACCTCCGGATAATCCCTATACTACTATACACTACTCTATACCATACCATACGTCTGCCTTATACGTACACATTACCACATAAAACTGACAGAGATCAGAGTGAGTGGGTCAGCGGGTACAAATTTGAATCTCAAATTATGACTTTTTACCGATTGGCTTTGGATTCTATTGCCTTACTCACTTATTTTTTACCCTTTTCTATTGTATTTGACCGTTGCTCGTGATTCGCGCCAACACTTTGATGCTCACGGTCACTGGCGGGGACGGGGAAGTGTATGGACACGTGTACGGTGACTGATGCTACCACACGGGTGTTAAAAAGTCCCTTGGCATCACTTCTTTGTTGTTGCCGCCCGTGGATTCCTATATTTTTATACAGGTCATGATTTTCGACTCGAATGATCAAATCCATTATCCACCGCTCCTTTTCGATTACCATTTGACCATCTTGCACTTCTTGATCCAAATTTGACCGAGTGCATAAGTAACACAACTTTTTAAAAAATAAATGAAAACTAATAAAAAAAAATTAAAATTTTTAAGTTTTAATGATAATAACAAAATAAAATATAAAGTAAATATTATTAGAATTGACTTTTTAGTGTAAAAATATAATTTTTCGTTAAAGTAAACAATACGAGAAGTTTTTCGTTAAAGTTCTTTTTAAATAATGGAAAATTGGACTCACTAACCCTTTCATAAATGGGTGTTAAGATGACTAATTTTATAAATTAAATAATGTGTTATCAATATAAAATAAGTACGTATAAATTTGACCGAGTAC
The DNA here is from genome assembly GCA_963580275.1 of Crataegus laevigata. Taxonomy (NCBI): domain Eukaryota; kingdom Viridiplantae; phylum Streptophyta; class Magnoliopsida; order Rosales; family Rosaceae; genus Crataegus; species Crataegus laevigata. The sequence goes on along the minus strand of OY756946.1, from coordinate 38,453,505 downwards.
ATAAGTAACACATTACACAACCTTTTAAATAATGGAAAATTGGGCTCACTAACCCTTTTATAAATGGGTAATGTTAAGATGATTAATTTTATAAATTAAATTTGTAAATTTAATAATGTGTTATCAATATGAAATAAGTACGTTAATTAACCTTTAAGTAATAATTCAATCATCAACTTCCATATAATTTAATTTACAAAATTTAGTCTACAAATTAGTCCTCTAATATTACCTTTTATACATACAACAATCAAAATTAGCTATGCTTTCAAAATACAATATTTATTAGTCTTCTTTAATGAAAATACCTCAAGTTAAAAGCTTCCTACTAACAAAATATTGTATCGACAAGGTATCAATATTGTGTTGAGAATGTATTAATATTGTGTCGATGACATATTATTTTGAGAGTACTTTCGTCAAAGATGACTAGTAAATGTTGTATTTTGAGAACATAGCTATTTGAGTTGGTGGATTTGTTAAAGTGCCCAAAAAACCCAATTTTCCTAATTGAAATACCAAGCAGTTCGTATAGGTACCAAGCACAAACAATAGTGCTCCACTTTGCATGTTTACACATGTGGTTTTCTATTGAAATGTAAATTGTATGCCAGAAAAATGATAAAATGAAATACAATATGTAGCTGAGTAGTTATATCTGGTAACATGGAGACCTTTTTTAACATATTGCGGTAGCATGTGACGACCAAATACAAGTTGGAGATAAGATTGTTATCGAACCATTTAGTAGTGGTTGTTAGTCTGTCTCCAAGAAATATTCGATGGTGCCCAAATGCTACAGTTACCAATTCGTTGTGAGTTTTTTACCTCATACAGCTTTCTCACTATTTTGTTCATGGTTCATGTGTGCCGATGTGAAACTAGATTCACTTGGTTTAATCTTTTAGCAAAGAATGGTCTAGACCCTGGACCTCCAAAAATCCAACTGAAGCAGTTAAACTCATTCCTCTGGTAACTTTTAGCTAATTAAATCAAACTGAAATTAACTTTTAGCTAATTTCATATAAAATTAGTTACAGAATAAACTATTATATACTTGTTAAATTAGTAAATTACACATATGATCAATAATGCGATAAGGATCAGGACTGATCATAAAAATCTAAGCTTACTGAGCAAAAGATTGTGGCCGTTAAAATTTAATCAAACGGCTACAAACAAAAAATCCTCTAAAAATTATAATAATTATACCTGTTAAATCAAAATTTAACGACTACGATCGCCTGAAAAAAAAAATCCGAGTTATTTGTTTTTCATGCCAGGGTATCGTAACGGTAACGGATACGTACATAATTTATTTGCATGCTAAATAGAAGAGCCAAAATGTTTTGGAAAATAAAAAAATCACAAATAGATTGCTGATGATGAGAGAAGAATGCAATGCGGCGTTTCGCAAAATAACAAGCGACGGGTCCCCTCTGCGGCTGTGCGTCAGTCATATCTCCACCTTTGTCATCATGAAGGCAGCCGACGAGACACCTTTCAATTTCATTGGGATTCTGAGAAGATGGATATCGGAAATTACTCAACTACCACCAGTTTAATCTTAAATATAAATTTAACTCATTAACTAACTAATTTAATATATAAATAATGGTAATGCAGTACTGTTGAGGCCCTCTAAAACCTTCCAGTGCTGTGTTCCACAGTGGAGGTTCAGACTCCACTGCCCTAGCGAGTCTCATGCTAATGAAATAATCTGGTGGAGTGTCAGATTATCTCTCTGGCGGGAAGGAAGGATGTATTTGTGATTTCCATAATTTCATTTCTTAATGTAATGATAGAAATAATAGTTACTTGTCGTGAGCAAAGCGCAAAGGTTTAAGCTGGTCAAAGTGGACTGAAGAAGATGGAAATTGGCAAGCAGAAGTTGCCTCGCAAGTTTATGATATTATTGCGTGTATAAGACGACAATAATTGTCATGTGAAAAGTGAAGAAGTTACTTTGGACTCTGATTGCACTCTCACACTCATCGTTCATCGCTCAAACTTAAGATCACTCAACACATGCTACATTGCTATTGCTTGTGATTCACTAAATTATTAAACTCATTGGTCGAAATGCGTTAACTTGACGAGTGAAATATATTGCCGATATTACTGATTATATAGTTGATTTTTTTTTTCGAGTTATAGTTGTGGATATTGAGTCGAAAATTAATGCAATTAACTTTGACGTGGAAGAAATATTAACCAGACTAATCTTAATATGATATAGAATGAGAATTATTCACTAGACTAATCTCATCTGTTTTTATTTATGTACGAAGGGGTGATATAGCAAGGAATACAATTGTTAATGGGTTTGGGAAATTGTGCATTTCCATGGTTGAAAATAGGATATTAAATGGGGGAGGAGAGGACCATTGTTCCCAGTATCCCTTCCTAATTAATATATTTATCTGTTTAATTATGCATAAAATTAAAGGAAAACTAATGAAAAGGGCTTGAAAACTTTGAGTTTTAATGATAAGGACAAAATAAAGGGTAAAGTGAATAGTACCAGGATTGACTTTTTAGTGTAAAAATGTGGTTTTTCGTTAAAGTGAACAGTACCGGGAGCTTTTCGTTAAAGTTCCCTAAAATTAAAATGTAATCCAGTGCCTGGCATTACATGTTTAATTAATTATACATGTAAAAAAGTATAGAATAATATGGTGGTCATCGTGATGGTGGTGGTGTTATTAAAATAGTGTTAAAAAATAAGAATCTTTGTATAGAATAACAAAAAAATAAGAATCTTTGTATGGAATAACAAAAAAAAAAAAAAAAAAGACATGATCGTGGATGAGACTCCACGGTGTCAAGGATTCTCTGCCATACACTATACAGTGCCTGCTCCCTCATAAGTCTTAGTAAGTCATCTCATTTATGCCTTATAAACAAAGATTTTTTATTTTTTTATTTTGTGAAGATTAATATTAAAAAAAGAGAACTTTAACGAAAAGCTCCTAGTACTGTTCACTTTAACGAAAAACCACATTTTTACACTAAAAAGTCAATTATTGTACTATTCACTTTATCCTTTATTTTGTCATTATCATTAAAATTCAAAGTTTTCAAGTCATTTTCATTAGTTTTCCTTAAAAAAAAAAAGACTTATGGGTTGGTCATCAGTACAAATCTCCTGCACCCAAAATCCTCTGTGGCCTTTTTATACCTTTGATTTTATTGAACATGTCAACAATCACACCCAATCAAATTAAGCTTCAAGTCCCAAGTCTCAAAACATGCTCAATAAAATCAAAGACGCAAAAATACCACATGAATTTTTTGGTGCAGAAAATTTGCTCTCGTTGGCCATATAGATCACACTTAAGCAATTTTCATTGGATTCCCCACAAAATGATGATTAAAATATGCAATTATTTAGAACCCCACTACCTAATTAAACCAAATTACTCTTTCCATTCCACACACACATGGATGAAATCAACAATTCAATCATGTAAACTTCATTCTAGCTTCTCTCTCGATTTCATAACTTCACAAATCTTGTTTTCCATCCTAATACTTTTTAAATGTAATCTGTTATATGTATATATATAGTAATATGTTTATTTAACAAAGAGACAGATATGTAATTGTAAATAATACCATTTTTTTTCTTCTTATAATTAAAGGCATTATACATATTTGGAAGATACCTCCTTCTAATGGATTATAGGGTACAATAAGGGTCATAGCCACTATTAGTCCAAAAATGTATGAAGTCCGTCTTCATTATAGGAGATCTATACCCTATGCAGCACGAATGACTAGCTACAAGTCGTTATCGAGTTGACTACTTATAGGCCTCGGGCGATCTACATTTAAAAGAATTGGATTCTTTCCTGAGTAAATTCTCGAGATCTTATTGACTCACTAATACGAGTCTTTAGATTTTAATTCAACGGCTACAATTATTATAAATTTTAGAGGAGTCATCTGTTTGTAGTCGTAAAATCACGATCTAACTTCTCGTATTATTGAGTTAGAAAGATTCCGAGCCTTTAGTCAGGAGAAAATCCAATTTCACATTTAAAGCCCGCAAACAAGCTTTTTGTGGAGCTCAAGTGGACTTCCAATCTCGTCTCTAAATACAATAAATTATTAGCATATCGCCTAATAATACTGGAGAGTAGAGATGAAAAAAAATACAGTGAGGTAAAAGTTCGAAAGGATAAAACATAGCTCGCCCGACTCTTTTGCCCTTCACTAGAAATATAAGTATTAACAATATGGACAATTTGGTAAATGTGATGTGGGTCTCTTTTTGAATGAGAAGGCAAAAATGAGAAACTGGAAAGATGTTTCATTGACCTCCCAAATAGCAGCCTTCCCAAACGACAAACCAAGCCGCTGTAGCACCGTATATATTAATATTATCCGGTCGGCCTTTCCTTCCCTTCCCTTCAAAAGAATCTGGTTTATTTTCAACACCCAAAAATATCATTTTTAATTATACATCTAACTTTTATGGGTAAATTACACCATAGCCCCTCAGGTTTGAGGTCTATTACAACCTCATACAACATCTTTAAAACATTTCACTTTCATACCTTAAGTACTATTTTATTTCAATTTCATACAGCCGTTACATTTTCCATCCATTGAACCGTTAAGTGCTGACGTGGCTGCCACATATATGCCACGTGGCTGCCAAATGTCTGCCACGTGGCAAATAAAAATAAATTTTTATTTAAAAAACCTAAATTTTCTCAACCAAAAAAAAAATTGGGTAAATTACACCATACCCCCTCAGGTTTGAGGTCTATTACAACTTCATACAACATCTTTAAAATATTTCACTTTCATACATCCAGTACCATTTTATTTCAAAATAACATCTCCGTTAGATTTTCCATCCTTTGGTCTATTAAATGTTGACGTGGCTGCCACATTTGTGCTGATGTGGCTGCCACGTGACAATTTTTTTTTAATATTTTTAAAAACCTGAAATCGTCTTCCCCGACTCACCCCTTCTTTTATCCATCATCACCCCCCCCCCCCAAATCCCACCCGAGCCACCCCTTTCTTCCATCCCCCATCACCCACCCCCAAAAATTCCACCTGAGATTAGATGGATCTACTACAAAATGGTATTGGATGTATGAAAGTGAAATGTTTTAAAGATGTTGTATGGAGTTGTAATAGACCTCAAACTTGAGGGGGTATGGTGTAATTTACCCATTTTTTTTTTTTGGTTGAGAAAATTTGGGATTTTTAAATTAAAAAAAATAAAAAATTTATTTTTATTTGCCACGTGGCAAACATTTGGCAGCCACGTGGCATATATGTGGCGGCCATGTCAGCACTTAACGGTTCAATGGATGGAAAATGTAACGGCTGTATGAAATTGAAATAAAATAGTACTTGAGGTATGAAAGTGAAATGTTTTAAAGATGTTGTATGGGGTTGTAATAGACCTCAAACTTGAGGGGCTATGGTGTAATTTACCCAACTTTTATTTTAAAAACTTTAACGAAAAGATCTAGTACTGTTTATTTTAACGAAAAATCACATTTTTATACTTAAAAGTTAATTCTGATACTATTCAATTTACATTTTATTTTGTTTTTAGTGTTAAAACTCAAAATTTTCAAGCTTTTTTTATTAGTTTTCTTTTTATTTTAATTACTAACTAAATTTATGATTTAGTGATATTTTTTTATTTATAAATAAATATTTTAAATTTAACTCATATAAATAAGATGACATATTATATTAGTGTTTGCTCGATACCTATTAAGATGTTGTTTTATTAAAAGTTTTATTTTTATTAATTCCATTACTTAAGGGGGTGTATTCAATTATGATTTTGAGAGATTTTAATTCTTTTAATGAATATAGAGATATTCAATCAGAAATTTAAGTGATTCTCTGACATTGAAGGTGTAATCAATTAAAAATTGAAGATAGTTTATTAAAATTCTTAGAAATCCGAGTGTATTTAATTAGGATTTTAAAGAAGTTTATAACATTTCAGATGTATTCAATTATAAATTGATTTTAAAGAATTTGAGAAAGTTGAGGGATTAGAGGGAATTTGAGAAATTTCGTAGTGTATTTTAAGTATCCACAAATCTTATCTATTCTCATGAGATTTCGAGGGAATTGAATCAAAATTTTATATGTAATATCTACAAATCAATTAAACTCTATAAAAATTCATAAATTTATAAATCCATTAAAGTTTCTTAAAATCCCAAGTTCAAAAGCAAGAAATCACCCACAAATTACATAAATAATTGCATTTGCCACATAGGCCCTCACGGTTCGGAGTGTCCCTTCTTGTATATTATACAATCGTGAGTTGTGAAATTTAAAAATAATTCCAATAAAAAGATAATCAAATTATAAAGTGTGTAGTTATTTATGTTGTATAATAAATTGATGATTTTAGTAACAACTAACAATCACATGATGCACAATCCTCTTATATTAAAAAGAAAAAGAAAATGACACACTCTCTATTTAGTTGATTGACATGTATGCCTCAACAATTACTATGACTAGAGTTGATTCTTTTATTTGTACGACTTAGCTCCACTTATCACCATGATGAAAAATGATAAATTAACATAATAAATTACAACTTATAGTAGATGATTTGACTCTATAATCTTCTTTGATAAAACACACCTATTAGTACAGATAATTAAGTTAAGAACAATAACGTAAAAAATAAGAAATTTTTTTAATGTCTTTAATTTACTTTTGTATTTGTATTAATGAACTATTATTGACCCTTTACAAATCTAATTATGCACTGAGGTTGTACAATTAAATTTTAAAACAAATTTCTACATGAATCCCTTTTACTTAATTATTTTTGACCTTTTTTTATTTGGTAGTTAGCTCCCATCGTGCTCGTGTAAAAGCTTAAAAACTGAAAGGAAGTAGAGAGAGAAAGAAAGGGGCGCATTGTTAAGGCAAGAAAGAAAAGAAATGTGCACCTTTTTTTTTTAGGTTCTAAAATATGAAAGTGGAGAAATAAAACGACAAAGTTCCGAAAGTGGGTTCTAGACAGAGAGAGAGAGAGAGAGAGAGAGAGAGAGAGAGAGAGGTAGAGGTGGGCAGTTTTATTGGATTTTGGCGTTGAAGGTTGAAGCAGAACCACCTTACCCAGCAAAGCTGCTTCATTTGGGCTCTCAGCGAGAGAGAGAGAGAGAGAGAGAGAGCGGGGTCTTGTGTTGCTGGTTAATGATCAATGTGCTTGCTTGAGCTCTAACCTTGCTGCGTCTGTGTATAGTGTAACACTGTGAGAGTGAGAGAGAGCTCTGATTTTTGAGCTTTTTGGGGTCTTTGTTTTGCTGGGTTTACCAATGGAGTTTGCTGGGTGCAGCAGAGGGAGCTCAGGGAGAGCTCTGGCTCTGGCCCTTTGCCTATTGGCCTTGATATCTCTATCTTGTGCTGCCAGATTGAGTGCTTCTTCACGGCAGAACCTTGATGTCCAGAAGCACCTCAACCGCTTGAACAAACCCGCCGTGAAAAGCATCAAGGTTTCCTCTTTTTCCCTCTTTTTCTTTAACTTTACATTCTTTCTTCATTCAACTTTCTTGGGCTCTGTTTGATTTTTTTGAAGAAATAAAAAAAAGGAAAGAGCTTTCTTGCTTTTTTTTTTTGTTCTCTACCTTTGTTGGGTTTCTGGAAAAGCGGTGAAAAATGGAAGAAAGTGAAGAAATTTATACATTTTCTGTTGTTTTGAATTAGTTTTATTCATTTCTTTTGGTAAATATGTTTGATTTATTTGTACTTTCTTAATTGTTTTCTCAGCGACCAAATGGGGGTGTAAGCAAATGGGCTTTCCCCTATGATTTTCACTATGTTTTTTGTTCTGCAGAAGCTTATTATTATTTTTTAAAACAAAGCAATGATTTAGTTATAGTTTCCTCTTTCCTCTCTCTTTACACAATGATTTCCTTATAAAAGTAGTAACAGAAGATGAGGAAAATGAAAAAGAAAAAAATTTGTAGCAATATTGTGAAATCAGACCCCCATTTGTTATCACCAAACATTGTTCAAGTGATTAGGCATAACGTAAGTGCTTTAGTTTGTTTACTCGGCACTCAATTTTTTCTCTTGATTCGTGAGAGTTAGCAAGTTTCTTTGTTGTAGTATTTTGCAGTGCTTCTGTTGCAAGATCTGACTTGAGACTCTTGATTTTTGATGATATAGAGCCCAGATGGAGATATTATAGACTGTGTTCATATCTCTCAGCAACCGGCTTTCGATCACCCTTACCTCAAAGACCACAAAATCCAGGTCCATTTTCCTCAACAATGCATCCTTAAATTCGACAGTCTTTTGTTCCCTTTGCCTATTGCCTTGTTTCTGAGTTTACTCGTGTCTGTTATGTTATGTTTATCAGATGAGGCCTAGCTACCACCCAGAAGGGTTGTTTGCTGAGAACAAAGTGGCTGAAAAAACAAACGAAAAAGCAAATACCCAGCTGTGGCATGTGAACGGGAAATGCCCGGAAGATACTATTCCGGTAAGGAGAACGAAGAAAGATGATATTCTGAGAGCGAGTTCAGTGAAACATTATGGAAGGAAGAAGCAGAGAACCATACCAAAATCTGCAGATCCTGATCTTGCCAATGAAAGTGGTCATCAGGTAAACTTTCTCTAATGGGCCTTCTTAATTTTGCCTGTGTTCTTTGAACTTTATTTTTTGGATTTCTTAGTTTTGTTTTAATTGACTTGTTTGTTTTATTTGGGGTGATTAGCATGCAATTGCTTATGTCAATGGAGATAAGTATTTTGGAGCTAAGGCAACCATAAATGTCTGGGAGCCCAAGATACAACAGCCTAATGAGTTCAGCTTGTCTCAGCTGTGGATATTAGGAGGGTCTTTTGGTGAAGATCTGAACAGCATTGAAGCTGGCTGGCAGGTACTCTCTTAATCTAGGCCAAAAAGTAATCCAACCCGGATTTACCAAGTTACTTATTTTCTTAATGAAACATGAAGTATTAATCTTGATACTTGTTGCTACAACAGGTCAGCCCGGACCTCTACGGTGACAACAACACAAGACTGTTTACCTACTGGACTGTAAGCTTCTAAAACATAAATTTTCCCATAAATTTTTGGGTTTGCATTTTGGTTTCTCTAGTCTTCACTTATCTGATTGTTTTATTTTCAATTGTAATAGCTGTGCTAATGTGTTTTTTCCTTGCTCCTTCCATGATTACATTACAGAGTGATGCATATCAAGCCACTGGTTGCTACAACCTCCTCTGCTCAGGCTTCATTCAAATCAACAGCGAAATAGCAATGGGTGCAAGCATCTCTCCCGTTTCGGGTTTACGAGGATCGCAGTATGATATCAGCATACTCGTCTGGAAGGTGAAAAGCAAAGCACTAAATGGATCATCTAGCATGTTGTAAAAGAATACAAAAGAATGGAGTTGATAAATTCCTAAAGGATGCATGTCATCCTAGATGAACATTAATCAAATTCATCATAGGCAATATAAGCAGCAAAATATACATCATTTGCAATTCTTGAGAGTTGGGGGGTGGGGTGGAGGCAGAAATCGATTTTGGTTCAGATTCTAAGAATCTTTTGCCATTTTCTTTTGCTTGCTGCTTCCCCTCACAGTAGTTGATAAAGGGACAAGCATTGTTTATGCAGGACAGTGACAAGTTCCAAACTTTTTCGTTCACCTTTCACTGCATGCATGTCACGGGAAAGACTATAGCATTGTCCTCTCACTCATTTGTTTTGCTTAAGCTGTATAGGAATATAGGAATATAGATGCACATTATTTACCACTCCTTTTTCAATTGGGAAAACTGTTGTTTTTGCTTGTAGGATCCAAAGGAGGGGCATTGGTGGATGCAATTCGGGAACGACTATGTGCTGGGATATTGGCCTTCATTCCTCTTCTCATACTTGGCTGACAGTGCTTCCATGATTGAGTGGGGAGGTGAGGTTGTGAATTCACAACCGGACGGCCAGCACACATCGACCCAAATGGGCAGCGGACGGTTCCCGGAGGAAGGTTTTGGCAAGTCAAGTTATTTCAGAAACATTCAAGTTGTTGATAGCTCAAATAATCTCAAGGTCCCCAAAGGATTGGGCACCTTCACCGAGCAATCCAACTGCTATGATGTTCAAATCGGAAGTAACGGGGATTGGGGTCATTACTTTTACTACGGAGGGCCCGGTAAAAACCCGAATTGCCCGTAAGGTGAAAAAGACCATTTCACCCCTCTACTTTGCCCTATGTGTATCATTCAACTAGTGTAATACGTTTTTCTTTTTTCTGCTTTGTATACCCTTCGTAATTTTTTTTTCCTTTAACTGTTTAGGTTGGTTGGGGGTAGTAGCTTTTTATGTAGTGGGAAGTTTTGACTCTTTGGTTTTTTAGTGAAAAAGAATGTAATCTCTCTCCATGCAAGTGGTGGGTGGGTGTGAAGAAGGTTGGCCAAGTTTCTCAAAAGCCTAAAGAAACGAGGGCCTTTTTCTCTTATAGAAAACCCCCTCTGTAATCTCCTTGTTTGTATACGCTCCAATCTCTCCCTTGGAGTGGCTTGTTTAGTGAAATTAATCAAGTTTATGGGTCTAAAATGTTGAGCAAAAGCATTAGAATTCGGAAATCTCACCTTTTTGTTTTTGTTATATCTTATTTTATTTTCTTGGTGCTATTTGAATTATGGGGGTGGTGGTGGGAGTGCTGCCCTAGAGAATATGCTGTCGGTGTAAAAAAGTTGCTTGGAATTGGATGGGGATGGGTTTTTGCGTGAGTGGATGACAGTTCCTTTTGATAGATTAGATTATAGGATTATATGCCCCCACCACAGCAGATTCAGATACGCACTTCGCAAAGTTGCATTGCATGTCCACCAAACCCACGCTTTTCAATGTGTTAGGAATATGATCACAAATGTTCATATATTATTATAAAAATAGAGGGGTACTTGTCCTTTAATATTATAATATAGTGATATACTTTTTCACTTATAAATAAGAAATTTTAGGTTTGATTTTCATTAAAGGTGTATTTGAATCACATTATTGCTAGCTCATTGTGAGGCTTAACTCACTCCTCTACTCTTTTAGTGTATAATAACATATGACATATTGTTCCGTGTTTCGACACATTGAAAAATCTCTCTCCACGTCCACCACTCACAAAACAAATTTTTGGCTAAAATGCTATGTTGGCGTCTGTGTCTCAAATTAATCAATATTAGTTTTGGTGTTTCAAATTAATAATTTATTGTTGTAAAAGTTAAAAGCGCGATAACGTGTGATAGACTTGAAATACTGTTACGGTGTCATCTGGATTTCCATTATGAAGTTTTTCCATTCTAAACCATCTTCCAACTTAAGATTCCTTGCCTAAATTTTAAAGTGCGTGTAAAGCTAAATGCATTTTCAACCGACTAGTGAGGGACATGCATGTTGAGGTTGGAGTTTTTTGGGTAGTGGCGGAGCCGTATAAGGTCATTGGTTATCTATGACCTCAATAACTTTAAAAACTTTATGTATATTTGTATGTCTATTGTATTTGACCCTACAAACAACTATGCCAAATTAAATTACAACATCTTCCTACTTCTTCTTCTATTTTATTTATTTATTATTTATCATCCATGTCTTCTTTTTATTTCTTCTTATGTGCAACTCTATTGTGCACGTCAATTGCTTGATGAAATGCCTTTGTTGACTAATCTTGGTAGTCTTCGACAGTACTCTACAATTTCTTATAGCCACTTGGCAAACCACTACATATCATAGTAGTTGTTGACATCTTGGCATAAGTTTTTAGCATATGTTGGCAAGAATAAACATGCTCCTACCAAGTGCTCGATGAAATGATCCAATAAAGTCTCATTTTTATTTTCTTTTGAATTATGACCAATTACTTGAAAATTCGGACACTGTCACTGCTTTTTAAGGCAACTGCTAAATGTTGGAAGCAAAATGTAGCCAGCTTGGCAGAAGCAAGTGTAATTGATTAACAACTAAAAAGTTGTGTTCCCCTCGTCTTTGTTTGGTTGACCGCTTGATCCTACCATTTGCTGTAATATTAGTGTTTTAAAATTATATACTTGTAGCTATTATGAGTGGTTAATAGCGTTTATCTTTGCAACTAAGATCTTGTGTTTGATTCTTGCAACATTACCAAACCAGAAACACTTATCTGATTCCGATTGTTTGTATTTCCAATTACTATTTTGTGTGAAGATATTATGTTAGAGTGGCGAAGGAAGGATGCACATGAATATGTGTGCTCATGTTTGCTTTCTTCATTTTCCCTTCTCGTTTTGGAGTTTGGACTCGTAATGTGTTTTAGTCCAAGTTTATGATCAGATTTGGGCCAAAGAACTTCTCAAGCCCGCATTGCTTTTACCTTTATATGCCCTTACGGATTCCTCACTTTTCTTATTTCTCGGTTCATTGTTTCCTCACCCATTTGGTTTTACGACAAATATGTCGTCGTCAAAGAGTTATCACATATCATAATATTGTCTTGATTTTTGGCAAATTCATATATCCTGGTTAAGGTATACAGTTTTGAAATGGCAAATTCTACAACTTGACCAACTAAAACGAAGGTTGAATAACCAACTTCCCTACTATTTTACTATATAACGGCCAATCATTTTACATAAAAAATAGACACGTAATTATATTCATCGTGAATAATTATGAATTGTTTTTTCTCCGCAGACTCCGATTTCATTGCAAAAGATCTAGCTAAAGTTTTGCAGGAAGGAAATCGTGCAGCTGACATTTGATTTGACATAGCAAAAGACACCTCATTCCTCATGCCAAATAGCTAGAATTGTGCCAGCTGCAATGACAGGTTTGCTGTGGAGAAGACCGGTCCTTGGCTGCAATTCAATTTTATAAGTAGCAAAATTAAAATAAACAAAAAAGAATCCACCTTCCCAATTCTTTACCTAATTATTTAATTAATTAACCAAATTCAACACCTACTACTAACTCAAGAAATCACTCCCATGCCAAGTAAACAATCTTTGACCCTTCAAATTATTTTAATCATATAAAATGTGTCCCCTTTCTGTTAAATTACTTTTCTGATTATTATTATTTTCTTGTCTATATAGTTATAATCCTGAGAAATTCACACACAAATAAACCACATATATTATGTTTATTCCACTCTCACTCTCACTCTCACTCTCAATCTCACACACAAGTAGCCCATTCCACCTCCCAATAGGCAAGAACTTTCCAATCGTACAATTGGACCGTGACTTGCACGCGCACCATCTTCGTGTGAGTGTAACTCCCCCGCCCCAAGGCACAGAATAACTTTTTTATTTTTCGTTTTTCAAAATAATTTATTTTTATTTTTATTTTTATTTTTATCTTTTGTCTGTTTCTCTCTCTAAAGTAGCTTCCTTTCGTTTTTTCACTTCACAGTTCACACAAAGATATCTGCGAGTGAGTGAGTGAGTAGGGTTTTTAATCTTTTACTCTCTCCCTCCTCCTTCTCTATGAACATAGTCTTGAGAGAGAAACCCAACACAAAACAGAGGTAAAGGCAACTCTTTTAACCTAAAACAAACCCTAATTTCCCATATCATCATCTTGTTCTTCTTCCTTTCTTCCTGCTATTTTTGACTCAAAAACCTGGGGCTTTTACTCTTGTTCTTCTCCACCTGCCCAGCTCCAATTTCTGCTCCAAACCCTAGTTTTGGACCCCAAATACCACTTCCAAAATGACCCATTTGCCCTGAATTCCCCTCCATGCTACTTCCATTCCATGCCATTGCGGGCTAGTGGGTGCGGGGGGCATTGGGGAAATTTGATTTTTTGACTGAATTTTGTTGCTTTCTGGTTCTTATTTGGAATTTGGGAGATGTGCTCGGATGCATGCGTTGCGTAGGTGAGAGAGGGAAGCCATGGAAGGAGATGAGCGTCACCTGCTGCTGGCGTGCGTGATTTCGGGGACCCTTTTCTCGGTTTTGGGCTCCGCTTCATTTTCTATACTGTGGCTTGTGAATTGGAGGCCCTGGAGGATCTACAGGTAATCATATTTTATAATTCTTTTGAAACTTTTAGTTGCCATCTTTGCCTAGAGAGAAACTAAATGCATTGTTTAAATTTAATTTATGGCTGCATTAATGCATTTGTTAATATTAGGGAATTAAGCTGTAGTTAGTTTGAAGTTTCAAGATTGCACTGTTAAAGTAAGGTCATTTGGGGATTTATTGCTGGGTTTAACTCTTCTATAAAACAGAGGCTAAGGGCTGCATTCAGTATGCAATTCTGGGATTTATATTTCTGTAAGAAGTTGAGAAAGGCAGCATCTATTTAACTCCAAACTTAATACTATCACTTCCGTATGTTTTTTTTTCCAGTTGGATCTTTGCCAGGAACTGGCCGGGTATCTTCCATGGACCTCAGCTGGATATAGTATGTGGTTTTCTGTCTCTTTCCGCATGGATACTCGTCGTTTCTCCAGTTCTAGTACTGATCATATGGGGAAGCTGGTTGGTTGTAATATTGGATCGACATATAGTTGGTCTGGCTGTAATAATGGCTGGCACTGCTCTTCTACTGTCTTTCTATTCAATCATGCTTTGGTGGCGAACACAATGGCAGAGCTCGAGTATGTATTCCTGGACCTTTAATCTTTTTCTTTTTTCCTTGTATGACTTAAACTGTACAAGTAGATAGTAAAACCTGAAGGTTTTGAAGATGATGAGAATGAACCATCTAAGTTAGCCTTAAGAAAATATGGTTTCTTATTTAAATGTAAATGAAGCCTTGGGCCTGATATGATTGATGAGTTGGTGATGGGATATAGGAGATCAGCAAAGACAACACATGAACAAAAATGTATCAAGTTGGTAATGGGATATATGGGTTTAGTATTGATTATATATGAATAAACATCGTCAGCTGAGCTGCTAACATGATATTAGAGCTTGGGCAAGTGCTGTCTCAGCTCCCTTCCGATCCGTTAAAGTACAAAATATAGGGAATGGTTGAAGAAAGTTGAGGTTCCACCATAAAACCAATTGGCAATATGGGGAGTTGCCCAACTTACTTATAAGCATATGCAAGGTTCCTCTTCCCATCAATGTGGGATTCATTCTCAACACACACACCCTCACGTGTGGCAAATTTTGAAGCTTAACACGTGGACAACACAACGGAGTGATGGGGAGAGTGTGTGGCCATTTGGCTTCACACGTGGGACAACCTGCTCTGATAGTATGAAGAAGTTGAGGTTTCATCTTAAAACCAATTGGCAAAATAAGGAGTAGCCCAACTTACTTTAAGCACATGCAAGGTCCCTCCTCCCATCAATGTGAGATTCATTCTCAACAATGGCTAGCAAAATGGCCATTCCTAAATCAATACAAGTTGTGATGGGAATTGATAATGGGTGCTGAATGGATCCAATGTACTCATGTGGAAGATAATATTGATGATGTAGCTCCATTCACCATTATGTTTTTGAATATTTATAACATGAGCTTGCACTTTATTGTATTCATATTCTTATAAAAGTTTTGTTTATTGGTTTTTGGGTAAGCATTAAACTTGGTTTTATACTTTTCCTTTAACAGGAGCTGTTGCTATTCTTCTTCTTCTGGCTGTTGCCCTTCTATGTGTGTATGAACTTTGTGCTGTGTATGTTACTGCTGGTTCAAAAGCATCTCAGCGGTATTCGCCGTCTGGTTTCTTTTTTGGCGTCTCAGCAGTTGCCTTGGCAATCAACATGCTCTTTATTTGCAGAATGGTGTTTAATGGTACACCTTGCAATGTTTTATCCTGTTGAGCATGCATGCTTCTCAGTTTGATGATTTTTTCTCAAGGAAACAATAATTTGTAATTTCTGCCGTCAATTATTCTCTACAATTGGTTTTCCTCCTTTACAAACGTTCTCTATCAATTTGTGCAGGGAATGGCTTAGATGTCGATGAATATGTGAGGAAGGCATATAAGTTTGCTTATTCTGATTGTATAGAAGTAGGTCCTGTGGCATGTTTACCAGAACCACCCGACCCCAATGAATTATATCCTCGACAATCTAGCAGGTATGTTCAAGTTTTATTTCATCAGTTATTACTGGATCTTCTAGTCCATCTCTGAATTCGTCGAAGTTCTCTTTTCCGCATTCATTATCTTTCGTAATAGATGCTTCTACAGTGAATATTGTTACCACTTTCACAGCCTTTTATTGAAATTCTGAAAATACTCCGGAGGAAAGAGAGATGTTGAACATTCTGCTTCCGAGGCAATAAATGCTCTTGATAATCCTTATATTAGTTTTACTTGTCTTATTAAACATTGAAGAATTTGTTCTGGTTTTCTCCGTCCCTTTGGAAGATAGGGTGTTGATACAAAGTTCCCATTGGTGTTGAAATTTGTAATATATTTATATCTAATAGTTTACATCAGGTTTAAACTTATCCCAGAATTTTGTTTGAGTGTTGTCCTCTTTTTCTGATTTCATTGTGTGTATGTAGGGCTTCACATCTTGGGCTTCTTTACCTTGGCTCACTTGTAGTCCTTCTTGTGTACTCAATCCTCTATGGTTTGACTGCAAAGGAGTCACGTTGGCTTGGAGCCATTACATCAGCTGCTGTCATCATTCTTGGTAATCTAACCATTGTATTTTGTTTTTGTGTATTTTGGATCCTTTATATTAAAATTGGTGTATTAATTTGCATAACCCACATGCTGTAGATTGGAACATGGGTGCATGCTTGTATGGTTTCGAACTCCTTCAAAGTCGTGTTGCTGCGTTATTTGTTGCTGGAACATCTCGGATCTTTCTCATTTGCTTTGGGGTCCACTACTGGTTCGTGCATTTTTTACTATTAATTGTAATGTCACTGCCTTTTGTTTCTCTTGGTTGTCACAAATACTGCCATTTTTTCAGGTATTTTGGGCATTGCATTAGTTATGCAGTTGTAGCATCTGTTTTATTGGGTGCTTCTGTTTCTCGCCATTTATCTGCAACGAACCCGTTGGCTGCAAGGAGAGATGCCTTACGGAGTACCGTGACACGCCTCAGAGAGGGATTTCGCAAAAAAGAGCAAAACAGTTCATCAAGCTCATCTGAAGGTTGTGGTTCAAGCATGAAGCACAGTAGTAGTGTTGAAGCAGGTTGCCTTGGTAATGTGGTTGAAGCAAGTCATAGGAGCACAGCACAGTGCACACTTGATGCCAATAACTGGACTAACACTCTCTTACGAACTGCAAGTTCTCGTGAGGGAATAAATAGTGATAAGAGCATAGATAGTGGAAGGCCAAGTTTTGCATTGCGTAGCAGTTCTTGTCGTTCAGTAATCCAGGAGCCTGAAGTGGGAACATCCTATACTGACAAAATTTTTGATCACAATAACACACTGATGATTTGTTCTAGTAGTGGTCTGGAAAGCCAAGGCTGTGAATCTAGTACGTCAAATTCTGCAAACCAACAAACTTTGGATTTGAATTTAGCTTTTGCATTGCAAGAAAGGTTGAGTGACCCGAGGATTACATCCATGTTAAAGAAGAGGGCAAGACAAGGTGATCTTGAATTGGTTAATCTATTGCAGGATAAAGGATTGGATCCTAACTTTGCTATGATGTTAAAGGAGAAGAGCTTGGATCCAACTATTATGGCATTACTTCAAAGAAGCAGCTTGGATGCTGATAGAGATCACCGTGGCAATACAGATAACACCATAGTTGACTCAAATAGTGTTGATAATGGTTTACCCAATCAAATCTCTTTGTCTGAAGAATTGAGGCTTCATGGGCTTGAGAAATGGCTCCAGTTATCTAGACTTGTTTTGCATCATGTGGTAGGCACCCCAGAACGGGCATGGGTTCTCTTTAGTTTTATTTTCATACTAGAAACTATTGCTGTGGCAATTTTTCGTCCAAGGACAATTAAAATAATAAATGCCACACATCAACAGGTGAGCAAGGGATCTTCTAACTTTACATTATCATCTATTTGTTGGTAACTTTATTGTTGTACTTCTCAATCCTGTTTGATGATGAGAGATGAAAACTTTAGATATAATCTGTACCTGATCATGCCTAAATTTTATGTTTTGTTTTTTTGTAGTTTGAATTTGGCTTTGCAGTGCTGCTGTTATCTCCTGTTGTCTGTTCAATCATGGCTTTCCTTCGATCTCTTCAAGCAGAGGAAATGGCCATGACCTCAAAACCCCGAAAGGTATTATTTTACCTCTTATTCCTTTCTCGCACTGATTTTTTTAGATTTGTTGTTTTCTTTTGGATTGAACAAAAAGGTTGATGCTCCATTGCTTCAATTAGTCTTGATAGATTTGCATGGTGGAATTTACTTTTGAGAAACAAACATGTTTAATGTAATTGTACTAGTCTGGATGCTTGTGGACCTCTGGTGTGTATTATGTAAAAATGGGTTGGCCTATATGATTAGTGGGAATAGTCTCTTGGGAGTATGCACATTTGGATCTGTTTGATTGGGTCTGAGCTTTTCCACTATCTTTGTTTTTTCTGTGTACACCTGTGTATTTGAAATTTATTGCTGCTTATGTTGGTGCTCGTTCTCATGTTTCTTCAGTATGGCTTTGTTGCTTGGCTGCTCAGTACTTCTGTTGGATTGCTGCTTTCCTTCTTAAGGTATGCTCTTTTTAACATATCACTAAATTAAATTCTTCTTTTGGCAATTATTCCATAGTTCTGATATTGTTTTGTGGAGCTTTCTAGTGTATCATACGTAGAGTTTGAATCTCTTAAAAAAAGTATGTCTAAGAGAATGAGTCTTTCTCATTTTCAGTTTTTAAGTGTCAATTGAATGGTTGAATTGATCAGTTGGCAATGTCTGATTGAACCTAACATGTTTTTATGCATGTATAACTTTTGGTGGTATAAGATAATTTACAAAACTTGTTTTATCAATAAGTTCATATCAATTGAGTTTCTGATCCTATTTCATACTGCATTGCACCATTTAGTCTTAAAAGAGTGGTCTTTTACTTGCCTGTAAAACTTGTGGCTCATAAGTCTTGAAAGCGGTCTATATCCATCAAACTTATTCTCTGTTTCCCATTTGCAGCAAATCATCGGTTCTTCTTGGATTGTCCTTGACTGTCCCACTCATGGTGGCATGCCTCTCTGTTGCAATTCCTATATGGATACGTAATGGCTACCAGTTTAGGGTTCCTCAATTACAATGTGCAGCTCCTGCAGGGAACCATCAAATTCGAGGAACAAAAGAGGTTTGTACTAAATCAATTCATACCATGTTTAATGAGAGCATCTGAGCACTGTAAATCTAGTATGTTTTTTTTTTTGAGAAGAAACAATTTTATTAATGAAAAGAGAAATACATAAAAGTGGATAAGGAGTCCACTAACTATTTTAGAAAAATCCCCTTAGGATTTGGCTACAGCAGCCATTTCTAGACCTAGCTCACTTAACTGCTGCTAACAAATCCCATAGTAATTGAGATAGAGAGTAATTCTTGAACTCTTTAGTGACCAAAGCCCAAAAAGCTGCCCAAAATTTTACTCTCCCCCAAAGTACTTCCGCCCCCACTCCTGCATAGTCTCCAAAAATTCTTTTGTTGCGCAACTGAACTGTACTGTAAATCTAGTATGTTTTTTTAATAAGCTCTTAATGGGTTCTAGGCTTCTAGCACAACTGAACTGTACAATATGATCAGCACAAATATGGATATTGATTGCTGCTTATGTCTCACCACTGTCATTGGATGGTTATGAATGTGGATGGATTCATACATACTGACAATGTTGATATGCTTCTTTTAATTTATGTATTTATTTCTTGGAGTAGCCTCTTCTTTATCTGCGAGAACAAAGTACTGAGTTTATTTTTTAGCTTGTAATTCCTGCCTTATTTTTTGTGTGATTTGATTATTATGTGCTTTTACGAATAACGATTTCAAGAAGGTGTTTCTCTTATTTTCTATTATACAATATTTTCTTCTACTTTTTCACCCTTCACCAGAATTTA
Organism: Crataegus laevigata; assembly: GCA_963580275.1. Taxonomy (NCBI): domain Eukaryota; kingdom Viridiplantae; phylum Streptophyta; class Magnoliopsida; order Rosales; family Rosaceae; genus Crataegus; species Crataegus laevigata. The sequence continues at coordinate 38,433,541 of OY756946.1, read as the reverse complement.
TCGTTGAGCTAATTTTGTAATTCTAATTACATCTTGTACTTTTCCAGGGTGTTATTCTTGTCTTAAGTACAATATTATTTGCCGGATCTGTGTTAGCTCTTGGTGCGATAGTGTCTGCAAAGCCCTTAGATGACTTAAAATACAAAGGCTGGACTGGTGAACAGAAAAGCTTTACCTCTCCTTATGCGTCATCTGTGTACATTGGCTGGGCTATGGCTTCTGCCATTGCTTTGGTGGTCACTGGTCTGCTGCCAATTGTTTCATGGTTTGCAACATACCGGTTCTCCCTGTCTTCTGCAGTGTGTGTTGGGATATTCACAGGTGATTTATCTAGATTTTTGTTTCTTTAAGATTCTTCTCTTTTCCTATTGGAACATCATTGATACCCTGTTTTTGCTCCTGAATTTTGTCATATTACCCTGTTTTTCCAGTTGTCCTTGTGGCATTTTGTGGTGCATCCTATATGGAGGTTGTGAAATCTAGAGATGACCAAGTTCCAACAGAGGGTGATTTCCTTGCTGCTTTACTTCCTTTAATTTGCAGTCCTGCATTGCTGTCTCTTTGCTCTGGGTTACATAAATGGTGAGCGATTAATTGCTTTTTAGTGACTGAGTTGAGGCTGAAATCCATGGCTTGCTTTTCTTTCACAATTATAACTATGTGGAGTAATGGGTGCTTGCCAACTTTCTAAAATTTCATGGATTTTGTTTTTCCAGGAAGGATGATGATTGGAAACTCTCTCGGGGTGTTTATATCTTTGTCACCATTGGGCTTCTTCTTCTGCTTGGAGCAATATCAGCTGTTATAGTTGTAGTTAGACCATGGACAGTAAGTCAGGAATAACTTTGGTATCCTTGATTCTTCCAAGATTTTACATGCAGTTGACCTCTCTGACAGTCTTCTTTTGGCTTTACAACAGATTGGGGTAGCATTTCTATTAGTTCTTCTCATGATTGTACTAGCTATTGGTGCTATCCATCATTGGGCTTCAAACAATTTCTATTTAACAAGGACCCAGACATTCTTTGTTTGTTTCCTTGCTTTTTTGTTGGCATTGGCGGCGTTTCTTGTTGGATGGTTTGAAGGTGAAGGCATTTTCTTGCTGCTTTTATTATTTGCCTCATCATCAGTTTGCAGTTACATATTGTATATCTTTTATATGCTACTAAGTACTAACCTTGTTTTACTCTCTGTAAAGATAAAGCATTTGTGGGTGCTTCTGTTGGTTACTTTCTGTTCTTATTTCTTCTTGCTGGGAGAGCATTGACTGTGAGTTGAATTCAGTATTTTGAATCAAATTTTAAATTCTCACTCTAATATTTGAGTTCTTGTTGTCCCTACTAGTTCTGCATGTTTTAATTTTTTGTTAGTTGACGTTTGGTGCAGGTTCTTCTTTCACCTCCTATTGTTGTTTATTCTCCGAGAGTTCTCCCTGTATATGTTTACGATGCTCATGCAGATTGTGGAAAGAATGTCAGGTGTGTTAGATATCATGTGATAGTTCGTGTCTTCTTGTTTGTAGTATTAACATGGGGTAATTTCACTTGATCACTGATAATTCTAATTTGTATTCCTTAATAGTGCGACATTTCTAGTGCTTTATGGGATTGCATTGGCAACTGAAGGCTGGGGTGTTGTTGCGAGTGTGAAAATTTATCCACCATTTGCCGGTGCCTCTGTGTCAGCACTCACTCTTGTTGTAGCCTTTGGGTTTGCTTTCTCTCGTCCCTGCTTGACTCTCAAGGTTTGTTTATTTTGCTTTCAGTATTTCATTTGGCATTTTTCATTCTACATAGTTTCGATATAATCCTATGCTAACTAACGAAAAGGGCTTGAAAACTTTCCTTTTAACGAAAAGCCACTTTTAAAGGTATAGTGAATAGTGACAGTTAAAGGTAAAAAAACGGTTTTTCGTTAAAAGTAAACAGTACCGGGGGTGTTTTATTAAACCTCCCTTATTTTTATGGAAGATGTATTAACATCTTTACCAGTTGACTTGTTTCTCTATGCCATTGAATTTCTCACTCACGTGCTCTCGTCTGACTAGATGTTCATTTGTATGTCTAGATGATGGAAGATGCAGTACACTTTCTTAGTAAGGAAACCGTTGTTCAAGCTATTGCTAGATCTGCTACCAAGGTATGAATAATACTGTTATGTATCTGTGTGTGTGTGTATATATATATATTAGGGTCTGCTAAGCTGTGGTGAATTAATACTACATATTATTCAACCATGCCTTTAAATTGCACAAACTTTTAACATGTTGACTCTTATATTTTTATCTCTCAGCTGAATTTTCATTCTTGTTAGAGATGAATGTGCTTTTTGTATAACACGGGGAGTTCTTATAATTGTGCAGACCAGAAATGCTTTGTCTGGAACTTATTCTGCTCCACAGAGGTCTGCCAGTTCAGCGGCTCTCTTGGTTGGAGATCCCACCATTACGCGTGATAGGGCAGGAAATTTTGTGCTTCCCAGAGCAGATGTCGTGAAATTGAGAGATCGTTTAAGAAATGAGGAGTTAGTTGCAGGCTCATTCTTCTGCAGAAAGAGATATGGAAGAACTTTCCGCCATGAACCAACTTATGATGTTAATCATAGAAGAGAGATGTGTGCTCATGCACGAATATTGGCTTTGGAAGAGTCGATTGATACTGAATGGGTGTATATGTGGGATAAATTTGGTGGGTATCTGCTTCTTTTGCTTGGTTTGACTGCTAAGGCGGAGCGAGTACAGGTAAGTTTCAACTGTTTCTGCTTGCCATGGATGATACAATTGTTTTATTGTAAACAAAAATAACATTGTTTCTATGCTATGCTAGGATGAGGTACGTTTGAGACTCTTTCTCGATAGCATAGGGTTTGCTGACCTAAGTGCCAAGAAAATAAAAAAGTGGATGCCAGAGGACCGCAGGCAGTTTGAGATTATTCAAGAGAGGTAAAGTTCCACTTCCACATCTGGGTCTTCCTCTGTGATTGCTGACATTATCCTCTGTTTCTAATTGTTTTCGAGTTTTGATTTTGTAGTTATATAAGAGAAAAAGAGATGGAAGAGGAGCTCTTAGTGCAAAGGCGCGAAGAGGAGGGCAAAGGCAAAGTGAGAAGAAAGGCTCTTCTGGAGAAGGAAGAACGCAAGTGGAAGGAGATAGAAGCTTCTCTGATTTCCTACATTCCTAATGCTGGCAACAGGGAAGCAGCAGCTATGGCAGCTGCAGTGCGTGCAGTAGGAGGTGATTCTGTTATTGATGATTCTTTTGCTCGAGAGAGAGTTTCAAGCATTGCGCGTCGCATACGCACAGCTCAGTTGGCTCGTCGAGCAGTCCAGGTGTTGTATATTATGTTTATTATCTCAAACTGTTTTAAGCAAATACCACTATAAGTGATAGCAGCATGAGTTCGTTTCTCATAAAATGTATACAAAAGTAGGATAGCTTCTCATTTCTCATTTACTCTTAGGCTTTGAATCTTAGATATTTTCTGACATTTATTAAAAGATTCTAGTCTTCATAGCATCCTTTTTGCATGGGGAGTTGATGAGTCATCTCCATTCTAACTTAAGGATACGAAAAAGTTTTCAATGTTATGGTAACTGGTCTTGTTGTCTGCATTTGAGAACATTTCCACATGTACCCTTGCAGAATGTAGTGCTATACTTTGAGTTGGAATCCATGAGTCTCACTCCTTAATGAGTAAAGAGTGAGTGTTTGGTATACTGTATACATGAAACGGGTCATTTCCTTTTTTGAAGTGATCAAACCATGTAATCAGTTCCTCTCAATGATTCAGTAGATTCAATAAGTATTCAAATATCTTGTGCTGTTATCTTTGGTTTTATCATATACCAATATGTTTCTCTTATTATTTGTCCCGTCTCATCTCTTTAGTTTGATTGCCTTGTCCTCATATACCTATGGAGGTTCTGTGCTCATGGAAATTGTGCTTCTTTATGTCATTGGCAGACTGGAATTTCTGGGGCTGTATGCGTTCTTGATGATGAGCCAACCACAAGTGGCAGACATTGTGGCCAGATTGATCCCACCATTTGTCAAAGTCAAAAGATTAGCTTCTCTGTTACAGTGATGATTCAACCTGTATCTGGACCTGTTTGCTTATTTGGCACTGAGTTTCAAAAGAAAGATTGCTGGGAAATATTGGTGGCAGGTTCTGAGCAAGGTATTGAAGCTGGACAAGTTGGGCTTAGATTGATAACGAAAGGTGATAGACAAACTACAGTTGCAAAGGAGTGGAGTATTAGTGCAACTAGTATAGCAGATGGAAGGTTGGGGCCTTATCCTTTAAAACAAAATTATTGGCACTTTTTCTGATTCATGGATTTGTCCTGATGGTTCTCTATTACCATACATTTATTTAGGGCTATTTAGTTTCTTTTATTATTCACATATTCTTGTGTTTGAGTTGGCCTTTTCTTTTTCTTTATTATTATTCTAATATTTTAGTATCGGGTCTGTTTTGATTTCTGTTTTTCTGATGAATCTCTTGTTCATCTTGTCTGGGTCGTCAATAATTTCCCAGTTTTATATATGGAAAAAAGAAGAGGAAATCAACCATGAATGTATGTTGTTGATAGCTGTTGAATCTCACTGGATGTACTTGCTTTTCAGGTGGCATTTGGTAACAATGACAATTGATGCTGATTTAGGTGAGGCAACTTGCTATCTGGATGGTGGTTTTGATGGCTACCAGACAGGTTTACCATTGCAAGTGGGTAATACTATTTGGGAAGAAGGAAGTGAAGTTTGGGTTGGTGTTAGACCACCGACAGATGTGGATGCTTTTGGGAGGTCAGACAGTGAAGGGGCTGAGTCTAAGATGCATATTATGGATGTGTTCCTATGGGGAAGGTGCTTAACTGAAGATGATGTTGCTGCTCTTCATTCAGCTATTGGTTCAACTGATTCCGATATGATAGATTTTCCCGAAGATAATTGGCAGTGGGCAGATTCACCCTCTAGAGTATGATTTGTCGTTAAGATATATTGTTTCATAATGATCCATGCTAGAATTTCTAGGAAAGTAATTTAGTTTCTAATTATGGTGGGTGGTTAAACCTATCAATTGATTTTCTCATCCTTTTTTCTTTGCTAGGTTGATGAATGGGATAGTGATCCTGCAGATGTAGATCTGTATGATAGGGATGATGTTGATTGGGACGGGCAATATTCTAGTGGGAGGAAACGAAGGTCAGAACGTGATGCAGTGCTGGTTGATGTGGATTCAATTGCCAGGAGGTTTAGGAAACCTAGGATGGAAACACAAGATGAAATCAACCAGCGAATGCTCTCAGTTGAATTGGCAGTCAAGGAAGCCCTCTCTGCAAGGGGAGAAATACATTTTACCGATCAGGAGTTTCCTCCAAATGATCAGTCATTATTTGTAGATCCGGAAAATCCCCCATCAAAGTTGCAGGTACTTTTTATTGTTCTAATTACCTTTTAGTTTTTGTTGTTAATGGAATCTGTGGTCTTAGATAATTTTTCTGGCCTTTTGAATTTAGGTTGTTTCTGAATGGGTGAGGCCTGCTGATATTGTAAAAGAGAGTCGGCTGGATACTCGTCCGTGCTTATTTTCTGGAACTGTCAATCCTTCTGATGTTTGTCAGGTTTGGCTCTTGGTCAACATGGTAATTGTACTTTTGATTATTTTCCTCAGCATTATCCATAAGTGATTTTCCATTTCTAAATAGGGCCGACTTGGTGATTGCTGGTTTTTGAGTGCCGTTGCTGTTCTGACGGAGGTTTCACGAATATCGGAAGTGATCATTACCCCAGAGTATAATGAGGAAGGAATCTACACTGTTCGCTTCTGTATTCAGGTGATTTGTAATTTTAACATAACATTTCTGAACCATTTAGTTCTAAATATGAAGTTCTAGTATAAACTTGCAGCCATTCCCATGTGTATATGAATTAAAAAGAGAAGGTAAGATAAGGAAGAGAGGATAAACATCAGGAGGTTATCCAGTGTTTCAATGAAGCACACGCTGATGAAGTTGAATTTCTTGCTACAAAAGACCTCCATCTCCCCATCTCCCTGTCCAGTTTAAACATAAAGCACTCACTGTCTGTGGATGAGATTTTATTTCTTACACGTAATTTCTGAAGACAATGGTAGCTTGGCCTTGTTTTATAGAAATTTTATTTCCTGTAATTGGAAATTTGCAACTTTATGCAGCTAGATGATCATTAAAATGCTAGAATTCTTGGAGACTATTCTAATAGAACCAAATTGAATTCCCACTCTTTAATAGTAGCATGCTAAAGCTTGTTCCTGACCTTTCTTTAGGGTGAGTGGGTTCCCGTTGTTGTTGATGATTGGATTCCATGTGAGTCACCGGGGAAACCCGCGTTTGCTACTAGTAGGAAAGGTAATGAGCTATGGGTTTCTTTAGTGGAGAAGGCGTATGCTAAATTGCATGGCTCCTATGAAGCATTAGAAGGTGGGCTTGTCCAAGATGCTCTTGTCGACCTTACTGGAGGTGCTGGCGAGGAGATTGACATGAGGAGTGCTCAGGCCCAAATTGATCTTGCGAGCGGTCGACTATGGTCTCAATTGCTGCGTTTCAAACAGGAAGGCTTTCTTCTTGGTGCTGGCAGTCCATCAGGTTCAGATGTACATGTTTCCTCCAGTGGCATTGTGCAAGGTCATGCCTACTCGTTATTGCAGGTGAGTTGGAATACTACTGTGTCTTAGTCATGTCTTATTGTATTTCAGCAAATGAAACTTGCGTAAGGTGGCCTCATTGATCAATTATTTTTTAATTCAGGTGAGAGAGGTGGATGGCCACAAGCTTATTCAGATTCGGAATCCATGGGCTAATGAAGTTGAGTGGAATGGCCCTTGGTCGGACTCATCACCTCTTTGGACTGATAGGATGAAGCATAAGTTGAAGCATGTTCTGCAGGTTGTTTACCGTTTCATTTTCCCGCATCACATATGTGAATCTACCTTGTCATTACTTTTCATCGAGCGGTTATGATCTCAAAACATGTTTCATAATATTTTTCTTTCGTCTCTCGTAACAGTCAAAAGACGGCATATTCTGGATGTCCTGGCAAGACTTCCAAATTCATTTTCGATCAATATATGTTTGTCGTATCTACCCCCCTGAGATGCGCTATTCTGTTCATGGTCAATGGCGAGGTTATAGTGCCGGTGGCTGCCAAGATTATGAGACATGGCATCAAAATCCACAGTTCCGATTGAGGGCCACTGGGCCAGATGCTTCGCTTCCAATTCATGTATTCATTACGTTGACACAGGTATCTTTAGAATTGGACCTCCTTGTGTATTTATATGAACAATTAGCTATTTTTTTTTCATAACTGGATTTATTAATTTTTATCACTTGTTTAATGCTTAGGGTGTGAGCTTCTCAAGAACAGTTGCTGGTTTCAGAAATTATCAATCCAGTCATGATTCAATGATGTTCTACATTGGGATGAGGATACTCAAAACTCGAGGCCGTCGCGCTGCTTACAATATATACCTACATGAATCAGTTGATGGGACAGATTATGTCAATTCTCGAGAAATATCTTGTGAAATTGTTTTAGATCCAGATCCAAAAGGTTACACAATAGTGCCTACAACTATACATCCAGGGGAAGAAGCTCCATTTGTTCTTTCTGTTTTCACAAAAGCATCAATTACCTTGGAAGCCTTGTAGTAGGCTGTGGTGCCTCTTCAGTTGTCTTTTCCTCCTTTGGTCTGATAACGCGTTTGAAAACATGTTGAATTGCTTGGGCCGGACATGGACGGCGTCTATCTGCTGGAAAGTTGCAGTGACCGCAAATTAGAAGACATGGCGTCAAGGTAATTGTCTGTTCGTGTCTAATTCAATGCAGTAGTCGGTCCTCATCTGTATGGCTCTCTTGCTTCTTTTCGAGCTTCTTCGAGGACTTATTAATATGGACGTACTTCTGAGCAGGGGCGACTGATTCTCTGATTGCTGAAATTTCAAAGATGGCCAGGTGTGGAATTCATTTGATTAGTCACACTCAGCTCTCCGAGTTCAATGCACCGAGAATCAGATGGGTCTTTCAGTCGCAAGATTGAGTAAGAAGCAGGCGTATTTCAGACACATGCATGTGATGCGAAATGGTGCTTGTGAAAGAAAACTAGTCGCACTCCTCGCTGGCCGCCTATGCGCATCATTTGCTTCCGCCAGCGTGGAGAAGAGGGCTTTCGGGGCTGGCCGCCTATGTGGATCTGTACATACAACTAATTGTTTTGCGTCGAATGAATATAGGTAATGATGTTGTAAATGAGAGGGAAGAATAGGAAAGTAATAGGATATGTTTAGTTGGAGGGAGATAAAAGTTGGCAAATGTAGCTAGAATTCTGTGTTGTTTTAGCTGCAGTTTTGAGGTGTCAAGTGTCAACCAATGGAGCCCAAGTGTACAAAATATTTCATTATTTCAATGTGATTCTCCCCGTTTCATTAATTCAGTGTAACATGCATTTTCAATGTTTCGTTCTACTTTGGCATGCATCTTTTATGTTCATATAATGACCAAAATAAGGTAACGATTGAAGTCACCATCGTAAGAATTAGGCTTTTGCTAAGAAGGGTAAAGAAATGTGATTCTTTTTGCAATCAAGTTTGAACGAATCCCCTTTCCAGAGTTTTAAGTTAATTAGACTGTTGCTCGAATCAAGTTGTTAGCAATACATAGACAAACCAAAGGAGGAGAGACCACGCCGTTTTCTTTCAATTTTTCTTTTACCCGGCTTTGATCTCCGTCCCTAGTTGCACACTCGAGTCCTAACTACTCAAAAAAGTTGCATCTTCTTGCCCTTTGTTCACATGTTTCTCTCATTCTGATTCGCCATCGATACCTCCCATGGCCTTCAATCCTCTGGGTCTCTGCATCGTAACGGAATCCCAAACAGTTACACATTTGCGTAGTTATAACTAACAGAACTGTTCTTAGGAAAATAAACAGGAGAGAAAATATCACATGACATTTCGATTTGTTACACGATTTTGAGGTCCCAAACATTTAAAAGCAATCTGAGATTCCAAATCCAAATTTGTTTTCTTCTCATCCCAGCAAGCCAAGCATTTAGGATGGAACAATGTAGTTAAGACGTAACTGAGAATTAACGCAAGAGAGACGAGAATACCTTCTTTGAAGTCTTCTTCTCCCTCACTTCATACCGCGCCTGGCACAAATCCGATAACCAGACACCAGGCATAACCAACTGCACAAGGAAGTGAGAATAAAACAAACCCCTCACAAACAAAACAAAAAAAACACACACACATCTCTCTCTCTCTCTCTCTCTCTCTCTCTCTCGCAACTTACAAGTAGGCTTTTCTGGAGCAATTTTGCTCTTTTCTTGGGCCTTTGAGGTAGCTTACACCCTTTCATAGCCATGAAATCCTCTTCCTTTTCTTTACTAGACAATGATAGAAATAACCTTGGCCAAGCATGGCTTCCTTTGTCATCCCTTGCAGGACCAGGATAATCTAATCCTGACACCTTCCCATTCTCGTCCAACCCTAATGAACCCCTTGTTGTGTAGTACCGATCTTCCTTCTCCGGTGAAGTAACAAATAGCTTCCTACTATTCATTGACGAAGCTGAACTCCTGCAATCAAAACACAACCACTTGGGTAAAATGTTACGTCTATTCCACTTCCCACGTAGACTTTCTGATTGAGAATTTTGCAAACATAAGTAACGAATCTCAGGCCTAACAATGTCATCAAAACACTTTCATGATTCTAGGATTTTTCCATTTATTTACCACTAACCAATCAAGGTATTAACCAGAATTTTCTCATTAAAGTTTCGCACAACCATTTTCTGCTGTTATTCATGTCCCTTGATTCCCGTTTATTCAATCTAAATGTTCCCATTTCTTTATTTTTGACAAAGGATCTTTCAAAAATTTCAGAGAATACAAAACAGAAGATGAACATGTAAGCTCTTAGTTCAACAACAGCTGCTTCAAACCACTTTAATAACAAAATATCTAGCATACTCCGATTTTAAAAAGTCGGCATTTTTGCACCGTGTTCAAATAAAACCATCAATGTTTCTTACTTGTCCATGCGATTGGGCAGTGGATGAGGAGCCGGAGACTCTTCATCGGCGGCCCGACAAGTGATTTTCTTCTTCCTCAAACAGTCCGACGATTTGTTGTTGTTGCTCAAGCTTGCGTCCTTATTCAACTTTGGATATCTAAGCCTCTTTCTGTTCCCCCATTGCAGCAAAAAGTCCGACTCTGTGGCTTTAGAGGTTTTCCCTTCCTTTTCCATCTCTGCAACCATAAATTTAGAGATTACCCATCTGGAGTTCCACGCAGAAAACAATAGAAACCACGAGAAAGTGGAAGATAATTTCCCCAGCATGTAGAGAACTGAAAACTAACCTCGAGATCTATGGAGATAACCTTAAAAAATGCACTTTTCCTCAGACAGCCCTGCATTTCAGTGGAGTTTAGATGACCCCATAAACAAATCAATCGAATAAAAACAACATTATAGTCATCCCTTGCTCTGTTGGTTGCTGAGAAAGTGTCAGAAGAAATAAAAGGCAAAAAAAAAAAAAAAAACAAAGGAACCCAATTGGAAACCGAACAGACCAAACAGCCATGAAGATTATACAATCAGAAGACGAGATATTTGAAGAAGAAGACTTAATTACATAGTGTGATGGCAGCCGAGCAGCAGCAGAAACTGAAAAAAAAGTGAACAACTTTGGCCTCACTATTTCTCCAGAATAATTCGAAAAATAAATAAATAAAATTAACAGGTAGGAGTGATGATGTTATTGATATGTGGGTTGTGTGTTCGTTTTTGTCTTTGAAGCCTAGTGATCAAACCTCGCCGCTTTTCTTTGTTATTTTCACTCAAAACCCACTGTGAGTCTCTCTCTCTTCCTCCTCTTCCTCCTCTTCCTCTATCAGAGCCTCTGCTTCTCATTCGCTTTTTCACCCTATTTTGATTTGTTTTTGTTGCACTCCTCCAATCACTAATCTCTATTCTCCTTGTTACACTTGTTGATGCCGAAAACGATTTTGACCGTCGGATGTCAAAGGGAGGGTCAGATGGGTTTCCCTCCAACTGTCTGACCTTTCAACCCTCTGTCACCCTACGGAAAGACAAGTACTTCCCTGTAACGGGTTTAAGGGCATGGAACAATAAAATGTAATTTTGATATAGCGAAGCAGATGCTCAAGCTTACCTCAAATCAGTGGGTGGTCCTAGTATAGCTTTGGTATTACATGACAAATTCTAGAGTCCGGCGAATGTGTCAGTGTGGATCCTAGACACACACACAATAATTTTCCCACCCCACCCCTTGATTTTGTCAGCTTCAACGGGTTTTATTTTGTGTCCTCCCACCTTACACGGTTGCACCACACCTATGGCCGCCGCCAAAAGAGTTTCTCTTATTAGAGGAGAATGACTTATATGGAATTGAGGAGAAGAACTTACATAGGATAGGTTAATGCCGCGCCCTTGTCCAATAATGTATTGTCACGTATAAATTTTTCTTCACATAACAATGTATTATTAAATCAAAACGTCACGTTGCGGTAAGTATCATGTAAGCCGCCCCTATATTATAGGGCATATGATAGTGAGTTGGTTGTTTAGGGGCACACATGACATATCCCATCAGCATATCATTTATCATCATTCAACAACCTAAATCCAATGTGGATCCTACTCCTACTCCTATTCTTATCTATATAGGCATGCTTTCTTTCCTACTACTACTCCTGTCTATATAGGCATGCTTTCTTTTTCGGAAATGAATCATCTCCTGATCCCTTTCACCAAATCCTACTAATCAACAAATTCGAGCACTTGAAATTTAAAGTGCCGATTTAGTTCTTAAATTATTATTTTAGTGAAAATTAGGTCTTTGAATTTATTTTTCGGTAAAATAAGTCCCTAAATTCATTGAAAATTACTAATTTCATCCCTACTATTTTATTCAAAGCTATTTTATCTAATTTTTCTTCAACTTAAGTAACTTGACACATTTTAGAGTGTAATACTGTCATTTTCTCGCCTATAAGCACTTCACGTTTCATATAGGTTGCGAATCTACCATCTAATTTGCCCTCCAAAGTTAACTTACACTATTTCTTATGTAAAACTACCAATTTACCCTCCAAATTTAACTGTACACACTATTTTGTATTATGGAAAACTACTAATCTACCATCTAATGTGTATCACATGTAAGTAACATGACTTAAATTGACGAAAAATTGAATATAGTAGCTTTGAATATAATATTAGGGATGTAATTGGCAGATTTTTATAATTCGAGGACTAATTTTTCTGAAAAAATAGTTTAGAGACCTAATTTTCACTGAAGTGATAATTCAAGGACTAGATTGACAATTTACCCTATCATTTATCATCATCCAACATCCCAAATCCAATGTGGATCCCACTACTACTCCTATCCATATAGGCATGCTTTCTATTTTGGAAAGGGATCATTTTTGGATCTCTTCCACCAAATCCTACCAATCAACAAATCCGGGCACTTGAAATTTGAAGTGCCGATTTAGTCCCTAAACTATTACCTCAGTAAAAATTAGGTCATTGAATTTATTTTTCAGTAAAATAAGTCCCTAAATTCATTGAAAATTACTAATTTCGTCCATACTATTTTATTCAAAGCTATTTTATCCAAAATTTCTTCAACTTAAGTTACTTAACACACTTTAAAGTGTAATACCATCATTTTCTCGCCTATAAGCCCTTCACATTTCATATAGGTTGTGAATCTAACATCTAATTTACCATCCAAAGTTAATTTACACTATTTCTTATGTAAAACTACCAATTTATCCTCCAAAGTTAACTCCACACACTATTTCTTTATAGAAAACTACCAATCTACCATCCAATGTGTATCACATGCAAGTACTGTGACTTAAATTAACGGAAAATTGAATATAGTAGCTTCGAATGTAATATTAGGGATGTAATTAACAGATTTTTATAATTCAAGGACTAATTTTTCTAAAAAATAGTTTAGGGACCTAATTTTCACTGAAGTGATAATTCAGGGACTAAATTGGCAATTCACCCTATTATTTATCATCATCAACATCCCAAATCCAATGCGGATCCTACTCCTACTCCTATCTATATAGGCATGCTTTCTTTTTCGGAAAGGGATCCTCTTCGGATCCCTTCCACCAAATCCTACCAATCAACAAATTTGGGCTCTTGAAATTTGATCTAACGGCTAAAGTTATTATAATTTTTAAAGAGGCTCCCTATTTTTAGCCGTTGGATCAAATTTCAAGGGCCCGAATTTGTTGATTGGTAGGATTTGGTGGAAGGGATCCGGAAAGGATCCCTTTCCTTCCTTTTCTTTTAGGACCGGACCATACAACCGAACTTATTTGTCTCGTATTCTTTATTAGAATACAAAGCCCTAGTTCCAATAACAACCCAACAGTGCCACTCGGTACTACAATTTAGAAGTGAGAGGTCTTAGGTTCGAATATAGTAGATGGCGAATTCGATACCAAATTAGGCTGTCATTGTGTGGCTTAGCCGAACTCCCTCTCTTCAAGTGTAAAAATATCAATGTACTAAAAAAAAAAAAAAAAAAAAAAAAACCACCCAACAGTACCCTAGTGCCGCAGCCACCAAACCCTTCCCACCAAGCATGCTCTGGCCTCGTCAACCGGGCTTATTAGTAGTCCCCAATGTTTTTCTCTTTTAGGAAAACAATAAGAAAAGGAGTTTGAGGGGGAAGGGAGAAGGGAGACGGCAAGGAGGTAATTTGTTGGTAATTTCTTCAGATTTAGGGTTTTCATTTATCTAAGAAGCCCCCCATCACTATATTGCAAAGTTCTCCAAATACTGCCACACTTGTCTACAAAGTACAAAAGCGTAAGTAGGGCATGGCAAAGCGGAAGAGGGAAGACAATTCTACAACAAGTACAATGGAGTTGAACTTATTGAACAATAACAAAAAACAAGTTCACGATCATCAGCCGAATACGATGAAGTCCCGCCCAATAATATTCATTCTGCGAAACGCTTCTCTCACCAAGGGTTTCGTCCATAAGGTACTTACACTTCCAAAAAATAAAAAGAAAAAAAGAAAAAAGAAATCTTCATTTGATATGCATACAACTTAACGGTTCTTATGTTTCAGAGGTGGAAGATTCTGGATTCGGATGACGACCGCGATTTTCTTCTCAAGCAGAACAAGAATATGGATGATTTTAGGCCTGCAATAGTGTACCAGGTTTGTGATTTGTTGGTGTTTATATATAAGAAATTAATTATATTTTTATAAATTAGAGCTCTTAGTTTCAACCTAGCTTGAACAATATATTAACATGAATTATTTTCAAAGTTCTTGAGTGGAAAGTTTAAAGCAAAACTGATAAAAAGAGCTTAAAAACTTTGAGTTTTAACGATAAAGACAAAATAAAGGGTAAAGTGAATAGTATCTGGATTGACTTTTTAGTGTAGAAATGTAGTTTTTCGTTAAAGCGAACAGTATTTGGAGCTTTTCGTTAAAGTTCTCAAAGTTTAATCCCAACTCTACGTTATAACTTAAACAATAAATTTAGGTATTGGATTGAGATTAACATACAGCTTGCTACCGAATGCAACCAAAATTTTAACGCTTTTTTTTTCCTCTCTTGTGGGAAATATTAGTTTTAGCAATTTTTTAAAATATTAATTTTAGCAATGGACGATCATGTAGTGTTGCTAAGATTTTGTCTGTATTAATTCATGCTTATATTCTTAGGGAGCTGTTATCGACAACTACACTCCTCATTAGTGAAAAAAAAAATAGGTAGTGCTATCCACACACTAATTTTTACTTTTTACACTCTTTCTTAATTTTCCGTCAGGTTGAACGAATTAAAAAAAATTAACAAGATTGCGTTAGAGGTAAAAATGGGTGTGAATAGCACTATCCAAAATTTAAAGGGGGAAGAAAGACCATTTTAGAGTGCACTAATAAAAATTCTCTATTTTATGGCTCTCCATGAATGTACGTAACATGTTATTCTGCAGGCTCTCCGTGAGATATTTGATAGCAAACTGAATAAAGCTGGTATGGTACGAGCTGTGTATGTGAAAACTGATGAAGGAGTGTTATTTGAAATTAAATCGCACGTTCGTCTACCAAGAACCTGCAAACGCTTTTGTGGAGTCATGTGTAAGTTAATTTGTTCTATGTTCCATTTCTGATATATTCGATCATCCTACAATAACGTCTCTCCAAAATACTTCTTGATCGATCATGAAGAACTTATTGATTGATTTGTCTTTTGAATCTTCAATTTCTGAAGTGGAGTTACTAAACGAGAAATGTATACGGACCAAAGATACAAATGAAGTACTTATGCGTGTCATCGAGGAACCTGTAACTCGACATTTACCTGTCAACTCTCGTGTAGTAGGCGAGTATTTGATCTCTCTCTCTCTCTCTCTCTCTCTCTCTCTCTCGCTCTCTCTCTCTCTCTCTCTCGCTCTCTCTCTATGTAGCCTAAGTTCTGAGGTTACTGATTATAATTGGGATATTTGCAGGTCTCTCTTATAGTGCAGAGAAGTTGGTTGACATAGATAAGTATGTTAATTCTGCCGGTGTTGATGATCAGGGTCTTGTTTTTGTGGTATGTTTGAGAATCTGAATTGCTTATTATTTTAGGACTGCACAACTTGCTGCTCTATTTATCTTAAAATTTTGAAATAACCGTGACTACTACTTATTTATGCTCGATCAGGTGGGTGCAATGGCCCATGGAAAAATCAATGAGGAGTACGCAGATGATTTCATATCAGGTAATTCACACTTAAATTAGGATGTACCCCAAAGTACATCGTATTTACTCTTTTTTTTGTTTCATGTAGTCTTGTTTAACTTGCATCACCAAAAAAAAGTGTCTTGTTTAACTTGCTGATGTGCAGTGTCGAATTATGGATTGGAAGCGAAAAACTGCGTAGCATTGATTTGCGAGGCGTTGGAGTATAAATGGAAGATCTGAGTCTATATATTAGGTTAATAAATAGTTACCTTGCAAGCTAAAGCAATTTGGTAGAGATGAAAGTGCAAATTGATCCCGATGTCGTCAAACAGTACTAGTCACCCACCGAAGAAAACCAGGCATATATGCAAGAAACTCAGAAGGATAGGCAACTGGAAATGGTTGGATGGATTGTACCTCTTAGTCTCATGTTTGAACCACCCTCTCTTAAGTTAAAGTGGTTTAGAATATTACTGTAAAAAAATACCATCCTATTTTATGTACGTTTTTATTTTACAATTTTGCATGTCTTTTCAACTCTTCATTCTTGGCAAGTCACATATTAGTATATTAATGGGTCATATGATTCTATAGCCGCAACCACATTCATTATTTGCGAATTCAAGAAAAATTTCTTTTGTTATATTTTTCTTCGTGTATAATTTATGAAATTTAAACTCATATTCTCTTTCAACATAGTAAAGATAGAGTTTTTTTTTTTTTTTTTTTTTTTTACTTAGACATGATATAGATAATGAAAGACTAGGTGGATGCATGAGAGAAAGTAACAAAAATCGTTTTATTCTCATTTGTTTATTATAGATTGGCCCAGTTTGTTTAATTCTAAATTCAGTTTCTAAGCAAATATTAAGCGTAGCTGTATATCATTTGCCATATGCAAAAGAATTGGAGCTTGGATAGCACTGATGCAATAGACTCGTGCTCGTGATAATATGACGAACATAGCTCAATTTCTATTTCTTTTGATCCATTCACATATACAAGAGAAGTTTTCGTGATTATATGATCAAAATTTGCCGACTCAGACTTTAATTAATTTACATATTTTACATTAATACTTTGTTTTTATAATATAACACGTAATGATTTGTTAAAATTAGGAATGAAGATTTTCCTCCTATATTCATTCTTAAATAATCAGATCAAATTTCCATGTTTGATTTAATTCACATTTGGTTCAGTTAGACTTTGGTACATACCATCCCACATTCAAAACTGTGTAGATACAGAATGAATCTGATATGGACAACACGCCAACCCAGCAGGTAAGTTAGGTGTGACCCATCTCATTTCCAAGTTTCTAAGCCAGCTTTCCCACTACTATTGTCCATTGCAGAGACCACAAGCAGTTCCAGTTTCCCTTTCATCTTTTTTTTTTGGTCAATAGTTTCCCTTTCATCTGGATTTTAAGCTAACATTTAGGGAGTTGATTTTCGCACTCCTTTTAATTTCTTTCTATGCAATTTTGAAGGTTTTTTTCTTTTCTTTCTAGCTTTTAGATTGAATAAATTGAAAAAGAATTAAGGACAAAAATAAAAGAAAAAGTGCAGAAGAAGAAAAGGAGATTGTGAGAATACAATTAACATTACTTGCAATACAGCTACAAACCCATACTAGTATATTATGTAAATAAAAGCAGCACCAGTGCATATAATAATCCACTGTAGTTCTGGTATTGTTAAACAAACATAACATGATCGTACAACCAGCTCATCATCACCTCTCATTTCCTACCAAATCCCATAATAAACCCCGTAAGAAAAGCAAAACATTCACCTAATGAATGGTAAACTCAACCACCATGACTCATTCATTTGTTTGCTTATCAAGTTAGATACTATGTTATATTGAATCCAATTCCTAACTTCTCATTCATTTGTTTGCTGATATTTATATAATAAAAAAGTATGTGATATCCATGAAAGAATTGGTAAGTTCATTACTTGAAAAAATTAAGAATTAGATTGATTAGAAGAAAGCGAGCTAATCCCATACAAGTTGGCTCTCTCTCTCTCTCTCTTTCTCTCCAACTTTTAACTTTCTCTATTCATAACTTTATTGATTCAAGTAAGTACACAACTAAACATGCTTTAACGAATTTAATTAGTAAAATGGAAGTGAAAAAAACATATAAAAAAGGCAAAACAATGGTTAAGATTCTTTTAGAAGACAGCAAATGTAGGGGGACCCTGAGGCAAAGTGACAGTTGTGTGGCAACAATGCCAAAGCCACCCTGTCAAGTGTCAACTTCATCATCCCCCCCTAACGTTCACTTTGGGGAATTTTAGCAGTTCAGCAGCCTTTGAAAATTGAAAAATTGAATATATATATCTCTCTCTCTCTAGTCTCTCTCTTTCTCTCTCCTCTCTCTGAGGGTGTATATATAGCCTACAACCCACACCATTGTCCTTACACTTCCTCTACCGCAATATAAGCAATCCAAGTTTCTTTCTTTCTCCCTTTCATTTTTCTAGGGTCCAAATTATTTACTTAGAAATCAAGAAATGGAGGCAATGAAGATGAATCTTTTTGTTGCTTTGTTGGTGGTTATGATGATGGCCTTCTCAGGCATTCAACAAGTAGCTGCAGCTGATGCTCCAGCTCCAAGCCCAACATCTGATGCCTTCACATTTGCCCCCACTTTCTTTGCTTCTCTAGCAGCTTTGGCTTTTGGCTTCTTCTTCTAAGCATGATTTTTAAATTTCAGGTTTTAATTTAATTATTTATTGTTGATGGAATTGTATGGGTGTGGTTGATCTTTTTGTTGGTGGATTTGTATCATATGATGTATAATTATTTTTAGTGAGAATGTGAGGATGGTTCAATTTTAGGCCAATAAAGGGGATCATGGGGGTTGGCATTTGATGTCCTTGTATTTTCTCTATCATTGTATCAGTGATTCATATGTACTAATAGATTTCATTCTTCTATTTTGTTGTGGAATTTCAGATGAATGTCTCATCATTGGATTTAATCCAGGAATTCATATGAAACTTTTCTATACTTAAGGAAAAACATATGTCAGTTAGGTCCGTTGATTAAGATACTGTGTTTGATTCTTCCACTTGAATTAGATTTTCCTTCCTGTAGTTTAAAGCATTGCATTTTGAAAGTAAAAAAATCTGAAAGAGAAGAAAGAAATAAAGATAATTAGAAAGAGTGGACCTAGTAAATTTGTTGGCAATTTGTGGTGAGAAGAGAAGGGTTATGATGAGTTGTAGCTGGCTAAGCTTGGCATGTTCTACTCCACTGGAGTTGTGTGATAGTAATGGTGAACTGGGCATGGTTTTGTAGGGCCTCTGCAATAATGCTTAAGGCCATTTGCATAGTCGAGTGATGAAGATTCCTGAGACAACTAGGATATTGAGATGACGGTATTACAAACTTATCATATATAATTGCCTGTGTTTCGTTTGAGATATTATCGATAATTTATTTTTATGACATTTCAATTGCATAAAGTCCTCGACGAGGAGGCTTACCAAAAAAATCAAAACCAAATGTTTTTTTTTAATTTTTTTCAAATGGACTAGTTGGTGGATTTGCTACAACAATCAATCATTCTGGGAGCTGGAAAGACTAGGCATTTTAGCCTCCTCTAGCCTTTATCGTATGATTCACCAGTGTTAGAAATCTAACCTAAAATGTACCGTGTGGAATATGAGCCTGGAATTCGTCTCCAACTATTAAGCTACCTCGTGATGGTTATCAAAACCAAGTGCTTTGATCCTTGCAAGTTTGTGGCTTGTGAGTTTCATTGCTCTTCGAGTCTAGGAGGAGGAAGGACTATTCAGAACAACTAAGGATTGTATTTAACTTGGCCGTGGTCCATATGAAATTCTTCATTGTGTGGGTCATATCCATTTAATGCCAGTGAATGAATGAAATGACTTGATGCCTAAATTATCTGATATTTTTACATGAATTTTCGTATAAATATAATGCAAAACAGAGGGTATTATGGTTGAGGGAGTTAAAAACATGATCTCGAAAAACTATTTAAGAAATATAGAACAACGTATGTCGAGTTGTATATCTCCCTCTTCCTCATCAACTAAAATTTTCTCCACGAATTAACATAGATCTAGACACACATCATCATTCATCTTCAATCAGTTCACATGGAATGAAAGAAAAAAATGGTTCGTTCTTTACAACAACTTCACATGGAATGGAAGAAATAAAGTAAAGCAGAAAAGGAAATTGTATTTTTAACAACCAAGGAGAAGTGCATAAATAAATAAATAAATAAATAAACTAGAAACAGCAATGATGTTAACCAGTGAACAAACATCACATGCATTATGAGTTCTAAGAAAGAAGGGTAGGGCCATATATATCATATGAATAGTTTGCTTTTCTACAGGCAATAATTAAGAACTTAAAACATTAGAACTCTGTCATTGTTAATTTATTAAATGTTCTGAGCTAATAAGTCTGCTTGATTGTGGCCATGAACGAATAACTGTGGTTTACCACAAGTTGTCCCCCCTTTTTTAAAAAGAATTTGTTAGTGTTAGATCCCATGTTCACTGTACCATAAGTTTCTTAAATTTTGTTGGCGCCCAAAATATTGTTTTTATAAAGTCTATGTGCTTTAACCTTTCAACGTACCGTGAGCTCTTAAAATTCCATCTAAAATATGGTTAATAATCTTGAGGATGAGTCCCGTTTCGGCAACATTTTGGGCCCCACTACTATTTCATTTATGTTTTTAGTTTATTATTGTATTAAATATATTTGTGGCTCAATAAATGTTAAAACTTCTTTCAACTGCCTTATAAATTTTTTTCTTAATCATGACAAAATATTTTGTAAAAATAAAAAATTTGCATTTTTCTAAAAAATGGTGGCTAACCATCACACTTTTTAGACGGTTTTGCAAATTTGTACAAAAGTTGTAATAAAATCTAGGAAAACTTAATACAAGTCCAATTTTATGAGCCATTATTAGTTGTAGTCCAATTTTGTTTAATTTTTGGGTTAGGTCCAGTGATTCATTGTCGACATAAGCTTATTTGTATTCTCTTACCAAATTTACCTTAAATTAACTAATTAAGTAATTACAGTTTTTTTTAATTTGTGATTAATGTTAATTGTAGAGTCCCACATCGCCCAGAGGAGAGAACCACATGTGCCTGATATGTACATGCCCACTTCCTTTAGTAAGACGCGTTTTGGGAACTCATTGGTTTTGGATCCGATAAGAACTCCAAAGTTAAGCTAGTTTGGGTGAGAGTGGTCCCAGGATGGGTGACCCCCTAGGAAGGCCTTAGAACCTAAGAACAAAACCGTGTAGACTGGGCCTAAAGCGGACAATATCTTACTATACGGACTGAGATGTGACAATTTGGTCAGAGCCACTCCCTGGCCAGAAGTGTGCCGACGAGGACGTCGAGCCCCTAAAAGGGGGTTGGAATGTAAAGTCCCACATTGTCACATCTTGGCCTGGGCTCGACTCCGCCATAGCACGATATTGTCTGCTTTGGGCCCCGACCACGCCCTCATGGTTTTGTTTCTGGGAATTCACACAAGAACTTCCCAGTGAGTCACCCATCATGGGATTCCTCTCGCGCAAACTCGCTTTACTTCGGAGTTCCGACGAACTCCAAAGCCAGTGAGCTCCCAAAAGGCCTCGTGCTAATTGGAGGTGGGCATGTATAAGGATTACATGATCCTCACCCCTGGGCGATGTGGGATCTTACAATCCACCTCTTTAGGAGCCTAACGTCCTCGTCAGCACACTTCCGGCCAGGGAGTGGCTTTGATACCAAATTGTCAAATCCCGGCTCGGCCTCGACTTCGCCACAGCACGATATTGTCCGCTTTGGGCCCCGATCACACCTTCACAGTTTTGTTTCTGGGAACTTACAAGAGAACTTCCTAGTGGGTCACCCATAATGGGATTGCTCTCGTGCGAACTCGCTTAACTTCGGAGTTCTGATGAACTCCGAATCCAGTGAGCTCCCAAAAGGCCTCGTGTTAATTGGAGGTGGGCATGTACATATAAGGCTTACATGATCCTTACCCCTGGGCGATGTGGGATCTTACACACATCGCCCATGATAGAGGATCCTTTATCCCTTATATGTACATACATGCCCACCTCTTTTAGCAAGACGCGTTTTGGGAACTCACTGGCTTCAGATCCCACAAGATCTCCGACGTTAAGCGAGTTTGGGCGAGAACGGTCCCAGGATGGGTGACCCCTGGGAAGGCCCTAGAATCCAAGAATAGAATCGTGCAGGCCGGGCCCAAAGTGGACAATATCTTGCTATGCGGACTGGGATGTGACACTAATCTTATCCTTAATTCTAGGATTAATTCCAGAGATTTAAATCTCATTTTTTCTTCTCCTTCCCCAAACTGTTCATTTCTCTTTTCTTGTTTCAATTCTTTTTTCTTGTTACTCCCTCACAATATATTTCTCTTCCTGCGTTATTTTGCCCAGTAATGTTCTTCCATAATATTCCTCTTCTCCTCCTCCTTCCATAAGGATGATCAACATACATTTGATTGGTTTAAAAAAAGAAATTGCATTAGTCAATCTTCTATTTTGGGTTCTTCGATTCTTTTTTTGTTTGTTTTTGCTTCTTTCTCCTTTTTATATATTTAAAAAAAAAATTAAAGCTCTATCGAATTAGCATTTTCTCTAGTGTTTCCTCCCTAAATATCATTTTTCTTCACGGTTTTTTTTGGTTTTTATCTACCTATATCACTTGTCCTTTTTTTTATCTTTTTATATTATACTGTACCTATATCATGAATAATTTTACCTATATATATATATTACATATTTTGTTGATAATTTATCTAAGATTAATTGTGTTTATTTACCTGTACCATAAGGTTTTGTAATTTTTTTTAAATTTTATTATAATACTCTACCTATATTAGAGATTAATTGCATATGTATCATATGTTTTTTTTGTTTGTAAATTAACTACCTGCATCACATATTGATTTCTTTGTCTACATGCATCACAGATTAGTTGCATTATCTACCTACACCATAGTTTAATTAGATATTATTTACATATATCTTCATCACATATTTTGTTTTTATGTACCTATATCATTGGTTTTTTCTTTTTGTAATCTACTTTTTCAAGAATTTATATCACAGTAGATTTTGTTGTTGATAAAACGTGCCATGAATTTTTTTTTATTTTTTTCCTTGGATATTGAATAGATTAAAGGCTTTAAAGATTCAAAATTTGGATAAATCAAGAAATTTAAATATATTTTCATTTAGATTATAAAAGGGCAAAATGGACATGAAAAATATCAATTGAACCTAAACTGACAAGGCACATGGAACTGGACTTAATCGGAAAGTAGCTCAATTTTTTGGACTTGGATCTAAATGCCCCTAAGGATCTTCAGAACTTGCAAGGCGGGTTTGACTCGACGACATGATCTATGAGTGGGTTTTTGCTTTTAAATATTATAAATTTATTTGGTTTCCAATTATACATTTGAAAAAGAATGTCCTACGCATATCTAGATTAGACCAATGCTTATATTAATTAGAAAAAATCATAAATCCTATGGGATGCACAAGTATGCGTTCTTTTATTATGGAGTTTTGATTACGACCATGATTAATATTTCATTTATTACTATTATGACGATGTGAATTATCGAATTATTGTGGCACGACTATATTTATGTTTTATGCTCATCGTTTGCTGCACCGATGTTGGTACTTGCCTGGGCCAAGGTCAGTCTTTCACGTGTATGTGCACATCGCACCGTACGCTCACTTTGGATCCATTGTAGGTGCCAGTCCTGTCTTAGATTGCTAAAGGCAATTAGGACTCGTATATGCTACGCATGGCGCCAGTTTTCACGTGATTGTAGTACTAGAGCGTATATCATTGTTACACCCAGTCCTGTTCATGTTAGAATACATCTGCATGAACTCGTGCGTCAGCATGTGTTGATGAGCATTCGATATGAGACGTTCGCTTATGGGAGATTATGTTGATTACGGACGACATGCATTTACTTACGAAATATTGAGCCGTATTGAAGTCTTGAGCTATTGCAGGCTACGATAAGTACTTTCTTACTATACGTAGTATGTATATTTTGGAAACTATACTTATTTTACGGCGATGGGTTATTATGTTTTCGAAAAGGTTTTTACAAAACTTTATTTTTAGGCCTACTCACCCTTATTTTTTGCTCCTCTAGGTTGTAGCAGCTAAACCTTCGTATAGGCGAGGATTCTTGGCAAATCTTATTACTGGAGATTACCTTCAATGGTATAATTCTCATCCTACTATACTGTACTTTACTTATGCTATGAGATTACATGTGAAATGGGTTCATTCCTGCTCACAAGTGCACTCTTATATTTAGGCACTTTTAGGTTAAATTTATTCACATTTTCCACATCACTATACTTTATGGCTTCGTCACTCTCCTGGTGTCAGCCAGCACAGCTCGACTCGAAGTCTAGATGGACATTCCGGGTTAGGGTGTGTCAATTTGGCCCTCACTATTATATTTTTCACCCATTTTGTTTAGTTTTCGGCTTAAATATTCTAGTAAATATACATTTTTTGCTCAATAAATCATAAAACCACTTCCAATGACTTAAAAAGTTTTCCTTAATGCTCACGAAAAATATTTCGCAAATTATATATATATATATATATATATATTTTTTTTGCATTTTTGAGGAAAAATATGGGTTAACACTCACGGTTTTTAGTAGTTTTTCCACTTCGTACACAAAACATCATTCAATCTATTTATTTTCACCTTCGCCTCACTGTGAAATTTTGAAAATCAAGGTGAGGCTTTCCTTTTATATTCTAGAGGATGGAACCTCATTTTAACAATGTTTTGTGCCTCACTAGTATAATTTTCACTTAATTTTTTAGTTTTCTGTTTAAATATTCTACTTAATATACATTTGTTGTTCAACAAATCATAAAACTGCTTCTAAATGCCTTATAAACTTTTCTTTAATGCTCATTGAAAATGTTTCACTAAAATAATATATATATATATATATATATATATATATATATATATATATATATATTAACAAAAAACGTGGGTAACACTCACGGTTTTTAATCAGTTTTACAAATTCTTACATAACTCATCGATCAATCTATTTATTTTCACCTTTGCCTCACCATGAAGTTTTTTGAAAATCAGAGTAAGATTTTCCGTTGATATTCTTAAGGTTTGAACCCCATTTTAACAATATTTTGGAACTCACTAGCATATTTTTCACTTATGTTTTTACTTTTCGACTTAAATATACTACTAAACACACATTTGTTGCTCAATAAATCATAAAACCACATCCAAATGCCTTGTAAACTTTTTTTTAATGCTCATGGAAAATATTTCACGAATTTTTTTTTGACAAAAAAATGTGGGTTAACACTCATGGTTTTTAGTTAGTTTTGCAAATAGACGCTAGCTCTGTGCACAAAAAACGAAGAGGGGATACGTCACACAAATCAAAGCCAGCTTGACTTTCTGGCACCCCCAAGAATTTAAATCATTTTTGCACATTTCTGTTAATTTTCTTTTATTTCTCTTACCACTACAACAAACTATCATATTCATGCTCTTCAAAATATTTTTTTTTTCGTGAAAAATATATTATAATTTGTATTTCAACACTTGTAATCGATGACTTAAAACCTAAATTTAAAGATATTTGTTAATTTTTCTGTTATCTAAACCTAAACGACATATTAATAGAACCTTTTTGTCAGCCAAACGAGGGTGAAAGACTATTCAACAAAACAAAATTTTGCTATTTTTTGTTTAAGCATCAATTACAGGTGATTTTAACATCTTTAATTTAAAAAATATGCACTAAATATACATTTTGGCATCTCTATAGTTTTCAATTTTTTTTTTTACTTTTCAGCTTAAATATTCAACTAAATATACACTTGTTGCTCTATAAAGCGTAAATACACTTCCAAATACATTATAAAGATTTTCTTAATGCTCACAAAAAATATTTCGAGAAAATAAAAAAATTAAAATTTTCACAAAAAACGTGGATTAACACTCACAGTTTTCGGTCGGTTTTGCAAATTTGTACATTAATCACCGTTCAATTAATTTATTTTCACCTTCGCCTGACTGTTGAGTTTTGAAAATTAAGAAGAGACTTTCAGTTGAGATTCTTGATTATAGAGCACCCATTTGACAATGTTCTGGCTTCTGGGCCTCACCACTATATTTTTTATTTATTTATTTAGTTTTCCGCTTAAGTATTCTACTAAACATTCATTTGTTGCTCAATAAACCGTAAAACTGCTTCCAAATTCCTTTAGAAGTTTAACTTAATGCTCAGGAAAAATATTTTGTAAAAATAAAAAATTTACATTTTTGTCAAAAAAAAACAAGGGTGTTCGGCGGGCTTGACGCATGCAAAACAAGGCGAATGCTACTCACGTAGAACAAGGCCAACCATGGCAGATTCTGACATGCAAAACGAGACGAGCTCTATGCACGAAAAATGAGGAGGGATATGTCGCACAAATCGAGGTCAGTCATGCAAATGAAAAACGAGGCTGGCTCCATACACGCCAAAATGACGCAAGCTCTGTGGATGCAAAAATGGTAGGCTTTTGGAATGCAATATGATGTAGACACCTCACACATAGAACGAGGCGAACCCAGGCACACACGACTAGGCAGCTCTGCCCATGCTGAACAAGGCAAACTCTCGGGTGCTCAAAAAATGATTCAGGGTCCATGCACGAAAAAATAAATTTTGAAGAACATGAATATGATAGTTTGTTGTAGTGGCAAGAGAAATAAAAAAAAACATTAACAAAAATGTGCAAAAATGATTGAAATTCTTAAGGGTGCCAGAGATGCGTGACTTTCTGGTACCCCAAGAATTTAAATCATTTTTGCACATTTTTGTTAATTTTCTTTTATTTCTCTTACCACTACTACAACAAACTATCATATTCTTTTCAAAAGTGATTATTTTTCCGTGAAAAATCTATTATAATTCGTATTTCAACACTTGTAATCAATGACTTAAAACCTAAATTTAAAGATATTTGTACCTTTTTTTTTGTTAATTTTTCTTTTATCTAAACTTAAATTAAATATTAATAGAACTCTTTTTGTCAACTAAAAGAGGGTAAAAGACTATTTAACAAAACAAAATTTTGCTATTTTTTGTTTAAGCCTCAACTACATGTGATTTTAACATCTACAATTTAAAAAAATATACACTAAATGTACATTTGGGCATCTCTATAGTTTTCAATTTTTTTTTTTACTTTTTAGCTTAAATATTCAACTAAATATACACTTATTGCTCTATAAATCGTAAATCAGCTTCCAAATACATTATAAAGATTTCCTAAATGCTCACGAAAAATATTTTGAAAAAATAAAAAATTTGCATTTTTCAAAAAAAAAAAAGTGGATTAACACTCACAGTTTTCGATCGGTTTTGCAAATTTGTGCATTAATCACCGTTCACTCATTTTATTTTCACTTTTGCTCGACTGTTGAGTTTTGAAATTAAGAGGAGACTTTCCGTTGAGATTCTTGATTGTAGAGCTCCATTTGACAATGTTTTGGGCCTCACCACTATATTTTTCACTTATTTTTTTCACTTATTTTTTTAGGTTTCAGCTTAAATATATACATTTGTTGCTCAATAAACCGTAAAACTGCTTCCAAATTCCTTCAAAAAATTTAACTTAATGCTCAGGAAAAATATTTTGCAAAAATAAAAAAATAACTTTTTTGTCAAAAACAAAACCTAGGTGTTCGACAGGCTTGACGCACACAAAACGAGACGAATACTGCTCACGCAGAGCGAGGCCAACCATGGCATGTAAAACGACACGGGCTCCGCTCGCAGAAAACAGGGCATGCAAAACGAGGCGAGCATTGCACATGAAAAACAAAGAGGGATACATCTCACAAATCGAGGCTAGCCTTGCGCATAGAAGATAAAGATGGCTCTATGCATGCCAAAATGACGTGGGCTTCGAAGATGCAAAAATGACGGGCTTTTAGCACGTAAAATGATGCAGACACCTCATATGAAAAATGAGGCGAGCCCAAGCACACAGGATAAGGCCAGCTCAGCGCATGTCGAACGAGGCGAACTCTTGGGTGCTCAGAAAATGAGTCAGGGTGTCCACGCATGGAAAAATAAATTTTGAAGAACTTGAATATGGTAGTTTGTTGTAGTGGCAAGAGAAATAAAAAATAAAAAATAAATTTAATTAAATTTAAAAAAAACATTAACAAAAATGTGCAAAAATGATTGAAATTCTTGAGGGTGCTAGAGATGGTTGACTTTCTGGTACCCCAAGAATTTGAATCATTTTTGCTCATTTTTGTTAATTTTGTTTTATTTCTCTTACCACTACAACAAACTATTGTAACATCCCGTCCCGGTTTATAAATATTATCGATGTAGAATGACGTTTTCACCCTCGTTTATACGCGAACGAGTTTGTTTGGGCTTTATTTGGACTTTTGGGTGTCTTAAACCCTTCAAGCCCAATAGATTTAGGCTAAGGATGATGGTTGGATATTTTTTAAAACGCACACCATGCACACACGTGCATCAGTTTCTGTCATCTCTCTCCTACCCTCTCGAACTCTCCTATCTTTCTTCCTCACCATTTTATGTATGGACACACATACACAACACCATTGCGACTCGGATCAACTACTTGGTTAGCATATCTGAACTCCCTGGGACTTGGTAAGTCTTGTGATAGTTTTGGTTTAGCTCGGGACGTAGTAAATCCTAGGAAACTCGAGCTTAATTCCTTGGGCATTGTTCATCAACTTCTCAATGGTTGTGTTTTAAGGGAAACCAAGATCACCAAGAGTCTTAGAACTCTCCCTCGAACCTCGGAGACCTTCCTTTGCAAGCTTTGGATGTCGAGATAGCCCAGTTCGAGTTTGGCCGATTTTGGAGGAATTTCCCGATGAGATTCTAGCCAATTTTCGAGGTTTTTGAAGGTATAGCCCTCTTCCTCACTTAATTTAGAGCACATAGGAAGAAATTTGAGGAAAATGGTGAAGAAATGAGTGAGAACGGACGAGTTGCAGGTTTCCGGCGCCAACGACATTTTGCCGGCGACGCGAGGAAGAAGACGACGCGAGTAGCCTATCAAAAAAAATTTCTAAAAATATTACGACGCTCATGAGGTTGTGTAGGTCTCGTTGGTATATTCGTATGCCAAAATTGAGCTTCGTATGAGAAGTTATTACCTAAGTTAGATTATTTACATTTAAATGACGGTTTTATAGTTATTTCACATATAGGTGAGACGTACCCAGAGAACGAGCGCAGCCACGCCAAGCTCAGGGGATACGACCCGTCAACTTATCAGTGAGTGGGCTTTTGTTTTCAGTATATACATATATAATTGATGTTTTCCCAGAAACTTAATTTTGAAATAATTTTAGAATTGAATTGGTTTTATGATTGAAATGCCATGTCGAATGCCTATTATATTTGATGATTATGATTGTGATTGCATTGGTTATGCTTCGACGTTGTGGATGCCCAGGTAAGTCAGGTGAGTATGATGATAATGATGATGATGGATTGTGTGATAGCTCATATTCCTACACCTCAGGTGTTTGTGCTCTGCCAGAGTAGGCCTAGCCTTCACGTGATCGTTCACCTCCCGCACCGTACGCTTACCTTGGATCCAAGGCAGGTGCCAGCCTGTCATACAGACCACTATAGGTGGTTCCAACTCGTAAGTGACCCGCGATTCGTCGCAC
Organism: Crataegus laevigata; assembly: GCA_963580275.1. Lineage (NCBI taxonomy): Eukaryota > Viridiplantae > Streptophyta > Magnoliopsida > Rosales > Rosaceae > Crataegus > Crataegus laevigata. The sequence continues at coordinate 38,403,955 of OY756946.1, read as the reverse complement.
AGTCTTCACGTGATCGTAGCACTGAGCGTAATATTATACACCTAGCCTATCGTACAGACCACTATAGGTAGTTCCGACTCATGTGCATGATAGTGATTGAGGAGCTATAGATTCAGTCGTACAGGTCACTATAGGTGACTCCGACTGCCATGTTATTAGCGATAACATGTTATGATTATCTCACCTGCTTGATGTTGCTTGTTTTTTAGTTGGCATATCGACATGGCTTACTTCTGAAATTTGATGCTAAGTTTTGATTTCCATACGATGTTTTTGTTGGAGGTATGCCTTGAAATTCAATCTTTGGAAGAAACATTTCAGGACATTGTCTGTATGTATAGATAACTCTAAATACAGCAAAAGGCAAAGTCACTCATTAGGACTATCTCAATAAATGATATAAGTCCAAAATAGTGAATCCATGGACAATGGATCAATGGAAGAAGTAATCTAATGATGTTAGACTACAGAGACCTTCTTCACATAACCATAATGTTCAAAAGGTTCCTGGTGGTAGGATTGTCAGAAGGATACTGACAATACATAGACCAGTACATACTATGTCCCCTTCAAATGGGAAGGATGGAAAGTCTCATGCCATTCGTGTAGTGATACTAAGACAAGTATGTAGGTGCTCATTAAGGGAATGAGTTCACTGAACACAATCGAAAGAGAGCACTTGCATGGAGGTCTACTCACATGTCAAGAAAGTAACTTTACTGGTTGGAATGTGTAAATAATCCTTTGACCTGAGACATCATAGTTGTCTTGAGGATACGTTGCTGATCATTTGATAATGAGACATGACCACATCTTATCTTGGATGTGTTCTATGCATTGTTGGGGTCAGTGATTTATTCTCAGAGGCATGTGAATGATCAACATGGGATCTCTAATCCTTGTTACGAAAGGAAGAATACTCTAAGATATGATTCGGGAATCTTTGGCTGAAGTATCAAGCGTAATGATGGAAGACGTTCCTATACGACTCAATTGAATCATATAACTAAGTATAATCACATTAGGGGTTTGACATTAAGTATCCATACCCTAGTAATGTCCTTGTGAGTATTGTATTAGAGAATGATCGAATTACATTATAATTCCAACTGAATAGGTTCTCCGACAAAACTCTACATTAGCTTGGGTAGCCATGATATATGGTTAGATGTCAGTGCCACTCATGGCCTGTGGGTTCTTCTAGATGATTAAATATGTAGTCATCAAAGAAGGAGTAGAATTAAAAGTAAGTTTTAATCCACTAAGTGATTGGTTAAATGCTAATCAATTGGATTGATTCCAATCACCTCACTGCCTTGCTAATTGGAACCTAAAACGATTGTACACCGATACACTCTTGTGGTGAGATAACTAAAGGATGATGGAGTTAATTAATTGGATTAATTAAGTGTTATGATTAATTAGAAAGTCTAAAGAAATCATAGAAGCGATAAAAGATCGTTTCGGGCTTAAAGAAAAGTTTGGGTTCATTCGGGCCCATTGGGCTTTTATTCAAACATAAGATGACTTAAAATAATAAAAGCCCAAAGCCCAAACAACACATAGAGAGGCCGGCCAAGGGTAAGAGAGAATGAGAGAGAAAGGTCAAAATGTTGACTAGCTTCTTTTCATTTATAAAGGAAGTTTAATGAAAAAGTTTCTTTAGGGTTTTGTGTGTTCATTTTAACAAAAGAGAAAACACAAGTCTCTCTCTCTCTCAACACACATAGCCGGCCACCATAGGAGGAAACACTAACCATCTTTCCTTCATTTTGGTTACTCCATCATCCATCTCACTACACTAGTGAGTGTGGATCTTTAGAGGTCTTCTGCCTTGGGGACTAGAGGAGAATCAAAGGAGCTCATATTCCAACAAGGTGGAGGAATCAAGGAGGGAGGCTAGACTTAAGGAGTTCCAAGAACAAAGAGCTTGGAGGTGGTCCATCCTTGGTCTAAAGTCTAGATCAAGAGGTATAAAACTTCACCTTCACTTTGTGTTCTTCAATATTTTATATGATGCATCAACTATGAACCTATGCTTCTTGAAGGGGATTTGCATGACTATAGCTTTGATAATATGTGATAATATGCTTCCGTTGCTTATGTATATAAATTTTGAATTGTATATGCATGCTAGTCACTAGAAATCCCACTTAAATCTCATTATTTCCCTTCAGTTTTCGTATACGATTATACATACGTATTATTTTCTGGGAAAGTATACTGGATTTACAGTGAGGGTTATATACTGATTTCTGAAATAGTTTTGGAAAAGATTTGTTTTTGCCCACTCACGTTTTCTGTTTTACGCCCCTCCAGGTTCTAGGTAGCGGTGACGTCGGCGGCTATCGAGGCATCCAGGCCGTTCTGACAAACCACCATCCATGTAGGATTTCTTCTGTTATCTGTTAGCGTTTGTTTAATCTGGACTGCACCTAGGATTTGCTCTGTGTTACTGTGTTACTTCACTTCTGCTTTACTTTCCACTTACTCTCTTATCATATTGTAAATTATCGTGTTTAACTTTTATTTCTGCACTTCATTCATATGTTCTTCCGCCTTGCGCTTTTGGCTTTGTCACTCCCACGTGACGGCCAGCACGCTTCGACATTCATGTCGAGGTGTGTCAGTTATCATATTCATGTTCTTCAAAATTTATTTTTCAGTGAAAAATCTATTATAATTCGTATTTCAACACTTGTAATCAACGACTTAAAACCTAAATTTAATGATATTTGTACCTTTTTTGGTTATTTTTTCTTTTATCGAAACCTAAATTACGTATTAGTAGAACTTTTTTGTCAACCAAAAGAGGGTGAAAGACTTATTTAACAAAATTAAATTTTGCTATTTTTTATTTAAGCCACAACTATAGGTGATTTTTACATCTCTAATTTAAAAAAAAAAATGTACACTAAATATACATTTTGGCATCTCTATAGTTTTCAATTATTATTTTTATTTATACTTTTTAGCTTAAACTAGCAAGAGCAACCGCGCGGTGCTGCGGGTTTTCAAATTAGACAAAACATGTATAAAGTTTTAAATGTATATATGATAAGCTATACTACTTATATACATGTGGAAAATGTACTTACAACACGATCTACAATAAGGAATATGAGTAGCATTGAACTTCTTTAATCTAATGGGTTTGTTTTCATTTTGCTTAGAATTCTTGACTGAAATCAGGAGAGAAATAGAAAAAAAAATTCAGAAATTGTCTATGAAGCAAACGAATTCAATCCAAGATCTATTACCTATGGAAGAAGGCTTGGTAAAACCATTTTACCAAATTAGGAAATGTCTGCTCAAATGATTTGTAAATTGCAACAAATTTATCTCCATCACCAATGCCTCGAACTTGCAAGATCTAAATTTTAAAAAAAAATTAATAGCTATTAATGGACATTCATCACAAAAAATGAAATCATAGACTATAAAACTACCACCATGGCGAAAAATATAAACATTACGAAACTTAAAAGAAAACAATTTGAAAAGGTAACTGAGAAGAGGGATTACATTGAATGGAAACAGCAAACACAAACCGAAACAATTCTTACAGGATGAGTC